>WEIU01008005.1:114148-175449 GCA_013389925.1 Aegithalos caudatus | reverse complement strand
AAAAAAAGATAAAAATGGGAGCTCTGTCTCAATTCCAAAAAACATAACACTAGGTTTAGCATGCTGCTTTTGTGTCTTCCTGGAATCTTTTCTCGACACGTATTGTGTCCCCACCAAATATTTTCATTTGTGTCCAGAGGAACACTGGGTGCAGAACACTAAGAAAAGACAGGAATTGATGCTGTGCAAACAATTTGTTTACAATGAATATTCTAGAATTTGCCTCATCAAATAATATTCACTGGAGCAAAGCTAGGTTTAAGTCATTTGGCTGATGCTATTCTTCCCACTATTCCATTCAAGTCAGCAGATGAACATTTTCTCTTGGGGATTCCTTGGCTTTGCAGAAATTCTGACACTACTGTCTGGTGCTTTGAGTGTTACAATCAAATGAATCCCAGCTGTTTATTCCCCCATCCAGCATGTTCTTTCACTCAACACACCCTTCAGTTAAACAACTGATACATTTCTCCTTGCATATTACCTAGTAGGCCTTGGGTTTTAGTCTGATCTCCTGCAGTAAGGAGGTTTTAGTGACTGTACTGTTTGTGCATCCATCTCTTATTTATTCACTAAACCACTTTTTTTCTACCAAAACTGCTAAAGAGTAGAAACCTGTAAGACTTGTTAATAGATGGCCCATAAGACAGACCCAAATTTCTTGCCCAGAAGGGGGCTATCTCTACTAGTATGTATAAAAGTACACATAAAACAGCAAGAAATCCACCCACAGGCATATTAAGAAACCTGGTAGCAGAAAGCCTGAGGCTGGATTTCCACAAAGTCACCCTCAACTCTAAGAATATTTACAGGTGTAAAACACATCCAGGCTTTAAAATCTCCTGAAGTGCAGCCACCTTTTATGTTGTACTGGCAAACTCCCAGCCCCTTGAAACACATTAACAGAAATGCAAAATCTTGCTGTTCACTTTCTTTTCTGTTGTCTGCTTTCAGGCTTGTTGTTTTTTCCCTAATTTTTCAAGTATTACAAGTTTGGTACTATTGCTTGTCTCTTTTTTGCTGAAAAAGACAACTCAGTTTGCCATTATATTTCACAAGGCTTTAGCACTGAAATTGCTTTTCGTATAAACAATTAAAGACTGCCATTTAACCATGACTGATTATTTTGCAGATGTTTCACAGGAAAGGTGAATCTCAATCGGCTTGCATCAGCAGTATTTTCTTTTTTAGGGAAAAAAAACTGCAAACACTTGAAAATTTCTCTAATTGTCTGAAATGTAGAATGCATTTAATTCACGGAATTATCTATTCTCATTTTCTTACACTGTTTGTTTAAGCTGTACTGCTTTCTGCTGCATTACTCCATAAATGGCATGGTTTACAATAGAAAATACTGAAACTGCCTTTATCTTTTATTTTCCGATCCCTTGCATTACTTTGTTCTATTTCTAGTTAACACAAGCCTATTGTAGCCAGCAACACTGACTGTTGCTATGGTTTTGCACTCCTTATGTTTTGTTTCCATTTTCTACTGGTCCTTTTTCTGTTATTTGACATGTTTTTTAGTTGCTTCATCTATGATTAATCTTTTTATTGACTCACTTGCTTAGGTATCATTTGGACTCAAATATATCTGATCACATAGCTGGAATACTTCCAGACTTTTGAAACAGTATTATAGAGTATTATGCTTAGAGTTAGATGGCAGTCTAGCTCTTAGTAAGCTTCATTTTCCTCTGGGGTGACTGCAGGGAACGAAGAGTACTCCACATTTTTATGATTGTATGGATGGAACAGATCTTCAACTGAAAATAATTTAATATCTTATTACTCCTTATGATGTGCAGACAGACAGGAGGTCAGGATGGAGCCTCTGTAAAATAAAGTGAGCATGCCCCATCATTTTTTCATGGTTCTAGATTCTGGTGGCTGGCAGCTGGGACTCTGGTTGGTTTTCTCACTTTCCCTGGAAACACCAAGCTCAATCCTTTCTTGGAATCAGTGATTTCCAATAGTTCCAGCTATTACTGTGGAGTTGAAATCACTTCAGAGCAGGCCATTTTCACATCCAGAAAGTAATAAATGCTTCTGTACTTGTGACTGTGCCTCACTACAATATGCACCTAACTCCAATAGATGCCTTGAGAAAGGTTGGACAAAAAAAAAAAAGGAAAACTAGAAAGTAGAAATTGAAAATATTGGTAAAACTTAGAGCCACTTCCACCAAAGCCAAAGATATGACCCATATAAACACTCACCATCACAACTACAGGTTACACAATCAGAATACTAAAAATAGCAGCAAAAATTATATATCAACATAATACTATTTTCAAATCTGCAGGCAGAGTTCAGCCTTCAACACTTCAGGCCAAATTGCTTTTCATACACAGTCTGGCTGAAAATATGGCTGAATCTTTGTTTTAGTCTCTCTAACCCAACACAAACTTTTTCATGTGATATTTTTTGTACCAAGGGTCCCTCATTTGGCTAAGTTGGACTGTGATTGCCAAAACTTGATATATACTAAACACAGGATAACCAAGAAGATGATTCAGGTTAACCTGGTGAGCAGTCATTGCCTAATCTTTTCACCAGGGATACTTTCTGATTTATCCATTCACACTAGTTTTTTTTAACACTTTCCCATCCTCATACCATTTGTAAATACACTGGATGTGTGATATTAATACCTATGGCACCAAAACTGAATCAAATAATTCTGCTCTTTCCCACATATTAGAGAAGTGCCCAATATGTAATTGTACTTTACTTTGCACTTCCTAAAGAATTTCCTTATGCAGGACTTCCATACTATTAGAGAGTAATTTGTATCTTCTAACTCCTTCCTGTGGGGTTCTTTTTAAGGAATGCTGTGAATTGTACATAACAGGATGGAGCAAGACATGAATACAGGCATTCCCAACTCCACAAGACAGGGAGACTGGAAATGTGCACATTTACTCTATTCTCTAACATTACATTTTAAAATTCTCTGTCTTACCTGTTCTGAATATACCCTGTTCTGCAAATACAAGCTTGCACAAAGAACATGTGTGGGCAAAAGACTGTAAGCTTTTCCTTCCAGAACATTCCTCCTCCTCCAGGCATATCTAACTATTTCCTTATCAGGGGTTCAGAACTTGCTGATTGCAAAACAGCAAAAAAATATCTAATCAAAACCCACAAATGGCAATGCTCTAATTCAAATATTAATTTAGTGGTAAAGTTCATGTATGGAGTGTTTACAATCTCATAATTTACAAAGTAGTATATTTTCTATCAGATTTTTATAGGGAAAATCTACTTTGCCAGGAAAAGAAAATACTTTTCACTAGTGAAAAATCACAATGGAAATCCTGCTGTTAAAACCTCCCTCATAAACACTATCAAAGAATCGTACCAAATAAGGCTTGTAAGGATCTTTTATTTAAATAACTAACAAACTATTTATACTTTTACAAGAGTCTGTCCTATTTTAGTAAATATTTGGCAAAGTTATTTGATTAAGAGAGCAACCTGACCCTCATTTAACACAGTTATTTGCCATAACTTATTCTTCCATCATTTTGGTTTAACTATGCAAATAATTTTTTTTACATCTTTGTTAAGTAATACTTCTCATAACTTGATTAAGACTGGATTTGCCAAGATAAGTGCCCAGGGATCTTTGAAAAAACTTTTGTACAGACATCTTAGGGCTGAAATCACTCTCAGCAACTTGTCATCAAGTGCTACATGGAGAACAGCATGGTCACCTCTTGCTTCATCACCAGATGCATCTTTCATTCCCAAACAAGCCTTGCTTTAGAGGCAGGAGGTTTTTTCTCTCTGAAAGGTTTTTAGCAGCTGTGATTTCTGTTCTTTGCTCTGACATGGAAGCACACCTTGGCACGTTACCTGATGTGGTGTCTTAAAGCACTTGCACTCATCAGAACCAAAGGAGAGCCTGGCCCTGGTGTGCAGAGAGAAGCAGTGAGGCACCATCCCACCCCTGCAGCTGTCTGCACTCTGTCTCCTGGGGTTTACCTCTCAGGGCTCCCTGGGCAGGCTGTGCTCCCCTGTGTGCAGCACTCACAGAGCAGCCCCAGCTCCTACCCACAGCACTGTGCTGCTCTCTGCTCTTGGGCATGGCTGCAAAGCACCACTCTAGCCATCAACACATTCAGCTTGACTTTTCTTGAGGAATTTTAAATAGATGGAAGTTGGGTCAGTCATGCTGCAATACATTTTGAATAAATACCAGACTTCATAATCTGGCCATCTCCACATTCCAAGTACTTTTCTCCTGATGAACTGAATGACCTAGTTTTAGGAAGCCTGTTTAGGAAGCCCATTACAGCTTCTAGAAAGAGATTATTTTTTCAGGACTCATTCAGGTTGAAGCTTCCAGGCTCCTGTTAGTAGCTGCTCACAATTTCATCTGCAGGGAGGTAAAGGGACAAGGCCTTGAAAGCGGAACTCAATAATCAAGTAGCATTTGGGGCACCTCACGGTTTTTGTGGCCACATTCTAATCAGATCAAAATACAATTATGAACTCAGAGCACATTAGGCTCTAAAGAGATTTAAAACTCTTTTGAATATCAATATTTTGCATGAATTCCATACCACATACTCTTCATAGTTACAACTTTTCATTCACTGTTCTTGACTAAACCAGATGCTTAAAATGGCAAAACAAAGGCTGTGGAGGACTGTGCTTCTGATTCTCCTGCTAAATGTGAGAGCTGTACAGACTTGGGTTTGAGCAGTGGTTTTACACTTGCCTCATGCTGAGTGCAGGCTGCTGTCACAAGAGCCACTTTTACATTCTCCTCTTTCTTTTTCGGTAGGATTAACAATACAACCATGAGATAAATCAGGGAGATGATCTGGGTGGAAATTAATTTCCTCCCCTTCCTTCTGTCCCAAACATTTAATTTCCACCTGTGCCTCCAGTGTGGTTTGCTTTACAGTCACATACATGAACACCAGTTCTGAAACAAAGCCAGGAACAAACCAAGGGCAGGTTTTCCCCAGTCTCAGTAGCAGAGACTTTCATCTGATGAAAGCATCACTGCTACCATGACCCAAGTTCCATAGGAACAGAACCAGACACTGTGCTGGTGTCTGCAGCTGATGACTTACAAGAGATGAGGAAGAGGACCTGCTTTAGACTAGGAAATTTTGCTAATTTTCATATGTATCTTAATAGAAGAGGTAGATTCTTTAGAGCAGGCCTGTTTCTTTCTTGTGGAGAACATACCATGTGTAGAAGCCCATACCTTCTTAGCTGTGGAGAGAAGCTGCCTCACCAGCTACATACAAATATCCATTTTATCTCACTGAAAGCTCACAAAATATGAGGCAAGATATCAAATATTAACTCTTCTCAAACCCGAAGCATATAAGAAATTGCTCTGCAAAAGGGTCTGTTAAAAGTGAACTAAGTAAGTAACTAAGAAAGTAACTAAGGAAGTTTTGATAACACTTCTTTCCAGTAATGTAGACTAATAAGGTGGAGAAAGCAAATTCAAAAATCACAATGGAGATTAGCCATCTCCACTGAATAAGCTGTTTGTCTCTTGTTGCTTGTGTCTAGCATTCCCTCTTGTAGTTTCAGTTCTTTCTGGATACCTCACTAACTGCTGTGAAGAAGGCTGTTTAGACATTATTCCAACTGTTGTTGCCATCTGTAAATATTTGTACATATTACCAGAGCTCTGAATGTGTAAATTTCTGACAACCAAAATAAATCAAGCTATTTAAGTAAAAAGACTTAAAAGCCAACTCTAACAGCTGAAGAAAATACAAACTCTCACCCTCTCCCAGCAGAAGCTTCTAAGGAAAATGTGCTTGTTTCTGAAAAGGAGCTTGTCATTAATGTAGTGAAGTTTTCCACTCCAGCATAGAAAAAGCATGCAAAGAGGCTTTAAAAACACTAAGATGTCAGTGGGCATCCCAGAACTTGGGAGAAAGGTCTTAGAAGACCAGCAGCATGTGGAAGGAAAACTAGGATCCAGAGGAAAGGGATATTACAGCTGACAAGCAAGATTGGAGCTCAGATCCTGCTGAAAGAAGAGGGGTGCTGCTCCTCCTCTGCCCCCTCAGACTCCTTAGCTGCCAGAATCACCAGAATAACCTCAAAAGAGTCAAAAAATAGACATCTATAATGATGACTGATGACATCCTTCTGAGGGGGATTTCATCAGCTGCTAGTCACAGGCATCTTAGGAAATGGATCTCTGCACCACGGGTCTGAAATTATGTTAAAGATATTTTAAAAATTTTTCAAAGGACAAGGCACCATGTTTTAAAATGTGAAGGTTGAAAGAGAAATAAAACACCAGGCCAGTTGCTTTTTAAGTCTCTTTGCCACAGGAGTTATATATCTTTATTGCCCAGAGAGGTGGCTTCAGCTTGAGGACACTGAAGAGAGCAAATTTATAAAGCACTTGTAATCCATTTGCTCATATACCTGTTCTTTCCAAATACAGTGGCTCACAGCCTCCTCATCTGCTGTATTACAGCAGAAAATTCTGTTTTCTTTTAATGTCATAGAATTTCTCTGGACTGATTTTGGACTCCAGTTTTCACACAATAAATGAGTTTCTCAGAAGCGGATTTTCAGGATTTGCCTTCAATATTTTTTGGGTTTTGTTTTGGATTTTTTTTTTTTGTTAGTTTTTTTGTTTTGTTTTGTTTGGTTGGATGGTTGTTTGGGTGTTTTGTTGATTGTGGGGTTTTTTGTTATGTTTTGGTGGTGGTGGTGGTGGTGGAGGTGTATGTTTGTTTGCTGGGTTTTTTGTTTTTTTTTTTGGTTGTGGGTAAGTTTTTTTGTTGTGTGCTGGTGAGTTTTGGGACTCTTTTAACATTTTTTAAAGGATTGCATTATGTTCCAGTACTTACAAGAAGGATGTTACATGTCATAGAAGCTCCTGAACTGTGCTGCACAGTTTAAGCACATTCCACTGCACGTGCACAGGTGACAGGACAGATGTGATGTATTACCTGGCTCAGTGCCCACTGAGGTTAGCTGGAACATTTCCACTGACTTCAGAGAGCTTTGTACAAGGTTAGTAAAAGAGGCTTTCAATGAGAGAAGAGCTGCACTCTGTTCTTACTAGCATTAGCAGTGTCAGACTAAGGACGCTTTAACATTTTGGACATCTTGGTGCAGCCAAGGGCTGTGAAAAATACACAGTCCCATGGAGCATACCCTGCTTTCAGAACTTGATTCTGCTTTTGAAAATAAACTTGCTTCCCCTTAAAACTAAGGGGAAAAAGCATAATTTTTTTTTCCTCAATTTTTCCTCAGAGAGGTCTGATAGTCTCACACTGACTCTCTTTCCCAAGAATTTTTTTTTCCCCCAATAATCAATTTTAGCAAACATCAGATTCTCCAACACAGCTGCCTTGCATGCACAGCAGTCTGTCCCTACCCACTGGCACTTTAGGCCAGAGCAGCTGTTGCACTGCTGACTCCTCTGTTTAAAATTCCCTGTAGCCTTTGTGGATATGCAACCTCCATGCTTTACATGCATGCATGTCTTTTATTTTTAAAAAAGGTTTCAGTTAACATCCCAGACAAAAAAGATGCCCATAAATAAAGATAAAATAATACCTCACAGGAGAATAATAAATAAAGAAGGGAACAGTAACAAGCAACAGGAACCAAGCTCCATAGGGAACTGAGAGCATTCAGCAACCATCAGATTCAAGCCATTGATAAGTCTCCTTCCCTTTTCACTTCAAATTAAACTTCTACCATGAACCAATACCCAGAACATACACATCAGATCCACAGGATTATTTACACAGTGGTCACACTTCCCTGCAAACTCCGTACCTTTGCCCCTCTTGCACACAACTCCTTGCTGTCAGTTGCACTCCTGAGACCAGGCAGGATTAAGCTGCCTCGTTAAAGCCATTCCCAGTGCACCCAAGCTAATTGCAATGAAGTGCTGGCAGAGTGCCTTCCCATATGAGGGAAATGGGCTGTGGTAGGAGTGAAAGAGAAGCGATGTCAGGATAGAAGGTGACTCAATACCTTGTGTATTTCCAGGCCTCGTTTCAGTTAGAATATTTTTGCTTAAGCAGGCTCCTCTGAGATGCTGTAGGGTTATGTTTTTCACTGTTTTTTTTCTTTTCAAAGTTTGTTTTTTGTCTGGGATACAACTGGGATACAACTGTGCAGTATTCTGGCACAGATCCCACAGAATTAAGAATTACATGGACATATCCACCTTGACACATTCCCTAAGAGATTTTGCAGAGAAGAGAGAAGTTAGGCTGTGCAGGGTTCTCAGGGCTAACACTTCTCACATGCTCTTGGAGTAGCACATTCCCAAAGAGAGCATGAGAAGGCAGCACCAGACACTCCTCCCCACCTACCCAGGGAGATCCAGCTCCAACACCTCTGCTGACCTCTAGGCAGGCAGCACTTTCTTTAAAAGGGGGTCCCAAGCCCCTTGTATTTTATAACTTAAAACTCAAGTTAGCTGTATAGAAAAATCTGTAATCACAAGTTATTATAATTGCCTTTCAACCATAGTATAAACTGTGAGAAGTATATATTGTAAAAATTGCACAGAGAGATTCCTGAGAAGACTGAAACAGCTGATTGATCAGTGGCTTAATTCATGTCCCAGGAGGCTCTGTCCTGGCAAGCAGGCTGCACCATCCTGTGCTGGCCCTGCCTTCCAGATCACAGAACTCTTGCTTCCCCTCAGACTTCAAAAATTATTTGTTCTATCCTGAAAAACTGATTTACTGTATTCAGTAAAAAATATTTTGAGACTAGTAAGGGTTGTGTGTTTTCTTTGGGGGTAATATATATCCCACAGAATTTTCTCTTGTTTTTCCTAATGTATCATCTTCATTATCTTCATCTTTCTTAATCTAATTCTATTTCTGATGGAAACCTAAAACGTACAATTTAGACCTTCACTCCATTTGATCTGTTGTTTGTGTGTTCTCCTTCACTTTTTCCATCTACAATACTTATTTTAGTACTTAGCATTTCAAGGAAGCCAGCAAAGATTATAGTTCCTGGTATCTGGAAAAAATGTCTTCAGACAGACCCTGGTAGACTGCTCAGTCTCAGATTTTTCTCCATTGACACCCAAAGCCAGGGGGGCACCCTGCAGTGTCACCCAGCTGGTGCATCATGCACCAGACCACGGGATTTGAAAATGGTTTGCTTTTTTTTTGCAGGTCAAAAATCCCTTCCTCCCAAGGAATTACCCAGGTAGATTCTTTTGCAACCAAATGCTTATAAACAATGTATTTTGGTTTAAATAAGTTTTTTCCTAGAGCAAAGAGACAGCTGTCCCTACCCTCCTCACTGGTGCAGCACGGCTGGTCTGCAAGTTTTCTTGTGTGAAGTAATCATTTAATAAAGGTCAGAAATGTAGTAATAACTAAAATATGTACACTAACTAATAGAATCTTTCCTAAGCACTTAAGAACTCTGTTGTCTGCTGATATATTTGATATGTTTCTGCTAATGGCAGCTTATGTCAGTACAAGGTGCCCACGGTGTTTTCCTCAGCATTGAATAAGGCTGACCTTTGTGAAACACAGAGGCAGAAAAAGACATATTTAAAGATCAAGTACATTTTTTAAAAAAGCATCATCTAAATATTAATTGGTCCTCATAAACACAAAGTCGACCGTTGCCAAAAAAATACTTTTCACAAAAGACTGTATGAGGAGATGACAACAACCTTCAGATACCTACAAGACACCATAAAACTACATTTGATCTAAATAAAGTAACTAAACAAATTTAATAGCTCTGCATTTCAAAGAAGCAGACACCAGAAGCCACTGTCCAGGCTATAGGCTGATAGATGGAAGACTTGGACTGTTTGAATGTGAGCTTGGCTTCAGCAGCGCCCTGGGAGCTCTCACAGGAGGCCAGAGCCCTGGGCTGCAGCTGT
The DNA here is from genome assembly GCA_013389925.1 of Aegithalos caudatus. NCBI lineage: Eukaryota > Metazoa > Chordata > Aves > Passeriformes > Aegithalidae > Aegithalos > Aegithalos caudatus. The sequence goes on along the minus strand of WEIU01008005.1, from coordinate 165,563 downwards.
GGGAGCCCAGCCCCCTGCCTGGCCAGCGGTGCACGGAGCTGGGGGCTGGGACACGGGCACTGCACTCTCAGGAAGGCAGGCTGGGATGTCTGAGCAGGGAAACAGCATTATGCTCATTTGCAGTGCTTGAGGAAAGAGGACATTGCGTGCTATTTTGTGTGTGTGTGTGTGTATAACAGACTGCATTTCTGCCAAGGAAACACGCTCCTGCCAGCATCTCCTAATACAGAGCAAGTACTGACTGGCCTTCTGGGCAGAGACAAGAGTGAACAAGAGGAGTCCTGGCACCCTTCTCCTCCCCTGTGAGGGACATTCATCAACACCATTATCCTTGTCACTTCTTGTTTTTGCCAGGAGCAGGAAAACAACCCTAGGTGCTTAAATTAATAGAGCACATCAAGTGTAGAGGCTAATAAAGCCCTTTATTGCAGACTGGTCAGACCTAAGTCAGAGTGGTTAAATTAATGTTCTTTGGTCAGTTACTTGTTTTTCTCTTGAATTTGTTCCTCACTGCTTCATTTGCGGTGAGGTATTTGTGTCTTTTTATTACTTTTATTATTTATATGAGACATAAACCAAACACTTTCCATCCTAACTGGCAAAACAGTCTAGTGGTCTGTTTCTCTTGTACAGAAACAGCCTGGAGGCAGGACAGCTATCTTGCCTCTCCTCATGTTAGTCCTTAAACAGACAAGGCTTTCTCCAAGGCCAGCTGTCCTGATCCATCATAGCAGGCTATCAGCGTGCTCATACCACCATAGTGACATGATGAAATACCAGTTCCTGGCTAACTTGTACTTCTTCCCAGCATTGCTCATGGTTCAACATCCTCAGTACCACCAGAGGTTAAGAACAGCCAGCAATCTGCCAATCAATTTTAGTACAAAGCCTTATTCACTCCAGTAGGGTATAAATCATCAAAGACACAAAACAGCGATTGTCATAAACAGAGTTTACATATTGTGTGCTAGCCTGGAGCTTTTTTGGTGGACAGAAACCCCTCAGAGCGGAAACGGCACCCAACTTTACTTTTGGTTCTATAATGGGGGTATGAAATGACAGGCTGATTAAGAGTTTCTTTGAAGTCCATGGTGGCAGCTACTGTAATTTTATCAGCACTCTTCAGTTTTGTCTTGGGGACCTGTTCAATAAAACCCTCAGATTAGATTTAAAAGAGTAAGTTGTTTGTAGCCATCCTTGTAGCTTTGGTTTATCCTATAGTAACTGCTATGCAGATCAGAGACCAGAAATCCATGCTGAATTTAAGACAGCCAAAATCAATAACAGTAACTTCTCTTTCTTAGCATACACTTTGACATGAGATTCAGAACCCACTAGAGAAGCAGGGGAAGTACCTAAAATAGCTTTCTCTCTCTGAGCTTCTGCTGCAAACCCTGCACCACAAAGCTTCAGCAACCCTGAGTGCATGATATCCCACTCAATCATGAGATTTTTAACAGATTGGAAGGCCTGAAATGTAGCATTAACTGGATGCCACAGCCAACAGGGCATAGGGATAAAAAGTAAAGGAGTGTTGTGGGAAGAAAATAACATTTTAAAAATGAGAAGGAACAAAAAAAAAAAAAAAAAGGAAAAAAAAAAAAAAAAAGGAAAAAAAAAAAAAAAAAGGAAAAAAAAAAAAAAAAAGGAAAAAAAAAAAAAAAAAGGCAAGAAAGACAACAAAAAGGTCAGGAGAAAACTGCATATGAATGCATGGGGAAATAAACCTGATCAAGAGCAGGAATGCCTGAGGGAAGCAGTTAGGGAGCAACAAATGAGAGGCAACTGATGCCATGTTATTAATGGCATGATAAATGTTCACAGCATATTCAAACAAAAGAACCTGCCTTCTTCAGTTACTTGGGGTAATTAATTTTCACCAGTTCTTGCCACTAGTTCTGGCTAATTCACCAACACACAAAATAACTCTTCCCAGGAGCTTCAGCAAAGTGCAATTTAAATGTCTCTAAACCACCTTTCCTTAGTTGCTAAGATAAAATTATTTCAGTTTTCCACCCAAACACAAGCAGAGGAGGACATGGAGGCTGGGAAATGCACAGAATATGGCAACCTCTGAGATGCTCAAGTGCCCAAAACAAAGGAGATGGGTAGAGTACTGGACAACACACTTAAGGGTCCTCAGACCTGTGATCCACTTTATTTTCCAGGGCAGAGTAAATCTGGGGAGGGTGAAGATTCAGGTACTGCTGCTTTAGACAGTGCTGTGCTGCAACACACCTGTGCTTACACCAAACACACCACCAGCCACAGGGGAAGGGTCTTGAACTATCAAATAATAATACTGATAGTACAGTAAGTCCAGCATGGGGGACAATTGCTGGACAAAGTGCACTCTTTCACATCAGAATTTGTATCAGTTGTTACCTTAGAAATACTACAACGAGAAGTTGTTCTAATGACCTTCTATACCTTAATTGATCTTAGTTGTTTCATCCAAGGCTGGGTAGGGTTACCTGCTTCTCCTTCAGTTAACAGTGACTGGAATGTTGAATACACCCTGCTCATATCTATGTTAGCACAGCAGAGAACTAAAAACTCAGTACACAGCCTTGGTTTTTATAAACAAACATGCATAAAAATCTTGCAAATTCCAATTAGATTATAAAATGCAAACCCTATAAATTACAAAACAGGCCCCTGAGAACAAGATCAACAGCTTCAGAATCAATAATCCACAGAGTGCTAATTGTGGCGACAAACTGCGTTGAAATTCGTGTGTCCTTGTCAGGTTTCCAGCTTTCATTTTCAGATGTAAACAGTCAAGGAAATCATGTTCGAGTTCTCTTTCCCTAGAGAAAGGGATACGTAGAGATTTCCAAAGCTTCATGAATTCCTTTGGCACCTCCTAGTTGAGACCTCCCCTTGCCAAAGAATGAATATTTTACCTTGTGACATTTCTCAAAAATGTGACACGATGTACTAGACATTTGGTCAGCATTGCATTTGTTAGCATGTTTCCATGGGCTTGACAGTGCTTTGGTCCCCAGCTGAATGGCTTGAGTTAGTAATCATTTATTCAAGGCTACATTTAAAATGAAGCTGTTGAACACAGACCAGTCCTGAAATATCACACTTTTTAACTGCCTGAAACTGTGAGCTTGGAGAAAGGACATTCCAGCTGTCCCACCAGAGAGGCCATTTTTCGAGAAGAACACAGACTGTGACCCTGACAGGGAGGTTTTGGGGAAGGCTCTGTCAGGAGGTAGCTCCAGCAGGCCTCAGTACAGACCAGTATAGAAGCTCTTTGTCTGCCAAGCAGAATAGGCCTGGAGTAAAGACATTTCTTCTCTTTGCAATGCTCTTAGGAACATGATGTAATGAGGGCCGGATGATCACCGCCAGCTCATTACACTGAAAGAATAGCTCTGACTGGTGTGGGATGAAAAAGGGCTCCCAGAACAGGAGGTTGGCCATACAAGGATTTCACCCATGGCCTCTGGGTCATGCCTGGTGGCCACAAGTTGAGGTTCAGCCCATTCATAGGGTTAGGAGAGAGAGACAGCTCCAGGCAGGGACAGAATGCAAAAGGGTAACCAAAATAATAGATGTTATAATAGCCACAGAAAATTAATAAATACTGAAGTGTTTGTCTGGGCCATAACTGGGCATTATTTTATACTGTTCAGCCAACTTCTGGGATTAGTGTTAGGGTAAAGAAGAACTAGGGTTAGAAGCACCAGGTGGAGCAAGGCACCTAAGGGAGGGAAGGGTAGGCTGTGCAAACTTTAAATCCATGGCAGCTCAATCTTCTGGGCCATAACTGGGGGGTCATGGGCTCAGGCCAGGGACAATGATTCAGCTTCTGATGTTGGTCAGCATTTACTGAGGCTTCATCTCTCTGTTAACTCTAAACCCAAGTATAACATCAGACATGGACAGAACCTTTTTCCATGTTCAACAGTCATTTCCTAAACTGTCAAGCCCTTGTGCAGGCCACCCCTCCATTTTGTAACTACTTTTTGTCTCTACACCAGTTGTAGTCCTTGGCTTTTTCTACTTTTTATCCTAACTGTAACTGGGTTACATCCCCTAAGATCACTGGAGCTCTTTCAAGAACTGATCCTTACTGCTTTTTCATTTTGATAATTAGTCTTGCCAAACCCAAGCTAGTCATGAGCTGTGAGCATGTAGTTCCTTGGAAATCTTAGGCAGCTTTGCCAGCTCAGGGAGCTGATTATCCTGGCCCTGAATATAGGCTGTATTTACTAGAAAGGAGATGAGAAATTAGAATCTCTCTTTGCTTACAAAGATTGACCAGCATACAGGCTGCTAACATTGCAAGTTGTAACTATAGTGCTGTTGTAAACTAGATTTGTGGCCATCTTCTTGTCTTAACTAGTATTTAATGAAGATAAAGCACAAATATTAATGATGATAGAATTAACTGATTCCATCTTTCAGTCCTCATTTTGGGCCCTTGCAGCACAGTACTGCCCAGGAAAACTACATTGCTTGCTGGAATACTAAAACAGGAGAGTGGCTGAGATGGTGTTTCTATGTAACATCAGACTACCTGCAGAAGCAAAGGGAACAAACAATACAGTTAATGCTGTCAACAAGTACAGACCTGTAAAACCTAAATGATTAAGGCAGATGGTAAAAAGCTCTTGAAGAAAAACCACAGCAAACTTCTCATTCCAAAAGCAGAAATAGAGATCAGTTGGCACAAATAGCTTATTGTATGTTGAGAACTCATCAAGATTCCTTGGGGATTAGATGTATTTTGCAACAAGCAACACCTGCAAGAGCACTACAGAGCCAAGGGATGTAGTGGGTAGAAGAGGAAAGGGATAATGATGGAAATCTTGCTAGCCAAGCTCACCCCTTCCAGGAAATATTACAATACCACATACCGAAGACCCTGGGTTGTTTTTCTTGCTTTATCATTTGATTTTCCATATGGTTTCATAATTAGCCACTTTAGAGAAGTGGTACTGTCTCACATCTTTCCTATAAAATGCTTCCTCAAAGCATTTTATAAGCAGCTGACAAAGACTCCCTGAGAGTGGTTTTTTTTTTGTGTACAGCAGCAACCGAATTTTCCTTACTCTTGGAGTTCTTCCAAAAACCAGTGCCTTACAGGTCCACTTAGCTGGCAAAATAGTATGGCCAAGATGTCATGGCTGTACTGATTTCTTGTTATCCCATCAGCATAAAAAGGTGAGTGGGTATAAACAGAGCTTAAGGTGCAAATATCTCCCAAACACCAATCGCCTCAACAAGCCAGTTGCCATTAAAGCAGATGTGGTACCTAGGTTACTCGCTGTTGAACAACAGAAGAATTTAGTGAGCTCAGGCCATTGCACAACACTGTCTGCAAAGTGAGGCAGGAATTAGTTTTTCCAGACTTGGAGCTGTATCAGAGACAGCTCAGATGCATTCACAGCTGGTTCTTATTGGACCCAGCACTGACGTGAGTGAGCACCAAGCAGCAAGTGACCTGGTGTGTGTTTGTCAGTGGAACTTAGAGCACACCAGGACACCACAGCATATAAAAAGTACCTCAGACACAGTTACAGACTGGCCTTGAAAAAAAACAAAAACAGGCAAAAAATCCAACCCAACATACAGATTTAGTAATCTTGGAAAGGTTAAGCAACAAAAAGTAAATGTAGCAATGGCAAACGTAGGCTGTTCTTCCTAATTCATATCCACAGCTAAATCTGATTTTGCCTCAGGCTTTCTGCCAGCACTGTGTACCAATTCCCCTGTTTTTATTAAAAGCAAGATTGTGCTGTAAATTAACCAAGTTTACGCTGCACTTGAATCACCCTTTGCCACTGTCCTCCTTTTTCAAACATGATGACATTAGACTGCCTTTGCCAAAACTAACAAATCTTAGGTAGTTCCTAAGCATTTCAGTATCAGTAAGTATTCTCAATCCTGCTCTTTTGAGAAACATGAAAATGTTAACTGAATCAATACATTTTAAAATAGTCTCAGAGTTTCAAAATGAAAGAAATTTAGTCGCTATAGCAGAAGTTATTTGTATTTGCCTGTATTAATTCCTTTCCTCTGCTTACCTTTTCTCTTAATACCTCATTCAATTACCAGAGTTGCTTAGATAAACAACTAAGCGTATCCAAAAGAAACAACAGCGAAAGTCAAAGAAAGTTCTTAGGTCAGCAACATTTAAAAATGTCATTGTTTCAAACCACCAGTATTTTGCACAAGCTAACATTTCTTAAGATCTACACTTTAGTAACATACTTGGTCAAAGATGCATTTTTCCCTCACCTAGCTAGCAATGTATTAAATTTCTGATGGAAAGGAAAGGAATCACCAGTCCATTCACCACTGAAGAGAATGAGAAACCATTTGCATAGGACTCCATACTAATAAATAAATCTACAGCAAAACTCTGTCAACCCAAGGCCACGTTTGCTGGAATTGCTTTGGCTGCTGGCTGGCAGCACGGTCATCACCAGCTGTGCTGCATCCCCTGGGAGCTGCCAGCCCGCTCCAGCCTCTCCCGCCTGAGCAAGGACCCCGGGCCGCTCGGCCGCGGTGGCAAAGCGCTGCTCCTGTGCGATGCTCCCAGGGAATCCCGAGGAGCTTGGGGAGCAGACAAATACAGATCTGTGCAATACAAACACTGAACTAGTGTAAAACCACAGGGAAATGTAGCCGCGCCTAAGCCCAAGCAGCTAAGCTCAGCTCTGGGAGGGGAAGCTCAGTGTCCCAGCCTTGCCCTGGGATTCCAGCTGCTCCCGCCGGCGGGGCTGCCACACTGCGGGACCCTCTGCCTTCAGTCTCCAGGCTGTGCTTCCATGAGAAACCCTTGCCTTCTGCTTTGGGGGCCAAGGAAAGGAAGAACAGCCTTAACTTGCCCGGGGGGTTGGCTTGTCCCCCTCCCCAGCTGGCACAGATGCATCCCTGACTCCCAGCCCCACGATGAGCAGGATAAGGGTAATTGTGATATTTTAATTCCTAATTGCAGGTTAAATGGAGGTGGACAGAAAATAGAGCCATAACCTAAGGTCCTAGTCCACAAAAATCAGCCTTTGCACTGACTTCAGAGGAGATATTGTGACATGCGAATTATTTAAGGATTTTAAAGCCGATATTTCACTTTGCTTAACATGCACATTTTTCTCCAGATGAGTTTGCCCTCCAACATGCCCTCCTCTCTCCCTGCTAGCAAAGAAACATATATTTTTTCCCTGAGTCTTAAGTGAAAATAAAGGAATGCGGGGCTTATCTGACATTCTGTTTACTCTTATATATCACCATTGTGTAAGATCTGTAAATATTTTCCATATGTTAGCTAAAGAAATCCCTCTGTTTCAGCAACTGCAAGACATGTCCATGCAGCCTTTCAAATTAGGCTTAAAAAATGATTTCTGACGAAAGCCAAATAAAGACAGCTCAAGGACTCTTCACACACCCATCCCCCTGCTCTCTCAATATTTGCTACAGCTACGCTCAGAGACAAATTCACCACGGGGTTCATACTCACTGTGACGCTGAAACTTTAGGTTCAAAGGCCTCGTTTAGAAAGTAAAAGTCAAGCATACTCATTCATATCGATATATTTTAGGCTGCCTTACCTTTGCCTGCCGTGCACAGAGTGGGCTCCAACCCCCAAGGAGTCGATTCCTTCCCTCTGCCCCCCGTAGCGGGAAGGAGCCCTCGGGCAGCAGCTCCACCCTGGAGCCCACACACCTGGAGCCCCGGGCAAGTGGGGGCAGCTGAGCCACGGGTGCTCCCTTAATAAACCTCCACTGGGCTGAGGAAAACAACAGAAGGCACGTGAAACAAGTCCCATTTAAATACTTTGAAAAGAAAACGCTACTTTTGGCAGCAAAACTTCAAGAGAATCAATGAACTTCTCTGATGAGGAAGGAGAACCATTAGAATGGTAAAAAAAAGTCACCATTCAAATGAAGTGGGCTCCCCTCTGGAGACAGTCCTGTCTCCAGGAACTGTTTTCTGTACTTGGTAAATTTTAGTGAGCAAGAAGTTGATCACTGTCATAGTCAAAAATTAAATTAAGATTTATGAACTTAATGCTCTGTGTAAACAAATACCCAATTAGAACCAAGAATGTTAGTACATACTCGGTATGGGAGAGTCAACAGGAGTAAAAAACACCTGAACCACACTCTTGTGCCTGTTGATTTATCTGACTAAATAGACTTCTGTAAGGAAAATATCTAAATGGCTTCATGGTAGGAAAGTATTTATAGAATCCCAAACAACCATAGATTGCAATATATTAGAAGTTCTGATTTTAATTATTGTTCCTTTTGCCTTCCTCCTCTCTTTCCTGTGTTATTTACTCATGTCCCCTGTAGTCCTTATTCTGTGCTGGCTGCTCAGATGGGAAAATGTCTTCCTCTGTGAGTAACATCATAATTAGACAGAGAATATGATAAGGATTTTCTGTGAAAAGTCAAAACAAGAATCCTGCAGAGAGTTCAGTAAAGAAAACTCAAAGCTTTCTACAAGGATACAGCCAACATCTCCTTTCTCTTTCACTCCCCTGCACCCAAGCAACGAATGAGTCACCTCCATAATGCACGCAGCATACACTAATCACATCACACAAAATAAATGTCTCAAACCCCCATGTGTTTTTCCAAGAAATCTCCAAAACAATTTGAGCTTCCCCTTTCCATTTTTTCCAATTTCTCATCCTGGTTTCAGAGCAGTCATTGTGGATAAAATACACACCTACCCCCAGTAACATTATTGCCCATGGCTTTTTCACTATTAAGTATTTTTGTTTATTTGAATGTGCTGAACACCTGTCTGAATGGAGTGCACAGTCAGAAGAATTAAAGATGGAGAAGACAGTCTACAGAAGGAGCCCCTCTTGTGGGAGGACATGTTCTGGCTGGAGGTGTAGGAAGATGTCCCAGAGCAGGAGCAACACAGCTGCTCCAGGTGGTCCAGCAGCAGGAGATGGTGGGCAGGAGTCCAACAGATCCCAAAGATTGAGGATACCCCTCATTCCTAGCAAGACAAGAGCACTTCAGTGCAGAGCCCCACAAAACAAGAGGCAGATTTTGCAGCCAAACTTCAGACTTTCTACAGAAAAAAGACGGGGCAAAGACAGCAGTGGTACAAATAAGGAAAGCTCTTTATCCAAATTACAGAGTAGACAGAGGTTAGGATCACGCTGAGGTATCCCAGCTCCCAATATGGGGGTCAGCCTCAGAATGGGAGCTGGAAGGGCAGTTCTGAGCCTCAGCCACAGAGGTCACACAGGTCTCTAAAGAGGAAAATACTTTGTACCAAAGGTCTCATTGGATGGTGTGAATCACCCAGCTGTGACACAGCTTTCCTCCTTTCAACACAAGGAACTTTAAAACAAACTAGCCACAGTTGAAGTGGGGGATCCAGTGCATTTCAACATCTTTTAATCATCAATGATTATTAGACTAATTCCCTTGACCTACAAATCAGCTTTATTAAGATGGGATATTTTCTATATCCATCATTCTACAGAGCATTCTTCTAGGTAAGAGTGAAAAGCTTATTAACTATTACAGGGCATGGCATTCATCACTTGGAGCCAATGGGATCTCAGAACATCCAATTAATTTTTAAACTGGGAGTCAAGAAAACAGGATTGTTTCAAGTTTACCCAAGAAAATGATGTTTCTTCACCACATGAACCCCTTCATGATGCTTCCCATTCCTGGGAGTGTTTAGTTTACAGCCTGACATTTAACACTTGTGCAGATTAACTCCACAAATTCTGTCTGCTGGGACAAAGGCACTGTGCTGTAAACACACCAGATGAGAGCTGGGAGCAGGAAAGAGAAAGAACATACTCTTACATCCTATGCACTAGCATTTAACATAGCTTGTGTATTTACAAGTGAGCAGTGTTTGAAAAAGGCTGCCTTGGCAGATAGCACAGGGGAAAAAAACTACCAAGAGGAACAAGTAATATGTATTTCAAAAGTTTAGGGAAATTTTCCTGATGTAATGCTTTAAAAATATAGGGAAGAACTAACTTTATTTCATTCTTTCTTTCTTTCTTTCTTTCTCTCTTTCTCTCTTTCTCTCTCTCTCTCTTTCTCTCTCTCTCCCTCTCTTTCTTTCTTTTGCCTGGCAAAATGTGCCTTTCAGCAAGAAAACTCGGAGCAAAGTGTTTTAACCTTTCACATTTTACTTCAGATTGCTGAAGTAGTGAAAGTAGAACAGAGACCTTGCCCCAGAACATCAGCTCTCAGACATGCATCATCTTTAAATTGCTAAAGTGATTAGGGAAGCCTTACATTTAAAAAAGAGTGAGGCAGAGAAAATTCAAGTGCCCTGACACAATTGCTGGCAGAGCTGGGTTCTTCACTGTGTTGTGCCCTCACGAGGTTTACACCACTCCACAGGAAGTACAAGTTACCTTTCTTGAATGGCATTTTGGTCAGGGAATGTCATTCTTCAGAACAAATGTCTAAATGAAACAGAACAGATAAGACCTGCTCCCAAAGGGCTTAAAATAGATTGTATAAATCTCAAGCAATATATTACACCACAAATCCCCTGGATTTAGAACTATCAAGATCTGCTCTGAGTTTTCTGTGTCTGGGTACCAGTACCTGACTCACTCAGGTGATAATAAGGAGTTGTGTCACAGAAACCAGCACTAATTCTCTGCTATAAAATGTGCAACAAACCTCCAGATGTCTCAGACAAAGTGGCCTAAATAGATATTTTTCTATGTATAATTTACAATGTGTGAGTGTTTTATTACAAAGGTTATTCCACTGTATTGCAATACCTGGAGTATGCAGAAAAACTAGAAATAGCTTGCTAAGACCTATTTGTCACTATCAGGGTTTAAAAAGAAAGGAAATAAACACAAGCTGTTTCTATTGCAAAATGAAATCAAACTGAGAAGAGGAAGATACATACAGAGATCAACAGTAAAGAGCCCATTTTTCACTGGATCTGCAAGACAGAGTTTTAGGGGCAAATTCCCATTAGGGCTTCAACAGTTTATACAGAAAACTCCCAATGCCTTTATTGGGAAACAGACCTGCAATATTAGATACCAGTGACACACCAGCAGCAATAAGGTTTCAGCTCTCTAGCATTTGCCTGTTTGCACTGGCCTGATAGCAACATCAAAGGAAAACCACTGCCAGGGAGAAATGTTTTTCTTAATTAGTATCACCAGTGAATAGCTTTTATTACGGTGTTATGGAGAGCAACACCTGACAGTTTTTGCAAGATTTAGATGATAGCTTTGATCAACCAATCTTCCTCAAGAAAAAAGAAATGGGTAATCCTTCCAAGAGAGGGTTTTGCACTATCCCAATGACATCCACATGAAGTAATCAAGTATTTTAGAAGAATAAAACAAAGGCTTGAAATTTCCTCAGCTGGCTGCCTATTTCAATTCACAGCCAGAGGCATAGAGTTGTGTGATGTAATTCAGTAAACCAGTTTAAAATAAGCTTAATTTTAGCACTAAAAATCTTCAGGAAAATAAAGCAAACTTTCAGGGAAAATGCAAGTTTTCCCATCAAATACTTGGTCAAGTCTCAGTTTGAATTAGAAGCCTTTAGTTAGGGGTCATGTAATGTACATTTCAATGGCAGTCAGTCCTAGGGAAGGTGAGAAGTTCAAAGAATATCCCTGAAGTTTCTTAGTCCTTGGCAATGAATCACAGAGTATGTTGAAAGCACAGCCCATGACACACGAAGAGTGGTTTCCTTAAATTTGATGACTGATAAAAGAAGAACTCTAATTCCTTAAAAATACTTTAGCACTGTGCAACAGCTTCATGTGTCTGTATTTTCAGAACTGAGTGGTCATTTCTTTCCACAAACTCTAAATCTTTTCCAAAGGATTCAATACAGTGAACATACTTATCCCATGCAGTATCCCTCACCCCCCATTACTTGTCTAAGAGCACTGCATGATTTTACTATTTTGGTTGCTATTCCAAGGCATTCGATGAGCCTTAAATGCAAGTTTCAGTCTATGTGGTTTTTTTGCAGATTGTTATCTAGAAATAATTCTTTAATACTCGGGAATTCAAATGCCACATGCTACTTCTTTGTGTCCAGTTGCAAACCTAACGTACAAACTCACTTCCAAAAGACAAAGGCAAAAGTGTCAAGATAGAGATGTGCTTGCTTTGTCCAAAAAGCATACTTGGAAATGGGAAAGGACAGCACTCAATGCAGGAATGGCTATGAGCTCAAAGGAAAAAGAGAAAGAAAACTTCCTGAAAACTTGGATGGACAAAACAGTTTTCAAGCCTCCCTGATGAGTGGGCCTCAGCACATGCAGTGCCAGCTAGGCCGGTCCTGGCCACAGCATGGACACGTTTTGCAGTTGCCAGCTAAAATCATCTGGGAACAGGCAGTGTGAGAAGGGTGTACAAGGGGTGGGAGCGTTACAGCTGATGCATGTATGACTAATGCTGCTGTTTTCCTTGGAGACCTAAGCAAATGTTGCTGAGAAAGGGACAGGAGAGCAGCAGTGGCCTCTTGCTGACTGTCACCCTTGTCAGGAGGGAGCCCATTACAGCCTGGAAGCCATTTACCTTCATGAGTGACAAAGTAACAGCACCTGGGAAACACAGCCCAGTGCTCCACACATTTCTCTCCCTTTATGGGAGTGACATTGTCCCAGAAAGATGTCAAACATATCATGGGGCACTTGTCTGGGCAAGCCCACAGACACAGTGTGAGTGAGGAGACCTCAAGTGCCACCCTCTGTGTGCTGCAATCAGGTGTCCAGAACACTTGCTTCACCCTTTCCTTGGGGTTTGTGTAGTAAAACCTACCCAAGACATTGAAGCTAGAATAGCTCTAATGCCTTGCTGCCTTGCATACCCTGCTCAAAAGACATATTTAAAAAAAATAAAAAAAAAAGAGTATGGCATTTTGCATGATTTGCATTTGGCTGATCTGAAATGTGAACCTTCTTAACTTAAATGCAAACAGGACCAGCACTGCAACTGTCAGAATTTCAGTTGGGAATAGGAGATTTTAATGCTGATTAGAGTTGAGGAAAAGGACTTTACAGTTGTGGAACAGAATTCAGATGTTTGGAGAAAATGGGTAGTGTAGTGAATGAACATTGCAATAAGTATGTATGTCATGAGAGTCTAGGAAATAGGTCTTGTTTTTAATAAAAGTCTGAAGAAGGAGGGAAGAGCTGAAGTTCAAGGAATCATCTTTGGATCTGAAGCACACTGACAGCTGTCAAAACTGTCTGCTTGCCAGATTATATTTCTCTTATTAGGTACTAAAGAACAGCTTACATACTTGAGACATGCTTTGTTGGTGTACATAGAATTTGAGAGAAACTGAAGGAGCAGGTTTATACCAGGTGAGAATTTGGCCCTTAATTTGCTTTAAAAATGAAATATGGACTCTGAATAATGCAAACTATATTTTTCTTCAAATGTGTCACTGAACCTGGATCCTTGCAAATGCCTCCAGTTTTACACACATTGGTTTCTTTCCATGCTGTGAAAAATCTTAAAGATTTGTAAGTAAGGGGCCACACTTGAGTTATCCCTCCTAGAGAGAGAGGCTGAATGCTTGTATGGCAGTGACCCTGATCTCCTCCAATCTCCTTCCACAAAACTGTTCCCTTTATTGATTGTGTCAAAATAAACCCATATCATTGTATTTCTACACTGGCATCACCAGCACATACAGTCTGAGAACAATGAGTTCATTCAGATTGAAGTATGTGATTTTTTAAGAACTGGTTCCCAGCATGAGCAATGCCCTCTAGAGAAGATGCCCTTGCAGATTCATCCCGGCCCACTGCAGGTGCTCAGTCAGGAGCAGGATTTTTCTGGGGTCTCCCCGGTGCTGCTCAGCAGACAGGAACAGTGAGCTGAGTCAGGGCCTGCCTCCTCCAGCCACCAGACAGGAGGCACAGCCTGATGGCTCCCCTAGCTGCCTGAAGTAAGCCAACAAAATCCAGGCCTGTAAGATTTTGAAAGACAGCACAACTGAGTCAAATCTTCCAGATGGAAACTGCTTGTTCACAAGAGCACTGGCTTGCATACTCTACATGCTTTTTGCACTACTCACGGCCACGTGCATTTGCCTACAGTACATACTGGAACTTTCCCTTCTTGGGTTCACCCAGTACTAGATGGAATGATGTGCATTTGTGCATACATGTGCATTTATATTGAAAATAACCATGTGAATACCTCAGTTTTTGATAAAACAGTTTTGCTTTTGCTCAATAAAAGTACGAGAAATCTATAAAAATGTAGCTCTGGTCTGCATAACCATATTATTTGTTATTAATCAAATAAACACCACAATTAAGATTTTTTACAACATCTAGATGAGAGAATAGAAAATTTGGTCTTAACTCACAGTTGTTTAACCAGATACTGATTAAATAAATTTTTTATCTTGCAATGAAAGGGCAATACCATAAATGAAAGGTCACAAGAACAAGCAAGAGAAAAATCATCTGGAATCAGTTTGGCATAACCCTACTCCTACCATTAAATCAGAAAACAAAATTAATCTTTCACTATGCCTTGCCAGAGCTAGATTTGTGAAGTTCCCAGTATAACAGTGGCCTCCTTGGTAGGTGATGGCATGATTCAGGTGATGAGCACAACCCAAGCAGAAGAAATCATTCTGTCCTCAGGGCAGATCATGCTGTGCTTTCCAGGGCCCACAGGGACAGCAGCTGGCCTAGGCAAGGCCTCTTGGTTTATGACAGACCCTTTTTGTCTAGCATGTAGTAAAACATGACTCACTTCAGGGACACACATTTGAGGGAAGTCACAGAAAAATTAACTAAGCACTGCCAGTAAAAACATGGGTGTACTTACTCTGTCTTTGTAACGGTACAAAGCATGTCAGCGGGGTGCGTGCTTTCCAGTGTAATCATCCCTCAGCCCTCTCTGGAGAAAAGCAGCACAGTCATGCTACAACACTCATAATCACAACATTCATCCAACTTTTTCTGTCAACCAACTTGACAATAACTTCATCATGGATTTCTTCCTTTTTCCAGTCTTAATTATCAACATTGCCTCCCCACATCCTCAAACTGAAGGCACAACCAGCTTAGTATGTGTAAATCAAAGTAACAGCCTCACCTTCTTCATGTAGGTGTTTGTCTCCTGTACCTGCTCCTGCCTCTCTCACCTGACCATCTCCCCACCTTCAGCACCCCTCACCACCTCGCACTCGTGTTTCTGCTTGTTCCGTGCTGCCCTGCTCATCCCAGCTGCCTGTCACATATTCTGCTGCTCTAACAGGGGGTTGAGACATTTTGCCAGAGGGACTGGGATCCAAACGCCACCTTTGGGTTTCTTTCCACTCAAAGTAAGAGTGAGGGCAGGCCTGTTTGTGCCCAGAGCCCCAGGCCGTGCAGGTGCCTCCTGCAGCAGAGATCCCTCAGAGCTGCCGGTGCTCCCGCCGGCTGCAGAGCCCTCATCGCTCCCCACAGGATGCCCCAGTGAGACGGCAATTTAACAATCAGGATAAAAACGTGAGCCACTCCCCAAAGCCCACATGCATCTTCCACCTATAGTGATATTTAACTTTGTCCAAAAGTGGTCCCAGCAGCTCCGCCGCTCCCTTCACAGCCCCATGGGCGCACACGGGAGGTCACGGAAGCCCTCCTCTAAATGCACACCACCCCAAGAGCCGCTCGCTCCCGTCCCTGAGGAGCCCTTGCCGTCCTCTGGTGCCGACAGGAGCCTCCCCTCACCGGGATCCGCTGCAAACCCCGGTGGGACGGGGCCGGGCCCCACACTGCCAGTCTGAGCCTGCCTGAGGGGGTACAGGTCTCTCCCGGACCCGGCAACTGCTCCGTCCCGCTGGTCCTGCATGAGCTGCACAGGGAAATACGGGAGTTGGCTCTTCTTCAGGATGGGGATTTTTATTTTGTGCTCCTGGACTCAGTTTTTAGCAGCAGAGGAGATCCCATACACAGGTCTGGTGCTGTTTCTCTTGTCCTACTTACAAGGCGAACACTCGCTCTCTGACGCTCCCAAGTGCAGATGGTGACTTCCAGCCGAAGCCTTTCCTAGCTCACAGCCAAAGCAAGCGCCAGACCCACCCGGCTTAGAGGCACACCTGGCTTGTCTGCACAGCCTGGTAACAACGGGACTAGCACAGGACAGCCGCACCCAGCGCTAACAGCACCAGCCCAGCCTGTGACAGTGCTGCCCGGCTGGCTGATGCCCAGCGCTGCAGGCTGGAGTTCCCAGTGACAGGCACCATCCCAGCCCTCCTGCCCTTGGCACGCTGGGGGCACGGCAGCCCTGGCAGTCTGCCCGACCCAGCTTCTTTAGGGCGGAAATGTGGCATGAGTCTTCAGGCTCCCATTTCCAGACACTTCTTAACTGCTTCCTTCATGTTATTTTATTTCAGTGATTTAAATTTTCTGTGACATGTTTTGGCACTCCAAAATTTTTGTGAAAACCTAAATATTCCTGCAGCGAATGCTCTGTGTGTATGCTCCTCTTAAATCTTCCTGTTTATTTTATTTTTCAGTCCAAACAGCCCGTGTTACTAATCACCTTTAGGGTCATGGACTAATAAAAATACTGTGTAGTGCAAAGACTACATCCCAAGCTCTTATGACCCCATGGGATATGCTTACTTGTATAAAGGACTAAGAATTTTTTAATCCTTTCACCCTATTTACAAAGCAAATCTGGACTTTAAATGCTTGGAGAACTGGGAAAACCATAGCCACTTGCATGGATTACACTGGGATTTTGCAGGCACACCATAAAAAATTTACTGACAAAATAGAGCGCTTGGTGAGCCACTTAACACATTATTAAATACCATCAGCTTTCTCTGCTTAAGACTCAAGATTTTGTTTTTTAAAATACTGATTTAATTTTTTGTCTCTACAGTATGTACAGGGCCGGCAGTTTACAAGCAGCAGTAACAGAGGAAAAGAGCCTCCACCCAGATACTTTTTTACCAATTCCTCAAAATATATGTGCCAGAATTGGACGGAAAAAATCTGTTATTTAAACAAGAGTGCAAGAGTAACACTTTTGTGCTGCTTGTCCTCCTCATCTATCCACAAACCAACTCCTTTTTAGACTTTCCTAAGCACAGTAAAGCTGCAGCTGAGCCCAGCAGGGCGAGCAGCGGGGACGGGCTGCAGGGCCGGGAGCCGGGGCACAGCGCTGCTGGGGAGGCTGCAGGGGCACCCTGAGGGCTCCAGCAAACGGGAGAAATCTGCAATTTGAGCTGTAAGCTTCTGTGGGTAGGTGAAGGGATGTAATTTGCTCTTTCTTTTGCAAAGTGTAAATGCATGCAGGTTGGCAAGGCTATGTTCAGGGCCTAGATTTGGGAACACTGTACAAAAACACATGCTGCTATCAGGCTTCCAGCCTCATAAATATCTGCTTTACAATTACAAAGTGACAGCTGTGAAAATTTATCAAAATACTGTCTCCATTTCCTTTTATATTGTCTTGGAAGGAATGCTGCAATAAATTTAATTCTGTTTAAATTTGAAGAGCTCTGGACTGTGTTTTTCCTGAAACTGGCACCTGGTATTTTTTGACTGTCCAAAACATTTGTTTCACTCACAATACTCGAGAGAACAAATATGCACAACATCGATACCTACTCTGCAATATGGCAATACTCTTACCTCTTAATGTCTAAAAATACCCATGCAAATATATCAGAGTTCATTGGCTAATAATTGCATTTTAAAATTAATTCCAAATATGAGGCACTGATCATGCTTTCACGCTATGTTTCAATGAAAATATAAATTTCACAGGCAAAAGGGAACAGCAGCTACAGCAACTTTCAGCAGAGAGTTCACCCTCTGGAGCTCATTTCCACAGGAAAACAACATTGGCTTGATGCAGAAACTGAAAAATGGTTGTTATGAAGCAATAAATCTATTGCACCTCTGTGAATTGTGTCATAGGCAACACAAGTTTAGAACTGCTTCTAATTAATAGCTTTTTCTGTACTGAAGGAATCTTGGTTTTTAAAGTGATCATTTAACATTTTAGATGTCCTTACTAAGGAACTCTCTTTTGTGAGTCAATAACTACAACATCTGAATAACCCAGGGAGAAACCACTGAGGTTGCTCCCCTCAAGTGCCCAAAAAGAATATTTTGCACAAGAAATACAAGAAAAAAATTAGACAGCAGCATAGTAAACACCCAAACTCTTGTCCTGCTGATACACAACCTATCTGCTCCTGCACAGAAGACCCATTCAGTGATGGAGTCTTGCTCACATCTCCAGTGTGTGCCTGTGTGTCACAGGTACAACCCACCAGCACTCTGCTGCTGCAGAGCCATGGGCTTCACTGTGCTCAAGCCAGGCTTTGTGCAGAATTCGACTGAGGCCATGTCTTGACGTGCAAAAACTAAATGCCCACAGGATCAGAGCTCTGGACTTCAACTTTGAGCAAAAAATAGCAGCATTTAACTAAACCTATCTGCTGGTTTCTGCAAGAAGCCATGATACTGAGTAGTCCAACAAAGCAAATGGATAAAAGAACTCAGGAAGGAGAAAACAGAAGTGGATACACAAAATCAAATCCTGCACACAATTCCCACTGAAATTTATAGGACACGAGGACAGAGCAAGAAGACACAATTCCATCTATTGTTGTTGGCTCTGTACAACTTAAATGAATCATGACATCAATTATTAATAAATTGATATATACTTTATTATGCACAAGAGACTAAGATGACATGACACTGTGGTTATCAAAACTGTACAACTACGCATTTCCACAAGGTTCTGAAATACTGAATGCAATGTGAAATACAAATGGGGTATTCAGACTGGCCACAGGTATTAGCAAGTAAATTTCTCCCATTCTTTGATTAAAAAAAAAAATCTGGCATTTGCATCTGAAAGAAATATACTTATTTATTTAAAGGTGAGAATATTGTGTTTGGAACTGGCAGGACATGGCAGCGAAGATGACAACGCTATGAACATCCTGATGAATGACAACAACAGGGCACAAGAGTCACCCCACACAACCAACAGTACAGTCTTCTTGTGAAGCATGAGGTAGATACATAACAGAAAGAACATACAGGAGAGGAATGGTTAGGAAAGAGCAGGGGGAAGGTTACAATCATCAGCATGTACAGACATTTTGCAAAATCCATTTCCATGTGGAAAATGCTACAAAAAGAGCTTAACACAGAAAGATCTGATGGTAGGAAACACAATGTCCAAAATGTCCAAAACCAAATACTGTAAAAGGTTAGTTAGTGATTAGACGACACATGACAGAACAAGCAATCTACTTTGGAGTTTAAGTATGCTACTAATAGCTTTTACAGGCAGAAGGTGTCCATTTTAAGCCCAATCCCCCCATTCTTAGATAAGAAGTTCCTTTGCAGTTGATTCCCTCCTGCTGAAATTACCCACTGACTCACTCCATCCAGCCAAAGCCATGCTTTAACACCCTCTGCTGGGACAGGAGAGTTTCACTGGCCTTCCAGACCCCAGAGGGCTCTGCCATGTGAGCCCAGCGTGGCGAAACCACGTGGGACAGAGGTGGCAATCAGTGTCTCAGCAGTTATGCATCCAGGAGCTGCCACACCACACAGAGAGACTGGCAGTGGGTGCTGTAAAACCAGAGCCTAGAGCTGTACCAGGCTCTGAGCTGCGGGCAGATTAACAGCCACTGCAAAGTACTGCACATTTCTGTCATAAAGTTATTCACTGGGAATGCTTGGGTCTGGTTCTCTCTCTTTATTGAAGCAGAAATGGCTCTTCCATCTGCTCAGCAATCATGTGCCATTTTGGTAAAGTCTAACAGACAACTCAGGTGTATTAAAATTGCTGAATTAAATAGCTGAGCATACCAAGTGAGGTTAATTTAAACTGTATTTCACACAAACAAGTCAACAAATCAAATCTTTGACCTTTATGTATTTTTGGTTTATCCAATGGTAAATATAAATTTGTAAATTATTCTAGAATTAGATTAAATTTTTGATAAAAAGATTGACAATGCAGCATGTTTCTCTCAAAAATATACAATTATCTATTTTACATAGAATTTTTCAACCTGTCCATCCCAATAACCAAATCTAATACTTCCTACGAGAAACTACTTAATAAAATATCTGAGGAAGGAAAGGGTTAAAAGAAGGAAAGGAATTTACAAAATACGTAAATTTCACAGTAATTGAAATTAAACATTTCATATAGAGTAACTTACATTTATCTAAAACATTTAAATATATCTTTATACAGAAATTTAATGTAGTAAAATATAGCTATGATTGAAGTTAAAGACTCTAGTCTTCTTTGAAGACATTTTTAAAGACTTTACACATAGAATATGCTTTAACAATACATTCTGCTGAAGGTTAGGCAAAGCGCTTTCTTTTCAACCACACAGGTAGCACATTCATCCTCCCGACGCCTGGGAGCAGAGCCAGTCCTGCACACCCCTCTGCAAGGGGGAGCTTCCTTACATGACACCCTGTCCACGTCACCAGGACTGCTCACTGGCCTGGCAGCATCAAATATTTTTGCATGTGCAACTCCAAGGCTCCCCTGCCTGCACGGACACTGAGACCAGCCCTGGTGTACAGAGTCGAGCACGTGCTTCGAACAGGGAGGACAAGGTGTGCAGTTACCCATCTGCACAGGTGTTTGCAGGACTGGTAACAGATTTGATTTAAAGTGAGTAACACTCTGCCTGATCCTGGGCACTTAATTCTATTGCATGTGTTGCACTTGGACCATCCTGGCATCAGCAAGGCATAAATGTGGAATCAGCAAGAAATCTGCAGCTCAGACTTCAGAGCAGACTATCACTCGAGTGTAATGAAGTCCCTTCCTCTCTTGCAGAACACAGGTAGCCTTCACTACAACTAATCAAAGTTATTAATCTCATTTTTAGAGGAAAACAATGCTCTTTCTTACTCAAAGAAGGATCAGTAGAACACATTACAAAGTGGCAAGTAACAGTCAAACAATGACATGATCAAAGTGTCTTTTTTTTTTCTTTTCATTTTGCATCAATTTGAAGGTCAAGATAAGGCAATGACACTAAAAAATAGTGACAATTAGTACCCTTCTGACATTTCCATATTCTGATACTACTTTGGGACTATCCAATCATAACATTCATATAACAGTTTGACACAAACAACTGCACAGCTATTTTCAAAGAATAGCAAACAACGTTACTGTATATTCCTTGTGCCTCTAACTCATCTCTTATCTCAAAGAGAATTTAGGCTAGTTAAAAGATTAGAACCAAATAAGCTTCTTTATCTCCTCAATCTGCCTATTATAAACTGAAAAGACAGTTTTTAATTTTATACATATATATATTTGTGGATTATATGTTTATATATGGAAGGAATGCTGTGCTAATTTCCTATTAATAAAGTGGTTAGGCTGTGTATACCTTGACATACATCTATCTGCAGAAAGACATTGCCATTAAAGGTAAACACCCATCTACATTAGTGCACAAGACCACAAGACCATTCTTTGTCTTTATGTTTGTGTGTGCCTGTATTTGGTATAGCAGATCAAAAAGTCTCTAATAAAAGAGCTTTGGCCCATAAAAGAAGAGGGAATGTTAGTGTGCTCTTTTCCAATTGCCAAATCAATGAGTATTATAACAAAAATACCTGGAACAAACCTGAAGCTGCGAACACAACAGGAAAGCAAATGAGATGCTATAGCTGTAAGCTGAACAAAACAAAGATTATTCAAAAGAGGCTAAATGTAGCTGAATAATAAAATACTATTTACGGAGACCTGACATTGATGCTTTCTTGTCTGATGCTCAGACAAACAGACCTTTGACCTAAGATCATCTTTGTTCTGCTTATCTTATGTAGTGATAGGACAAGGAATAATGGCTTTAAACTGAAATAGGGCAGGTTTAGATTAGACGTTAGGAAAAAAACTCTTTACTGTGAGGGTGGTGAGGCACTGAACAGGTTGCCCAGAGAAGTTGTGGATATCCCATCTCTAGAAGTACTCAAAGGCACATTGGATGGGGCTTGAGCAACCTGGTCTAGTGGAAGGTGTCCCTGCCCATGGCAGAGGGTTGGAACTAGATGATCTTTAAGGTCTTTTCCAACCCAAACTATTCTGTGATTCTATGACTGAATTCCCTTAATGAATACCTTGTGTCAATGAGAAGGTTCAGGGAAAGGAAAATATCATATAGACAAAGCAGCATTTTTCCAAACTGGCATAGATTTCACATTGAGGGCCCACAGACCCCTAGAACAGGTTGCAGTACTGTAAAATTAGTAGCTTTGTCACACGTAGCGTAACACGCTAACAAGATCCAACAGGCTGTGTTCACTCATGCATTGTGTGCTCATATACACACTCTCACACACACAGTGGCTTCCCCAAAAGAAAATCAGTCTTTTTTTTTTTTCCTGTAGAAAAATCCCTCCTCATTTTTTTCGGACGCAAGGAAAGCGATCCTTTTAACGTTGAGGAGCTGCTGTGCGATGTCCCGCAGCGTCCCGCGCTGCTCCTCAGCGCTGTGCCCGGGTTAGGTGGCACTGCTGCTGGAGCAGGGCGTGCTCTGCGTGCTGCCAATGCTGGGTGCTGCACTGCTGTTCTCCGAGCCGGGCGGCGACGTTGGCACCTGCCGTCTTCCCGCTGTTTCCCCTGAGGGACAGGAGAGACAAAAAGTGGGGTCAGGAGAAGGGAAACTGAAAATGTTGTCATTGAAAACAATAATCTGTTTCTTCCCAGTCTTCCTCTTCTGGCGGTGTGTTTTCCCATGCAATTAATATACTGGGCAACAGACCTTAATTGGAGTAGCACTGAAAATGTTACTAGACTTTGGCACCTAAGTATTGCTGTGTGCATGGGGAAAATAACAGCGCTGTTTCCTGGAGCATTTTACAAGCAGCTGATGGAAACTGCCAAGATCAACATCGTCTATCTTCTGTTGTCAGCTGTCACTCAAAATGGGTCCTATTACAGAACTCAGACACTTTATAGCTTTGCTGTTTCCAGGAAAAAGGCCAGGAAATGTAGGCTTTACTTTTAATGCCATATTTACTAAAAGTGTAGCTCAAGACAATGTTCTTCAATCAGCTGGATACCACATCCTGAGACACAAACAATTTGCTTCATGTAGAAAAACAACAGGCTATCTTGAAAGCTTGACTTGATTTACTCCTAATACAACATGCAGGAAGTTCTCCTGCAGCTACCAGAGTATGTGCAGCACTTACAACCTGTAGTGAGAACACGTCTCACCACTTCTGTCACTGCTCACTGACAATAAATTAAAATTCCTTCACTATTTAGATTGCCAAATCAAGGACTTGGGGTCTCCTCACACCGTGCTGCACCTGTGGCTGCGATTGAAGGGAAAAATCCATCTGTCAACTAAGCACAAAAGTAATAATTATGCCATTTAATGCCTAAAAGATCGTAATAAGGCCACATAGGAAACCATAACTCTGGCATTTTTAAAGTTATAGTGCTCAAGTCTGTAACCTTAGAGATATTACAAAACAGTCTCTTCAAAACAGATGGCAAGACTCAAGTTTATATAATGTGCACTGTAGCTGCCCCCTCCCTTGAGCTCATCTCCAGGATGTGAACCTGGTCTTTTCCAACCCAAACAGTCACACTGCCTGAGCTGCAGCCCTGCCGTGGCAGCCAGCACCAGCACGGCTGCTTTCCCAGAGAAGGAGCAAGATGGAAATTATTTGCAGGATCATGGGCAGAGCAATTAGGAATAATCAGGGGCTAGTACATCTACCGCCTCATGAATTTATGGTGACGCAGCTCTCCTGCTCCACATTATCCTATGTTATCCAAAATCTGATGCCATGAGTCCGGTCTGCACACTCCAATTTTTCTTCCATGTTCAGGATTTGGTAGAGCTCCCACTCCCCAGTGAGTGCTTCAGCGACAGGCTGGAGGTACAGCCTGAACACAGAGGGTTAAAGCACAAGGACGAGCCAGCTTCCTCCCGCGGGAGCTGCTCTGGCACATCCCCATGCCCTGTGTGCTGCTGCCCAGCTGCCAGAGCCCCAGCTTCTCGGAATGCGGCTGCAGAGGAAATGCGCCTTTAACGCTTTGTGTCTCAGGCCACAAAATACCCTTCTGCAGGCTGCTCAGCACTCAGAGGTCTGCTGCAAACAAATAAGGGAGGTCTGAGCATTTCTCACAGCAGAGGTTGCAAGTGCTCTGTGTAATGGAGACCAGCAGCTTTGCTGCTAGCTCAAGCCACAGCCACAGCCGAAGTGCACTTAAGGCCCCACAACACACAGTTCTTGCCTTACACCCCACTGGTTTAGGAATTGGAAAGGAAAGAAGGGACGGGATAGGACAGAAAAAACAACAAACTAAACTACTAAACCACACTGCCCAGGAGGCCAAACAAACTTGAGGGAGAGGATCTTGTTTTTAAATTCAGCACTCAGTTCAGCATTTTACTCTTGTGAGCAGATTTTGAGACTGCTTTTCCCAGTGTAAGAAATAACTATTGTAGCTCATCCATGAGCCGTGGATTTCTGCTCATAGGCAGCAGGTCAGAATCTATCCCCAGTCATCTGCAAATAAATCAAGTTTCAGCTTTACCTTGCTTTGGAAATGGCTTTGTAACCCCCCAAATAAACAGTATCAAATCAAAGTACATGCCATCGTGCTGTACAGGCTTTCATAAGCCTTGTTTGGATGTTTCTTCCCCTCCTGACTTGCTCCCTTCTCCTCCCGTTGTTTGTGTACATGTCTTCCTTCCTTTTGTACTACAGGATATATTTATAAAGGCAGCGATAAGCAAACTCCCTTTCATTAAAGCTAAACAAGTGAACACAAACACCAGACNCGGTCACACAGAGCTTTGGTCCGCCTCAGCACACCAATGCGAACTGTATGCATTTAAATGTAAATTCATTTATAAGCCAAACACATGTTGTTTTAATTTTATGGCAAAGAGAAAGCGCAGTGCCGCAGTCCTCAGCAAGCCCAATAGCTCACACTCCCCTCCTGGCTCCTCTGGAAAGTGTCCTAGGAGGCACCCTCCCTTCTGTTTGGGTTGGAAGACCCCTTCCTTCCACTGTAATGGCCTCTGCAGCACCTCATTTCTAGAGCACATCAGCAGCTCTGATGCACCACAATCGCTTCTCGAACAATAACAAATTCTCAGTGTTCTCGAGAAAAAAGAAAATCCAAATCACAGTGATGTTATGAACAAACAGCCTAGCAGCTACATCTGGAATGGCTGACTTTTCCTGTATTTTATTTCCTCAACACCTAGCTAAAACTGTTGCAAAGCTTTTTAAAAGAGAGTATTCAAGAAAAGGATGTAAAGAAATGTAAACGACCACTGAAGAGGCATTCTCCATCTGTCTTTTTCATGTAAACAGCTTCATGCAGCTCATGTTACTGAACCAAAACTGCTCAGCATGGACACATCTCATCTATTGACAGTAAACAAGCTTTTACCCATCTGAACGCGACAACATGCACTTTATTATTCACACTTAGGAAAGCTGCCAGTTGTACTCCCTGTCCAGGAAGTCCGAATGTTTGCTTTTCTATCTCCATTTGCCAAATATAATTGGTTGCTATGTCAGTTTACTTTAAATCAGATCCCATAAAAAATGGAGAAGTGGGGGAGGAGGGATACTTTTAACTTCTCAGATTTTGGAACACTTTATCCTCTTAACTTGCAACACCGCCTGAAGAAGGGAAGCGCGCTTCCTAAGAGAACACAGGGACGGATGTTTTCTTTAACACACTTCACAACGTTTAATGCTCTCATTAACTTATCAGGCTTGTGCCTGTCTCTCTTAAACATACTCAATAATCCCTACTAAGATACCTATTACATTGATACATATTTATATGGCTAAATTATGAGGAGTTTCTGCATTCATGCACACTGCAACATTTCTGCTTCTTTACAAGACCCCTAGATAAATGAGGTTAATTGTGGCAAATTAAAACTAAACCCTTAGTTCTTGGGTCCTCTCCAGGCAGCACCAACACCTTTCATTCCCTTTAACTGACCAGAGAATGGATCAAAAATAGGGTCTTTTTGCAGACAAGTCAGCTAAAATTCCTCCTCTGTTGTTCTGATATTAAGCTTTCTCTCTCTCTTCTCTTACTACCCGTGTATCATAGGATATCTCTACTCCAAGTTGAATTGCTTCAGAAAACCTAGAATTTTCTAAAGCACAGCCGTGGTGCTTTGGCAGAAATTTTTCAAGACTGAAATTAGCAAAGGCCCTACATGACAACAAAACAATCCTTGCTCAGTATATGGAGATGAAATTCCAGATATTATTATTTTGTAGTTCCTTTCTGCTATCACTTGCTTGAGGTTTTAATGCTAATGGCCTATCAAGATGAATAAAAGAGCTCATTCATGTAACACTTTCTTTGTTAGCAGCAGAGATATACTGATAGAAGTCTATCAGCAAATCTTCTGGCAAAAAGGTGGCCTTTTGCTGCATTGCACATAGCACTGCAGCAACAAAAATAACTTCCTTCACACATCCCAAGCTGCCATTCTCTACCAGCAGTAGCTTTTATCTCTGCTCTGAGTATCAGCAAAACAGAGTTTTAGAATGAACTCATATTTTCCAACCTTTCATCTAAATCATGTGTTGGAAACCCAGTACTGCTTACAACAAAAGATGAGATTTCAGAACACGGTTCAGCAATGCATGAATTCTCTAATGACAAATGACAGCCACTCTGTAGTTGAAATTTAGATTATTTTTTCTCCCCCTCCTCAAGTTAATAAAAGCCTGCAGTGAACTCTAAAATGTTTCCACTGCAGCTGGATTATCTTGTCTGCCACAGCAGTTGTCCTTTAAGAAACTGTGCCTGCCAGAGCCTTCGCTGCACTCTGCTGCAAGTTATGCTTTGTATACACGAGACACTACGCACAGAAAAATTACATGCACAGGAACATAGGTGCACTTTCACAATTCTTTGAAAATCTGAACCAGAAAACTTCCTAGATAATTTTTATCATTTCTGTTATTCTCTAATCTGATGAGTTAGTGTCCCCTTTCTTTCTCATATTAATTTATTACTTTTTGTCTGGCCTTTTTCTCCACTTATTTTCATCTTTTAAAGATGAAATCCAGAGCAGCTGTCCTCTCCACTATATGGATGTGGTCACATGACTGATGTACTTTGCTAATATAATTCTTTTAATGGGATTGGTCCAAATTCTACTGTTGCTGAAGGATGTATCATGTTGGCTTCCCGGTGTTCCTTGAGTACTGACACACAATGTGTCTATAGATGGTTCTGAATGTAGATACAGATTGAACTTCCACAAATGCAAGAGCAAAGGTCTTAATTTAACAATTAGTTAAATTTTTTTCTTAATATGGGTTACTGATATGGGAATTACTTAACTTGCCATTTACTCACTAAAATAGTGCTTACTTTTCTTCCACAATGTTTCAATACTTAATATGAGACAGAATTATACAATTTATGCATATTATCACAACATTTAAATTTTCCATGTTTGCTCCAATTCCAAACAAGTTTCATACACAGCTGATGCACTGAGGAGTATTAAACTGCTTACACAAAATTGTTGCACTGCCAACTAGAAAAAACACCATAGTTTTTATTTCCAAATTAACATAAGCTCCTAGGTCATAATATTTACAAAAGCTCTGACCAAACAGGGATGGATTCTCACTCCTAAATAGCTTCCATGAGGTTTTAGGTGCCAGAAAAAAAAAAAAACCACTTCACAGTGGGCTACAGGCAAATTTCAGTGCTCCAGAGCTGCACAGGCTTGAAGCTATTGACCTCACATTTTTCCCACCTCCCAGATCTTGGTAGCATCTTGTGAGGTCAAAAGTGGAAGAAGTTGGGAGCCCAGAATACTCTAAGGATCCTGAGATACCCCATAATCCACAAACAGCCAAGGTCACATGCTGGAAATCAAGGCTCCATCAGCTTCCAGTCCTTGTCTGGGGCATGCAGCAGAAAGGTCCCTAAAGGCCCTCTTCTTTCAAGACATTATTCCAGTTTTGCTAATTTAGTTTAGCATGGGAAAAAATTCTAAGGAGACACTGGAAAATTATCTGTGCACCAATTCAGATACATTCCTAAGTATTTGGTTGCACACAATTAAAATTACACGTGACTTCTAGCAATTGAAAACAGTAGTTGAAGAATGAAGGAAAAAATAATTGTGGCAAAAATTCTTTTTAATCAAGATCCCTTAAAAATTTTCAAGTCTAGTTATACTCAGAATATGTCTGTTTAGATAAAGCATTCGCTTAACCATTTGGCCCACTTCTTGTACACATCAGCCTAATGTAGCAACTGCAAAAAATATAATTTAAAAAGTAGTATGGGAACCGAAAGGGATCCATTAACTGAAATATTAACTATATATTAAATAGAGAGATGTTACTAATGATGATACACAAGACAGAAATACTCAGTTTTACTCATGTCCCAGGTGAGTTTTCAAGACTCTAGTTTAAAATTATTTAAGCAAATTTTAAACCACAACACGTAACATCTCCCTTTAGGGAAGGGCGGGTATCACTCGGCTGATACGCAAGAGAGACCCATGGGAGGAGCTGCTGGAAAACTCCTGAGTAAGAAGAGAGAAGAAGAAAATAAAAAAGCCCAGGCTAAGCAGTGGTGACTCCCTTGCCCTCCCTGCCCTGTGCAGGGGTTCAGAGCACCCCGCCTGCCCTGGCCTGGCCGTACCTGTGCGTGAGTAGATGAACCAGAGCGCTCCGGTCAGCAGGGCTCCGATCACAAACGCCGCAAAGGCGATGCCCACCACGGTCAGCGTGTCCAGCCCGTACAGCACAGCTGCTCAGGGAAACACACACAGCACAGGCACTTATTGTCAGAGGCAGGTACCGTTTTACAAAAATTCACCCTTACTCTTTCATGGAAGAGCGTTTTAAAATATCATAGTTAACTAAGCACGGCTTTGAGAAACAGACTGGCAGATTTGCATCATGGAAATTAAAGTGATGCTTTCAAAGTGGCTTCAGTCCAACCAACTGTTCCACATCACAAAGTAAAACCCCAGCTCAGCACATCCAAATCTGGAAAATGCTGCAAAAATTAAGCATTTTCAGTTGGCTGTTAATAACTTGCTTTCAATTATGTATTCATTTATCTTTAAAGTGTGTTTTAAAAAGGCTGAGATGTTTGGTAGAAATGCATTTCATTTAAATGGCCTAACACTCAAGCAAACTTTCCCCTACATCTCCTCAAGTTCAGTCTGAAATCTAGGTGGAGAACGGAACTGCTGTTAAGAGAGAAGAGAAGCCAGCAAAAAGTCAGTAAAAACATAAATAGAAACAATTGTTTTTCACATTTGGCAACACTTTCAATAACTGAAGTTAATTCCAGATCATAAAAATAGAAGCACACATACACATAAATCACTTTCTAGGGGAGAGGCCCTTTTGTAGGACCATTTCAAGGGTAACATTTGGTTCCGGGATGTATTGCTCCCCAGTGCTAATCATTTAAACATAAAAATTTTTTGCTTTTGTTTTTTTCTTTTTGGTAATTACAAGTATGAAAAAATTAATAATAATTCAGCAATCTTTTGGGGAAATTTCTTCCTAAAAAATTGATTTCAAGTTTTAGTACTTTTAGTATCTCCCAGTGCAGAAAATCACTTAGGCCAGTGAATAACATTTTGCTGACTATGCTGGCCAGAAAATGAGCTGACTGGATCTTAGTAGTATCCTTCACTGGAATTTTTGGTTCTCAGAACACAACCAACACCCTCACTTTACACATCCCTCATCCAGCAAATGTCCCTAAGGACATCCCTCATCCTCTTTTGACAGAAGTCCTCTCCAGCAGATCCTGTTGGCAAGGGCCTTCAGGACCCATTTCTGGGTGCTTGTGAGCTGGTTTGCATATGCACCTGACAGATATTGCCTTGGAAAGTTTTTCTTTCATTTTTTCTGTGAGACTGTTCCTGGTTCCTCTGGCTACTTCTAGCCATTCGAACGCAAACACAAAAGACTAAACTCAGCTGTTTTTTCCACCAGGCACCAGTGAGTGTCCTCTCCTCTTAGGAGGAACACAGTGGAGAGAAGAAAGTTGCATGGAAAAGTGTCAGAAGCATAATTGCTCCCTGCCTTTGCTATTTTGAACAAATTTAGTCTTGAAGACAAAGGGACAGAAGCAGAAGAAAAACCTTCACTTCCTCTTTAAATCTCCCTTTTCTCCATTCATTCTTTCTTTTGGCTGTACATCATCTGTACCTTCCTGTTTATTTTCTTCTAGTGCTGCTTCTCTCCTTTTCTGGGTCATTAATCGACCCTGATTAATTCACTACACCAAGATAACATTAAAACCAAAGAAATTAATCCATATCAAGGCAGTGACCTCATCTAAGCATGGCCTGTAAATGCTGGTGCTGGAGCACCTGGGGCTGTGGTGCAGGACAGGAGTGAAGCTGAAATAGGACAGAGGAAGGGCACAGAAGCTGTGAGGGATGGCACTGCTGCTCTAACACTGGTGTTGGGAAGCAGTGGCCTCAGCAAAGAGGGACACACACACCCCAGCACAGGAACTAAGGCTGAGACTCTCAGTGGTGTTTCCCCAAAACTGATTTTCACATGCACAAAAGGTCACAGTCCTCCTCTGAACACTGGTGAGAACCCCTCAATCAACAGTACAGTCAATTCTCTTCTGTCTCTGAACTAAACATGCACACACTCAGAAAGCTTGAAGAGTTTTCTTAACTTAATCTAATGCTTTGTAGAAAAATGTTTAAAGACTGAGAGAGATTGTTTTAAGAGTTACTTACGCGGCTGTCTCACGTTCGGCTTTGGAAGGGAAGGATCTAAATTAAAACAAAGAAAATGCACAAAACATTAATCAGATAGAGTTCCACATGCAGCCTACAAACTATGGATGTTCTGATCTGACAGAAATACATTAACTGCAATTTTTATAAACCATGAACTTCAGGAAAAGCAGACCAAATTCTGTAATCTCACTCATCTCAGAAAAATTCTATTAATATATTAATTATTCCTCCAGGGACTATATCTAGAGTGTAGTGCATGCACCATATATTTTGCTAGCAAATACACTGCAACCTTTCCTAAATCAGATGCCATCAGGCATGACCCAAAGTTACTCTGGTTACCCCTTTGTGGAACTCTTAAAGTTTAGATTCTGAAGGAATAAAGATTGTATTAAGGTGATTGTATCCATCTGACCACTCACTAATTATAAATATGAGATAACAGCACACTAAATCACACACACACAAAAGCAAACACTCACTAAAGAATGGTGAGTTTTATAGCATAATATATACTACTTTGTCCAAATTGTATGAATATGTGTTGATTCACCCATTTTCCTGAGTCCTACATGGTCTTGGAAGTTCTGTGGAGGTTTTTTTTTGGGGGGGAGGGGTTTAAAAAATGTATTATTATGTATAAAAAATAAGAGATCAAAGGTATTGTTCAAAGATCAAAGCTATTATTCTAGGCAAGAATACTGAATATCATCATCCTAGTGATGAAGATATCACCCTATAACAGAAAGAGACAAGTAAACAAATGTTCAAAAAATGAAGAATTTTCCCTCCTTTTTTTTTAATTGGCCTCTCTTATCTTTCTCCAAGAATGCCACCTCAAGCAGAAGAGCTAGAAATTCTGGCTTCAGACCCAGGGACCTGTTTGGTTAGCTGCAGTTTGATTCTGGATTGCCCAGCAATTCAGAGATTTCATTTATATTCTGGCATATCTGAGTGTGATCAGCGCAACAGATGTAAAAGGATTTGATAAGACTGTGCTTCAATACTTGATTTTGTATCTTTAGCAACTGGAAAAAATAGTTCACTTAATTTCTATGCAAGCAAACAGCCCAAAAATACTGAAAATAAATATATTCATTTATTTTAAGTGTTCTTAAATAAAACTATGCTTCTAATGACTAAAACCCAGACAGCAGCAGCAAACTTCCAGCAATATCCTTTAGACCGTTAGGCCTTGAGGCACATGTGCCTACAAAATCAAAAAAAGCATTTGATTCTTAAATTGTATTATTGTGCCTTGTTCTAACACTTGAGTATCTCTTGCAGATCTCTTTTGGCCAATGATAGGAAACAGGTAGAACAGTAGTAAGAAACAGGTGAGGACACAGAGGGGTGTGTGGGGTGGTGCATGCACAAATAATCTGGAAAGTTACCAAGTGCACATAACAGCAAAAGTGTAACTGAATGTAAGATCTGCAATGAGGGCTGGACTGAAACCAAGTAGCACTGAAAAGTACAAACATGGGTAAGGGCACTATCAGATTGTCCAAACACTCCACTGGCATATCCCAAGTGCCAAGAAAATGCCATCTGAGCTGAGGGAAAAATGAATTTTCCATGCTCTTTCTATCACTGGCCTCTCTACAGAGAATATGAAATCAGCTAATGATAAGCTGTGCAGCTTATTATCAATTCTCTTCAGTCATCCAGTTCTTACATGTATTTTATTGTGCTTCAGAAGCAGTGAGAATCTAGTGAGGTCTAGAAAAAAGATCTAACTTAAAAACAAGGTCTGCCAGCCTCTAGAATTACCATCATCTTTTATCCCTTTGTAGGATAGAGGCACTTGTTGGTTATCCTTTTGACCTTCTTAAGTAAGCCTTTTGACCCTATGACCTTCTTTATGCTTTAGAAATAATAATCTAAGGTTTCCACACTTAGCAAAACCCTGAACAACGTTGGTAGATTTTTTTTCCACAGAACATGTACTTCTTAGTATAAAAATGGCCATCCACATGCTTTTCATGGGAGTGGGGGAGAGCACGAGGAAATGCAGGAATGCAAAGGGAATGGTATGTGTCATGGTGTTAGGTTTTAAACACTTCCATTGGGATCTATTGCAAATTGTCATTTAGATATAGCATTGTGATTTCTAATAAAGGCAAGCTTGTCTGAAGAAAAAAATCCCACCTTTGCAATGGCCAGTTTGTTCTGACTTTTCAGAAGTCAAGTACGTGACTTTCACGTGTGGCTTAATGAGGAGAACCAGGGGCAGTACCTTACAGAGAGTGGTTTGCAATTGTGGAAGCTGGTTCTGCTCACATCAAAGAAAATGAAGAACACCTCTGAGAGGTAAATTCTCCTACTCAATAACATGATATAATTTCTCCTCCAAATCTTATAAAATCCACATATTGGCTAACAATGGAATTTGGCTTTAAGAAAGGGGTTTTGATTCGCTGCAGAACAACCGCATACCAGCAAAGCAACATTGTTAATGTGCCACTTTGTATTATGCCTGAAAGCTGGGATATGCTGGGGAAATTTCCACCAAGTGTCCCACAATGCAACAAAATACTCTCTCACACTGTTGTCTTGTAACTAATCTTCATAAATTTAGCTTGTCTTTGCACACTGAGACCTTGTGCCTCTGACAAAGGCAACATTCTGAGCGGAGCCCGAGATGGGAGCTGCGCACAATGCTCCACACATCATAAGGACAAGAGCACTGAACACGAGTCTGTCTATTGAAAGCTGAATTTCAGTTGCAGGATTTACTCATTCCCAATAGAAAACCTACTGAAATAACACGAGAGCTGGGCAAAATGGAAGTCCAGAGTCAGGCCCAAAGCACGTTTTTAATTGTAACAGCGACAGATCAAATACTTGGCTTTAATTCATAGTGGATTTGATCTGTATTAACAATTTTGTTAAAAACCCTCCAAACTAAGCATGAGCTCACTTGCAGAGTTAGACAGAAACACTTGTTGCCTATGTCCCCTAGCAATGTTGTGTTTGAACTTTAAAATGTTCAAAGATTAAGAGCATGCACTGTAAAACAGAGGTTAAAGGACTCCTGATCCCCATCCTTTTGATGCTCCCTGAAAAGCATTCCAGAGGTCAAACAGCCTTTGGACACCATTACAAGATTTTGATGTGTATAGGAAGCCACTGAAGCTTCTTATGAAACTTCAATGCAAATACAAAAAGATAAATGCACATATTTTCTTCTAGGACTGCATCAAAATGTGACTGATGCTGTTGCCAGAGTAATCTACTAAGAAAAACTTTCACATTAACTAAAACAGTGAGAACAGTTCTTACTTCCCATCACTCACAGGGCATATTCTTAAACTAGAATAAAGTCTCATCATATTGTTTGGCATTATCTCAACACACTTCAGCCTCTCCAACTCCTTCAACCAGTTACTAACCATTCTCCTTTTTTTTTTCCCCCCAAGAAAGATTACATATTCAAACAAGTCCGACTGAAGTGGAGCCCCTTTGTGCATACTATCCTTTGCTCTTCATAGTTTAAGAATCTAGTGAGTCTCCAGGGGCCTCTTTGCCTTACAAACTTATCAGGCTTTAGCATCCTCAATATTTTGCAATTCCATTGTTATTATTCATAAATTTATATTTACAAGCACAATAAACGAAGGACCAGCAGGGAGCAGAACACTGCCTTTGATATCTGGGCAACAAGAAATTGCTCCAAGTGCTACTGCTACATTCATACTTCCAAAACCCATGTTATTTTGTACTACTTTGAGTATTCCTCTCTCTGTGCTTGGCAAACCCACACGTCCAGAGAACAATGGTGGTTAAAAAATGGCTATGACTCGGCCTGATGACTGCTGCCAGGGAAATGTCCTAACAAGTTACATCTTACAGACACAGTACAACCACAAGATTATAAAATGTCACATCTTCATAGCACTCCCTCATTTCAACTGGCTGTATGTTACACTGTATTTTTTATATATATATATATAGCATTGTTAAACAGCTCAAGCTCATTTTTATACCTTCTTGTTTTCCTTCCTGTATTATTACAACAAGGGGCTTGGTGAAGGTTTTCTTGTTGTGCATCATGGCCAAGATCATATCCACATTGAGAGAGGTGCAAGCTTCATCAGGAGGAATGCACTGGAGTGCAAAGAACAGAATGTGAGGTCAGAGCCACCCATCTGCCAGGACAGCTGTGCCAGTGACACAGCTGCCTCATAACCAGTTTTTCCCTACACAATTTACCAAAAGATGAGAACCTCCAAACAACCTTCTCTTTTGTAGCAATCAGATTACAATATTATCCAATATGGTGCCCGTCTTTGGAAATCAAAGCTAACATTGTTTGTGCTTTGGATATGCATAGAAAAGATGAACTTGAACCACTTGTGCAATAAAAAGCAATTTCTATTTTTAGCCACCTAATGAAATTTAAGCAGCAACTGCAAATTATATAGTCAAAATGCACAGTATTATAACTCTTAGCTATTAAAATCCTGAGCCTAGAGATATCATGTTCATTAGACAATTCCACAGAAAACTATTTACTACCTTCAGAGTTCAGATAAAAAAATATTTTTTTTTCATCTAAATCAGAAGTTTTCATAAGTTTAATTAATTACTGACCTTTGGCAGTCCTTGAGTATCCGTGTCTTTATTTGTACACAAAGTCAACTCGCAATGAAGAAAGAGCAGTGAGATGTTGAACATTGGTTTGAACACAAAGCTAAATCTTTTTCTGTCCTGTGCATATGGTATTGGAAAATTCTCTTTCTCAATACTGTAGAATTTGACAGATTCATCTTTAGGACAAATGTTTTCTATAATGGTATAGTCAGACATTCTATCTGGATTTGAAAACGGGGAAACAAAGCATGTTTGAATAGCAAAGCCCAACGATCTGTCAGCTTTAGTCACAGACACCTGCATTAAAGAAAGAGACAGTAAGATCTCAGAAATGACATTTTTAGTACACATTTCATTAATATTTTCAACAATTTTTAAGCAGTTTTCCAGTGCCATTTCCAATCTCAAATATTTTGAAGGCTAAATGTTAAGGGTAAACTGTCAAACAGAGACAGAAAATCTGTGGTTTCAAAATCAGCAGCTGTTTAATAGCATAACCATGCATAAATAGAGCAATCCCTTATCTTTCTGAAAGCAGATGAACCCCCCCAGATAAGACATGAACACAGTCATGTCTGTGTCTGCCACCTGAGATGGCACTGCCTCCCTTACACACAGGCCATAGCAGAGCTGTATGGAAATCAATCACTAATTCCATGGTTTTGTATCTGTTCAAAATTAAAAAGAAAATAGGAAAAAAAAAAAAAAAAAAAGCATCAGACACAACAGAGAATCCACCCCCAGCCAAGACAGGAATGCAAAGGCAGAGGGGAGGTCATGGTCTGACGTGTGGGTGGCATTCCTGGAGTGGAGGGGCTGAGGGAGCCTCCTAAAAAGCCGCAGTTTCTTGTGAAAGGATCCTTTTAGCTTATTGTAAGTTTGAAATTCATATTCTTTTATAAAAAATAATTAAGACTGAAAGCTTCCAATGCCCTGATGTTTCTCAGCTGGATTGGAATGCAGACAATAAATGCTACAGAATAATTAGAAGAAAAAATAACTGGAATTTGTAACAAATGAGGCGTGTTATTCTTAATAAACAACAGAAGCATTTGTCTAACCATTAACACTGTCCAATGAAACAGACAAGAAATCTTCTTAGAAGAAGTGTGCCTTAAATGCATACTTAATCCATATGTGCTGCATGTATCTTTTAGGAAGATACATGCCAAATTGCATGGTCTGTGCAGTCATTTCTGGGTGCTACGAGTTTTGCAATGAGTAAAAGCATTTCTCCTTTTTTCTCTCCCTTATGTGAGCAGCAATCAAATTAGAGATGAAGGGATATGCTGACACATCTAAGCAATAAAGACCCTCTTCTAAAAAGAACAGAGATAAAGATGTATGAACAAAAGTCAGCCACAGATACTGACAGGCAACGAGCTGATGGTGTAAACTAATTAAAAAAGATTACAGAAAATAGGATAGGCGTCCTACAGGTAATTAAATAAAAGGATGAATGATAGCTCAAGGAAAGAAAAGAACCACAGGAGGAAGGTGGAAGACCAAAATATAAGAAAATTACAGCAGAAAAGAAAGAAAAAAAACCCAGAATCCAAAAGATTCAAACACAAAAAAAAATCCCTCCTTACCGAACAAGGAAAAAGGAAATTTTAAAAAATTACCAAATATGTATTTTTCAAAATCCAAAAATATTTTTCTTAGTAACAAAAAAGGGAAAACAAAAATCAGTGTCATCTTAAAAAAAATGGAGTCACAGAAGTTCAAAACTGATATGTTTTCCAGTGTG
This sequence comes from Aegithalos caudatus, assembly GCA_013389925.1. Taxonomy (NCBI): domain Eukaryota; kingdom Metazoa; phylum Chordata; class Aves; order Passeriformes; family Aegithalidae; genus Aegithalos; species Aegithalos caudatus. The sequence goes on along the minus strand of WEIU01008005.1, from coordinate 128,462 downwards.
CAAGAAAGATAAACAGAATAAAAAGGCTTTTGCCAGGACAGGTGATGAAGAAATCAGAACATCTGTCTGAATAAACAGCTCCAGCAGGCTCAGAGTCAGGGTGATTCCTCCCAGATCAATGAAGCAAGCGGATGGTTTTAAGTGTTTGTTATAAAAATCTCAACTGGGTGAGACAGACTTTATTTTTGCTTTAGCTCTCTTAAGTACTTTTTACTGGGTAGAGAACAAAGAAACAACAAAGCAGACTGAAATGATGAAGAAAACTGCACCAAATGGGTTACTGTGTTTATCATGTGCAACACAGGCTCCCAAAGAGGAACTGGCTTGGGCAAGAGAAACACAGCACAGCTCTGCTGCTTCTCCCTGGTCTTACATCCCCAGAGCTCACACCTTGTGATTTACTTGCCTAGAAACTGGCAATACTTCTTCATTGCCAAAGCTACATTTATTAATGTCTACCACTATTTGAAAATTCAAAATTCTGTTCACATAGCTAGCTTAAAAAACTGACTCTATTGGTGTGAAATTCCACAGATTTCATAAGCAACTCAGCAACACATGGAAATACCATGTGCAAAATGCACCTGAAGTCAAGGGTACCCAGCTGCTGATTTTGTTTTAGTATTATTCGTCTAAATCTCCTAGATCTCTTATGTGGACGCATCCAAAAGGATTATAACTGATTTTTTAAGCAGACTGGAGAGAGACCAGAATCTGTATTAACTGTGTAACCTGAGAACACTAGCATATGAAAGATGCACATTTGTAACACTGTTTTGCATGTCTGCATCTTTCAGACAAGGTTCAGACATACAATAAAATGAACCCATCAGGACATACCAGTTCAGAGCATGAGCTCAGAAACCACCTTTAAGTTTGGTATGGAAAAGCATATTTAGCAAGAATCACCAATTTACTTGTAAGTTAATTTTGTCCATATTGCAAGAACTCTTTGGGTATTTTACCCAAAATATTTTTCTACTTCTTATCCTACAGTTTCTGTTCTGTGCAGCCACCACTGTGGCCTGAACCAACTGCCCAACACAACCTTTCAACTGACAAGAACAGATTTGGCTCAGCCACACAGCCTTGCAAAACCCTTCAGTTAGTTTGAAGTCTTTTTATGGTTGTTACCTCTACATATACTGGCCCATTCTTGGCAACAGAGAAGAGTCCTTGGGAGGGAGAAAGGAATGAATCTGTTTTGTACAGCTCCATGTTGAAGGTCACATTGGTGATATGTGCTTCAGGAGGCCAGAAAATGCCTCTGTCATCCTCTGGCTGGTGCAGTGTGCAATTAAACTAAAATGAGAAAAAAACCACAGTAACATCACGAGACAGGGTAGGACAAATTTGTTATGTACAACACAGGCCCATCCACGTTACATCTACTTAATGCAAATCTTCAAGAGGGTTGTAAGAAACCATAGTGAGAAGAAATGTGTTAAAAGACAAATTAATTTCTAGACAATAATGTAATTTATGTGAAATGCCTATTACAACAGGTATTTCTTCACTGTCAGGTGCAAACCCAAGGGTGACATACCGCTATTTCAGGCCAGCTTGAGAAAGCCACCTCTCCCTCATCAGCATCCCCTGGAAATCCATTATCACCCGATTCCATGTCGTCATCTTCAAAGCCGCTGCCTTCAGCTGGCGCTGACAGCTGAATGACAATCTGCACAGAGAGATTGCAAACAAATTAGATTAGGTGATAACTGAGCTCTCTCATGGTTATTATTTTCTGCTCTCTTCAGAACAATGCAAAGGCCACAAGATGAGCACCAGCTAAGCAATGGAAACATGTCTTGAACGGCCTTGTGCTGTAGGATATGGAGCTTATATTTAAAGAATGCCTGAGTATTTTGCAGAATTCAGAGCCAGTGAAGAAAGACACCAGTCTGGGTGTTGGTGTCTGAATGAGCAGCCCAGCATTTCCGTTCTATTTCTAGTATTTCTATTGCCAGCACTGAAAAAAGAAATGGCTTTCTAAAGTGATACTTTGTTACTTGCAGTTCTCCTTAGTGCGCTCATAAAAAATCACTAAAAATGTTAGGGTCATGAAAGGATTTTCTCTTCTCTCATTAGCATTTTTTTTTTTCAGACATGTACACCCAAACCCATGATATGCCTTCTTTATTTCCGCCCCCCCCCACCTTTTTTATTTTTCACTGAATTTCCCCCTCCTTTTTTTTCATCCTTTTCATGTCTTCATTTCTTCATCTGGAAATTTATGGTTTTGTTTTCAGGTGTTCTGCATTCTGCCTCTTTATGTTTGCAACTTCTCAGCTAATTCCCCCCCTCCCAAGACTTCAACTTTGTTTTCTTAGACCTAGAGCAATTGCTAAAAAATGACATACACACACCTTTTGACACTCCACTGCAGGATGTCTGTTTTTTAGGAGAAACACTCCCAAATTTTGAACAATCCCATACGTGATTCAGAGTTCAAGTGTATAGCCAAGACTATTAAAAGCCCATGATGGAGAAAGGAGAGGAGGTAAATGACCACTTTTACTTTGGGCCATAATAGAATACAGGGACCATGAGAGTATTTAGCTCCAGACCCGTGCTGTTCTGTCATTTGCTGAAGATTCTATCTTGGTTTGGGACTGTTTCTAAAGTTAGGTGCTACTGACTCCCCAGCACAGAACAGTTTTAACCAGGCAAGGTCAGATCAGATTGCCTGAGCTGTGTTTGGGTTGGAACACAGGCTTTCCATTATTTGCCAAAGTTACTCCTATGTACTGGAAAGCTCAGCAAGAGAAACGTGTCATTACTTTTGAAACCAGAATATCTGCATTATACTCTGTCTCACAAGCTGAGCCAATCTGGAAGCAGTTGCTTACAACCTAACTGGGCTCCTTTGCATCATCATTCATATACTAGTACTCAAGGGTTCCTTCATTATGTACAGCAACTGCTAAAAAAACTAAATTCAAATTCTAAGATAAAAGCATGTAAAAATAATTTCATTTCCTCACATTTTAAAAGCCTTTTTTTTCCCACACAATTTAGAAGAAAAAAAAATCACTTAATTCAGGATATGTATTAAAAGATATTGCTTTGTGCAATTACAAAACTTGATTCCTATTTCTCTTTACAGCAATGTATTACTGCTTATGTATGGATGATCAAAGCTGCACAGGGAAGGCCAGTGCAACTCCTCCCAGACTGGTACAGATGGTCCTCAAAGGGCAGCCATGTTGTAAAACGTATTAAACTCCAACTCCTCCGTTTTCCTTTGGGATACTTTCTGACCACAGGAGCACATTGTATGTGCAGCCTTCATACCTCCTTGAATACAGGGACTCTGGCTGCAACTAGGTTTGAGCTAGGCAGGAAAGGCTCAGGATGCCTCCTTTTTGCTAAGACCAAAGTTTACTACAATGGCTTCCTATGATGTGCAGTCCAGAGGGTGTGTCCTCTTTGTAAAATACTCACAGAGTTAAAATAAACAATCTTGTTCAGGACATATGCTGTCCGAGTCCCACATTGGTTGAGTGCAGATTCCAAGATGAAGTGGGTGCCGTTCATGCTGGCCTTGCAGGAGTGGTCCAGCAGCGAGAGCTCCGTGCGGGTGTAGCCGCCAGCCTGAAACAAAGGCGCTCTGTGAGGGGAGAACACCACCGTGCTCGGCTCCTGCTCAAGGGCACTCCAGTCACTGCTCCTGACTGCTGACAGGAGCAAGTGGAGTGCATTGTACTGACATCCTGGGAAGGTCACTCTCCAAATGCCGTTATACATGGCAGACAAGGAATAAATGTAACATGGAAAAAAGGGAAACAACAGGTTCATTATTAATCTGCTGATTAATAATGCTCACTCTGTTCGGTCTGAAATGAGCTAAAATGCTCTCTGTTTGGGGCTCTTTTCCACAATACAAATGGACACAAGCAACCTGTCAGCTGGTAGATGGTAAAGATAGACCTTTAGATCTATTTACATCTTATACTGCTACCAAAAGCAGCTCTTTAGTGCTTTGGAAATTAAAAACTGAAACGGATGGCTGAGACTGATGGCTTTGGAAATTAAAAACTGAGACTTTTTGACAGAACAAACTGTGCAAAACTTCAATCAGAAATCCCTCTAAAGCCCACCAGATTGTTGGGAAGAGAAAACACGACTGAGTTACAGCAAAGAAGATCTACAGTATAGTTTCCTCACCAAACTCTTATTGTGTGGTGATGGCCATAGAACTTCAAATGTTTATTTTTTCAATCAAAATGCAATAAAGTGGTCTGCCTGAAAAGTTCTCCCAACTTTTGAGAGTAAAATATCACACCAACCTGTAGAGAATCTTTTTCTACAGCTACTGTCATAACTTTGTCATCACACTTTATTGACAGGGCCATATCAGCACTGCCCTGAACTTCTTCAGGTTCTTTATGTTTTGAGAGGGAATGTCCAAAGTCATGATTTATTAATGTATCTACTGAATGCCTGGATGGGAAGATTTGTTCTCCCACTGTGTCATGTCTTCCTCTGTTAATGTGAAATGGAAAAGTCAGGCCATCGGTGTTCTTTGGAGCTGGCAGTGGGTTAGCACCCAACAATTCTGTCAGCTCAGGAGGAAGGGAATGGTCTTCTTCATCATTCATCTCTTCTAAAAAAAAAACCAAAACAAAAACAATACAACAAATCCACATTAGTTTATAAGATATTTTTTCTAACAAGTATCCAGAACTAATAATTTTCATACAAAAAATATTATCCATGAAGGGAGCTCCTGAAGCACAATAAAAGCAGTGTCTTTGTACTTTTCAGGTAAGTAGCCACAAATCCTACAACTAAGGGTTTAGTTGTTACTGAGGCATCTAATCTTGGTATACTTAGTCCCTGTCAGAAATCTCTCTCACCAAGAGCTGAAAATAAACTTTTGATGAGTGGACCTATTATATGTAAAAGATCCACAGAGGTAAAAGAAACATCACATTCATCAAATATACTATTTTGGTACTGCTGAAAGAACCTAAGTGCAAATCATTAGGTGAAATTCTTCCACTACCTGCCCCTTTTAGAAACTCAGACACTACTGTTGTGAAACTACTTATATAACCAGAATGAAGCTAAATAGGAGTTAAATTTATAGTGAGTAAATGAGAAGACTCTCTCTTGGCTTATACATGTGACTGCTGAGGACAGAATCCATGAGAGTGCAATTGATAAAATGAATGTGAACGTAAGCTTTATCAAAATTGTAAAACACTAGTTTTAGTGGTTGAAACTCAGAAATAGTGAAAAAAACAGATGCAACTCTTCTAGCTTCAATGGACCCCAACAGCTTTACATCACCAATTCCTTTGGCAGAGTACACAATTTTTTTAATAGTTGTATTTATTCTGTTTGCTCAGACTTTTTTGTAAGTCGCTCATGTCTGTAAACAGTTTCAATGTTTATTTAATCATCTCAAGGAAATATTATGCTCATACTTTTGGAAAAAAACACACTAACTGAATCAAAGCTGGATTTATTAACTAACAAACTATCCAGTTGCTGACATCTATTTCAGTGAACACTGGATACTGTCAGCTATGAAGTCTTGTGCGTTGGATAAACCATAAACATTTTAATTCCACCAAATTTCAGGAAATACCACAACTTTGCCTAGACTTTTCTAATCAAAAAGCCACAGATTATTATTTGTAACTATCAGTCATAGATATTACCAGCATTCTTGATGACAAGCAGTAAAAGAAGTGCAACACCCAAAACCAAAGCTTCAAAACTGAAGCTTTGAAGTAATTGCATTCCTAGAAACACAACGTGTTTTTTCTATATGCTAAAAGTCCATCTTCAAACTTACCTGTATCTTCAAGTTGCAGATGAAATCTGTTAGCAACAGGTGCTTTTGTGTAGGAAATAACTGGACTATAATTATGCTCATAAGCCCACTTGATCAAACTCTCATGCGATGAGGGAAGGTCAGGTATTACTGATTTACTCATAGTCATGGATCGTTCTGTTTCTTTTCCAAAACCAATACTATTTGATGTCTGTAAATACAGAAAAACTTGGTTTGTGATTTACCCCTTAAGGATACTTACAATGGAATAGTGACACTGACTGAAACCTGTGTTTTTTATTCTGTTTTATCTACTAAATAACAGCAAACTGAGGACACCTGGGAAATAAACCAAACCCTGCCACCTCAGGCACATAACTGCTGCATGATGGAAAAGAACCCCCTGCTTCCTCTCAGCCTCTGCCTGGAGTACAGTAAATCAAGGCAATCAGAAACTGTTAATCCCTAAACAAGAACAGTTACAGCCTTTTGTATAATGCCATACTTTCTTCAAAACTGAGCTGAAATTACTCCTGAAGTGAACTCAAGATGACAAATGAATTTTCAAGTGTCCCCTTAATTTCTTGGATTAGAGCATTACTTAAGCTGGATAAAGGAAAACCTTTGTTCAAATGAGCATTACTGAAAAAGGCAAAAAGCAGGCTCATGAAGTAGAGCTGATAGCAGCTAGTGCTGTAAGTCAGCTGGCACCAAGGACAGGCTGTGCCTGAATGAGCTTCACCCTAGAAATGCTGTGTGCCTCCTCCAAAGTATTGAGTTTGTTAAATAGTAAACACTTAATAGAGCAGTAAGTGAGAGCATGTACATTTATGCATGGCCAGACTACTTAAAGAAACAACATGAGACTACTTAACGATATACTTTCTGCACGTGAAAAGATTTCTAAATTAATAATACAAGTTTTACACAAATATGTTGACACAGCAAACTCATAAAGGCACATGCTGACCTTGTGAATGAACATTATGAATTATTATTAAATGAGTCACACAATCACTTAGTTTTCATTTTCCTGTAAATGTTTTATAAAATTTCAAATTTTTTTGCCCAAATGGGCAAGTAAAAGGACCATAACAAGTATCTGTCACTGTTAGAGGGGCAGTTCAAAAATACTCACTGGTATTATACAAACTCGTATTGAGCAGCTTGGCATGTTTAACATGTATTCATCCACACCAAAGCTAAATACATATATATTTATCCTTACAGTCACAACATTACTATAACAATCACATCAAAGGCTACAGAACAAGCTGAACACAGATGCTGCAGGAAAGGCACAGTGGCCCACTTTTCAACCATTTCTGCAATGTGATTGAAATGCACTTTCTAATGCAGCTGATACCATGGAATGTTCCACAAACACTTTGATTCCCATGCTCAATTACCTTCTCTATCATATAGACTGCAACTTCTTTTCAGCCCCACTGGTTTTTCCTCAATGTGGACAAGTCTTAAATCTCTTTCACTTTAGAACACCAGAAGACTGACCAGAGAGATCTCTCTTAATGCTCATATGAACATGCTACACAGGTCAGAGGGCTCACTCTGCATTTCTCTACCTGACATGAGTTTCTGAACAAAGTGAATAAAGCATGTAGAGAATCCTGATGGAAGGGCATCGTGTACCTTTAGCTCCCTCCCTCATTTCTTCCTAAAGACCCAGTTCTGCAGCCTTTAAACACTTGGAGCTTCACAACTGAAGTTAAATGTAACTTAAAGTACAGTGTGTCTGCTTTGAGGATAATGTAACCAGAACAGATATCAATGCACAGCAAAGGCCACTGAGGACAAGAAACAAAAATGGAGCAATAGGTATCCCAATTTTAGTGCCTTTACTACTCTTCAGGATCAACTATTCTTTGATCTTCAACACATGCAAATCTGGACATGACTGATCACATATTTTCATATTACCACACAGCTGTGACTGGTAGGAGTTATTACGTTACCCCAACTTTGCTGCATCTCTTTACTATTTTATCATGAGGAGACAGCTGAACAAATATTATCTCAGAACTTTACTGTCCTAGCTGGCACCCAAGCATTTCCAGGGCTTGTTTATACCGCTCCACTCCTCACTGGGCCTGTAAATGTTCAGTCTTGCATCGCCTCACTGAAACAAAAGCAACAACGAGGGCTTGCAGGAATAGACCTTCCTCCACTTGCCTGTCCTGCCAACACTTTCACACACAGTGATTGGAACCAGACAATCTGAGCCCCCACCAACCTATTCAGAACAGACACCATTTCAGAAAGTGGTGGGCAGTTGTTTTCAGGTAAACAACCGACCCTCCAAGCTTCTGAAACGCTCAAAGGTTTGTTTTGTGCATTGCACCTCTCTCACTCCTTGCCCCTCAACAAACTTAATTTCTTTCTGGAACTTCACTGCACAGTTCCCAGCTTTGCAGAGGGACAGCAGCTGCAAAGGAAACAATGTGAACAGCAGTGTACAAGCACTGCATGTAAGGACTCAACACAGGAGTTAAACACAGCTTGGGAGGAAAGCACTGCACATACATCATGTGCAATTAATTCATTTAACTAAAGTACTCCCATTTTACTTGGGTTTGTGTCCATCCTTTTTCAGAGTTTTAAAAAACACAGCAAGCTGGGAGATGAGCTATATGACCTAAAACATCTTTTTCATTTTTTGTCTGTGAACTTAGACTTCAGTAACTTACAGTCCTGGGTTTGAGGCAGCTTAGCACTAACCTTTCCCTCTCAGCTTGCCAATCCCCTCAAGACAATTCTAATTCATAGTGAGGGCAAGAAGTTAGGAAAATTGAAGTGCATGGAACTGCTTCAACTAATAAAAAGAACATTGTGAAACATTACCTAATTGCTTAGTAATGTTTTTATGCATTGTCTAAATTTGGGCTTGGAAAGGCATTCAGCTTAATAAAGATATGAAGAGATCCTAAATGCTGAATATGCTGGCTTTTTAATGACATGGGCGAGTTTAGTTTCCTCCCTTAGCCCCTTCTAAATAAAAGAAAATAAACACATCTTTAGAAAATGAAGCATCTATATAAATGAAGTAGTAAATAGTTACAAATCCTAACATGAATACAAAGTATTTTAAATACTGACATTTCTGTGTATATATAATGTATTACTTTGTCTTTTTGTTAACCTAAATAAAATGTTACCTGATGCAACTCATTACAGAAACTATTTTTAATTATACTTTTCACTTATATTCTTAATAATTAATGAAGAAAAACTTTAGAAATTAAGTTTCTAGAGCAGTCTTGCTTTTATATATTCAAGTGCTGCATTCTAGAAATTTTAAAAACCTATAGAAATCATCTTGTGAAACTGGTCATCCATAAATGATAGCTTCATGGACATGAAATATGCTACTTGAGCTATCTCTTAGCATGATATGAACTAAAGCACAGTTCTCTACCTGTGAAAGTAGATCCATAAATGCCCAAATATACAGTGGTCAATTTTATGTAATAACCCAGAATGAAACTTTGAAGTCAAGCATTGTTTTTCATCTGTCTGCTTACAAGAGTGGTAATCCTCAGCAACCAGCCCTGACCTTTCTCTTTAAGGACTGACTTATTTTGGACCTACAGAATGACCAGAACATCCTTTCCTGTCTGTGAGCTGAATACATGTCAGGGATCAAGAGGGAACTTCATCATCCACTCTAGATAATTTTTCCATTCAATTTTCTGAGCAACACCAAAATTAGCTTTCTTTTATTTCCCTTCATTCTCAAAAGCTACTGTGAAATCCTGCTTACCAATCTACTTTCTTAGGAGATTTAGATCAATTAACCTTCACATTCTGTCAGAATTTCCTCTGCCCAGATTACAGGCAGAAAGCAACTAAGCAAATTATAATTCCTACAAATACCAAGAACTGGAGTTTGAAAGTGTAACTGAATTGCTGCAAAACTCCTAATAGCGAGGCTACTGGGTGGTCCTGAGCAAACATTCAGCTCAACTGCACAATGTGCTCTTAACTAATCACTTAAGACAGAAATAGGCCACAAATTTATGGGCTGCAAGATCAGTTCAATTATATTTATTTATTTCAGAGCAAGGGAACACACATTTTCTTAATAGAAATGGTGTTAAGCCCATACCAAAAATCAACATGAATCAGCATCCCAGTAATTTTAGAAGTTTAAATTTAGAGAGCCTGGTTTAAACTTTAAAAAAATTATTTTTTGGTGTCTGAGGAGAGATGAGGTCAATTTGACCAAATGCTTACTGGAGACAGAAGTACTGGCAGGGAAGAGGGATAGATATTACTGAACCACAAGCAGAAATAAAAGGGTTTTCATTTCTAAAGGGATGTGGGTGTGTGCTGCATATCTAGTATTATCTGTTCTGCACTTGAAGGCATCATTCCAACTTCTGACATGACCCTGTTGGACCATTCACCAAAGTAACAGCAAAAAGAGAGATGAACATCCAACTCTGTGTTTAGGGTGCTTCAACAGAAGTCAAAAAGACAGATTAAACCCTTGCTCTAACCACCTGGCTTCTGCAATGTGTTGGACAGTTTTATAGCCAATATATTAAAAGTTGTTGAGAAGAAAAAGTTTATGCATTTACTCCTTAAAATGCAGTAATTATTATGAAGAAGCGGCTAAGAGAAAACATTCAGAAATTAACATGGTCTAGTACTACATCACATTTCAATGAGTTCTATCCTATTGCATTATGATGGCTCTCAAAAAATAAAAGTGCCTTAACTTACAATCACTTCCAGCTTTCCCTGGACATCATGAGACTTGATAACCCAATTGACAGACTTTCTACACTTGAGGATAAGAACGACATCTCTGACAAGTCTGGCGCCTGGTTGAGATGGTTTAATGTCAACAATTATATCCACCTGGAGAGCACTGTATGTGGAAAATAGAAAGTTAGAACAGAATGCCAGAAATTTTCAGCTATCAACCTTCTTCCAATCCATCATGTTTCCACTGTCTGGCCAGCTGATTAAAATGCTGGATATTATCCCAGGCAACACAACATGTGCAAAACAGATTGTTATTCCATATACACATAAGTGATTTTGCATAACAATAGAAACAAGTATTTTTCAGAAAAAAAAAATCTCTCTCTTATTTACAAGAAGTGGGCTACTCAGTTCACCTATTATTTAGTGCAGGTAAGTTATTTGACTAGCAGGTTGCTTTCTAGAGTAAACATAATTTTCTTATTTCACTGTGACAGTACCTAAATATAACCGTTTCAGTTTCCTCTGTCTATAACTGTATTAAAATTTAAAATAATACCTTAAAAAAAAGTAAAGAAGAGAAGCAGGTTAACACACATGCATAAAAACACCAACCCAAACCACAAATACTATATTGGGGGTGTCTCTGCCTAAACAGTTAAATTGTGGAATGACTTTGGTTAAGATCTTGCGTGCTTTGAGGAATTAAGTAGTGTATTCAGTTTCCACTACTTCTGGATATATACTTATTTTAAAAAGAAAAAAACCACATGCCCAGCCTACTGCTTGCTGGAAAATTGATGAAAACTATCCAGATTTTCAAGATCACAGTAAAATAAGTGGAGCAAATGGGTTCTTACCCATCAATAACATCTCATAATGCAAAATACCAATTCAACAGAAAAACCTATACTTCCAGACCATCTTATGGGGCCACAGATTACAAGAACGTGCTCATCCCCAAGTAGTAAGTTCCAACTAATATTCTACACTGAGACTTAGTGTATCTTGGGACCTTTGGTCCATATCCTGCAGGCTTACACATGCCCAGCTCAGCTTCTGTATGTTTCTTTGGGAATTCAAACTTTGTAAGGACAGCTGTGGATAACATATAAAACTAAGAACAAAGTAACTTAGTACCTTTGGGGTTTTTTTACTTCTAATAGCAAAATATTTAAACATTTTGCAGATTTATCATCTCAAAAGCAAATTCCTACTGTACTATCATCCAAAGCCAAAAGCTTGGAACCAGGGCTTTTCATTGTGTAGCACTACAAGGGACTTGGAATGATGCTTAGCATCAGCTCTGTACAGTATAGGGCTGTATACCCATTTGGAGTCACCTATTCCAGTTTCACTACACCTCGACACTTTCTTACTCTCCCCAGGTTAATAAGCAAGAAAATTATCAGGCTCTGGGTTGAACATGCTGCAATAAGAATTATCCTTTTCACAACAACACCTCCTCCAACCTCCATCTCCGTTTGATTTTCTCATTAGGGATTGGATGCACTCACGTGCAGCTGCCTGATACGTGAGACACCCAGTGAATGCAGTAAGCAGACAGGATTTTAATTCTACCTTATCTCTGATGAAACTGTAACCATCTAAGTTTCATAGCAAATTTCTATTCTAGCAATCGTACTTGGCATTTAGGAAGCGTTTTTCCAAGTATGACTATCTGAAGCAAACCCCACTCGTTCTCCCACTAAGATCTAAGAAAGAATATTTCAAATATCTTACCTCCCCAAAGATATCTTTGACAATATAGAAAATCCTCATAATGTGCACAGAGAGTTACTTTTCCTAACCAGTGGTTAAAAACTCTTTTGGTCAGTGCACTGCTGTCAACCCTTAACATTTCTCATAATTATCAAACTATCCCTTAAACTGAACTGGAAACTTGACAGAAAATACTGCTGTGAGTTTTCAGAGCAACTGTGGAACCCTTACCATAGGCCACAGATCACTTGCAGCCTCTGGACACTGTTTGGGAACCACTGTCCTAGACCTTGCTGACTGTCATCCCTACCAGTGACAGGTGAAGATTACTTTCCACCTCTGTCTCACCTCCTCATACAGAGGTCTAACCTCAAAACCTCTCTGTCAGATACTGCCCTTACTGATATTCCCCTATTCACCTTATCCCTGGAAAAATGTGCTTGATTGAGCAAGGGGAGCAGTATATAGTCCATAAAAGCGGTGCTTTGCAGACTTGCCCTGAAAAATCCTGTGATTATAAAGCAGAATTCAAAATCTTTACATACTGAAGAACCAATTTCTATTTAAGGCAAAGTACTAAAGTCCAAGATTTTCTTTAAGGAAAAAATGGCTACTTTCAGTTGATTTTTTTATTAGACAAGTGAAGTTTTAAGCTATTATTTCAGTTTTAGTCTATTTTGATGATACTTTACCTGTTAGGATTGGAATTTGGAGTGCTTAGCTCAATGATATGAACTTCTCTTTCTTGGACTAAGTTAGACATAAGGCACCCCTCTGCTGGTTTTGGTTGTAGGTATCCCGCAAGGTAATTCAAAGAGAGAAAATTCTTTTTTATGTTGCACGAGGGAGGAAAAACTTGATCTGGAGGAAGAAAAAAAAAGAAAGCATATGGAACTTTAAACACAGATATCAGCCCAGATGTACTCATGTACCACATCAACTCCAGTGTAAGCTATATTGCTGAAAGGTATATCTCCCATCTATTATAAGCACATGTGAGAAATCATATTGAAAGGGAGATTACTGTTGCACCAATACATCAACTTTCTAATATAAAAGATACACTTCTAAACCGAATAGTTACTATTTATGGATTTAAACACTTAATGAAGAAAAATCCCTGTAAAGAGAAATTTGAAAGCAATTCTGAAGGAAAATACGTGAAAACGTTTCAAAATTAATAAAATCAATTTAATTCTTTGTATCTTTACAAGAGATTTCTTTCTATTGCAATTTACTCAGAGATAACTTTTGGAATCAACTCCTTCTCTCTGTGGAAAATGTTTTATTCTTGTTATTATAAACTTACAATTTTTTCAATACTACAGAAAGTACATTCCATTTTGTTACCCAATATATTTTCTATATATTGTGCAGTCAGAGTCAATATTGTCTAGAAAGCAGCAAACACTGCATTTCTCTTGCACATGGAAAATCAAAAACATCAAGAAAATTATGGATCAGTTGTTGATATTAAGGAAGTCTGATCACAATATGCATAGCTGAAATGATGAAATTCTAGCATAGCTATTCAACCAGCTTCTGGTTTTAACTGAAAAGCTGAACATGGGCATTATAGAATCACAGAATAGGCTGAATTGGAAGGGACCCTCCATGATTATCAAGTCCAACTCCTGGCCCTGCACAGCACCATCCCCAGGAGTCACAGCCTGTGCCTGAGAGCATTGTCCAAATGCTTCTTGAACTCTGCCAGGTTGTTGCTGTGACCACTGCCCTTTGGAGCCTGTTCCAGTGCCCAGCCACCCTCTGGGTGAAGAAATGTGCAAATTGCAAACCATAAAAAATCATCACTTGATATTATTCTCTTATGCACAGCCTACATTACTGTACCCCTAGAAACAGTAGTTCCACTGAAAATCAGGAGCATTTTTAATTTCTGAGATAGCTTGACATATGAACTGTAATAATACATAGAAGGACTAAGTACCATGTTCAAGCACTTCAAGTCCTGTAAGAATACAATTCCACATGGCTGGGTCTTTGACCATTGCTTTACAAGAAAGACTTTTTCTTTTAAGGTCAGTAGCAAGATACAACAAAAACCCCAAAAGACCAAAA
>WEIU01008005.1:31643-114136 GCA_013389925.1 Aegithalos caudatus | reverse complement strand
CCAAAAAAAAAAAAAAAAAAGAATCAACTAGCATGCATTGTGAACACAAAACTGTGAACAAACTCTTACAAGCTGTGCTGAGGCCATGCACTCTCTAAATGAGAACTGTCACCTCTGAAGTGTATTTGTGTGTGCTACCCAACTTTGCAGGAAGACCAGAGACTCCTGTGACCCTGGTCTCTGCTGAAACAATCAGGGGAGTTTCTTCCCTGATCTTATACAAAGCAGCCTTTGAATATTAACCCTGTTGTGTCCCCTACAGAAGCTACTAAAGCTGAATAAGGCTGTAACTATTCATACTGCCCAAGCAAAGTACTTCTCCAACATCTGGTATGTGCCCTGCCAGATTAGCTTTGAATGCAGCTGCAGTTCTGCCAGCTCCTCCCACAACAGCACAGAATGGAAAATGATCCCAAATGGTCTATGCTGAGCTTGAATTTTTAAATATATACAAACACACACACAGACACTAGGTATTTGCTTCTTAACTGCTGTACAACATGATTCAGGCCATAAAACAACAATTCTGGAGTAGTTTGTGGGTAATTACCACATGTGCTATCCTTTGCCATTGCAAAGAACTCAGTTCTTGCTCCTGGCACTTCCATTAGGCGTCTCTGGAGCTCTCCAGAAGTGCTGCTCTTGCTGCCAGGAGCACGGAGACTCCCCAGCCTGGGCCTCCCCTCGACAGCATGCTTCTCCTCTGCAGCAAATTTTAACTCTATCACAGGTTACTTGACATTCACACCAGAATATATTTACTCTCATCTGCACCAGTTACCAAAATCAGGCTGGAGCAGAACAGAAAAGGGGATCAATTTCATCTTTCTTTGCTCACTACATATCTCTTCTTTGTTAGTTTCAGGACTGTCTACTTACTTTGGAAAGGGACTGCAGGTGTCTGCAATCAATAATGTTACCAAACCAGCCAAGAAACAGTCAGTTTATGGATCCTGTGCCTTTCTAATCTCCCCAGACTCCCAGTATGGAATCAGATGTGAGGTTTGCAGGCACACCCTCAGCAGAGGGTCTCAGGCCAGGGTGCTGAGGGGCCCTGCTGGCCAGAAAGCAGCAGAGCTGTGAGCAGTGCCCAGCAGCACCTCCTCCCGCAGCGAGTGCCAGGCTGCCTGCATGGAGACACTGACACCAGGACCTGCAATTTCTGTGTGCAGCACTTTCATTTGACTGATGAGGACAGACATTGTCTGCTCTATTCTGCACAAATTAGGTGTCATCCACAGGTTCTTGGCTAAAAGTTGAATATCCAAGCTTATATCCCCTGAGGAGGCTTTTGTGCAAATGAGCACTGTTAATCAAGTGTCACTCTCCAAGACAGGCACCCTGGGCAGCAGCAGCTGAATTCAACAATAAAACTCCCATCCAAGCAGAGCTTGCCTTTCAAAGTCTGAGCTGGGCATAAGCAAGGTATTTGGAATTTTCCTTGGGCACTCTGATGGTAGGGATTATTCATGTGTATTTTGCAGTGTGCTAGCCCTTAGCACAGAGATCAGAACCTCGGCTGGCATTTAATGGCAGGATAGAAATGGGATCAGGGAAGGGCCTACAGGGGTCTCGGGAGGGAGGATGCAAACTCTAGGCAGTGTTTATCCCGCAGCAGAACACACAGCTAAGCCAGACACAATGTGACCATGTGCAAGCATTAAACCAAGCAAGCATGGCATGCAGGATATGTGCACTGGTGTGTACTGGCTATAAATTCAGAGTCAGAACTGATGCTTCAGCTTCTGCCAGGACAGAAGCACAGTGTAGTAACACTGTAAATAGACTGTACATTTTCCAGTTTAACTACTGTTAAGGTTATTTTTATTTTCTTATTCCATTAAGAAATGTGTTGAAATTAGGGTCCCTCCAGGCTAGCATATTTGTCCTGGATTAACTCATGATAGTGGATGCATTGGGTAACTGATAGGACTTCCTGACTTGTTTAATCATGTCTTACTGAACGATGAGGAAATAAACTGACTTCTGCTGAAGAACACGTACCAAGATCACTTTGACCATGAGCAGTTCTGCTCTTTAGAATGACAGTGATTATCAGAGCAGTCACTCTGCCATCTCCTTCATTACACAAACCAAGGCAAGAACAAGAACACCACTTCTTGTGTCCCCTTCTTCCATATCCCCATTCTGGCCCCTTAAAGTTCTTGCTGTGATCACCATCCCTGCAGTATTTGATCAGCCACTCTTTAGAATCAACAGGATTCAGATGCACTTGGCCCTGATCCAGTTTGCTAGTACTCTCAGCTGCCTTTCATTTGCAGTTTCAAAAGTGACTTCAGAGACCCATGGCATGAGAAGCACCTTTATTCTATGAAAGATCAGCCTTCTTCAGATCTTTCTGTCCTTTGGCTTGCATTTTCTGTTTGCTGTATTCAGCTACAGCCTACACTTCTAAAATGTTACAACTTCCAGTTTCAGATTTGTCTAACTTGAGTGAAGCTGAAATGTAGACAACTATATGGATACAGTCATCAAATTCTGTATCAGTCACATAGCAAGGAACTGCTTTGTATCATCACCTATAGATTATAAGCAATACTAGCAGGGATTCACAGACTGTCAGCTGAGCGTATCCCACTAAATCTCACAAGGAGTGTAAGTTTTGTATGAAAAGCCTAAATTGTACATCACTGTATGCAGTGCTTTGTGAAACCCAGTGACTGTATTGTTTACTCTGCAGAGAAGCAGACCAGGACCACATCCCACGTGGCTTTCACAGAACTCTGCACACGACTGCTGCAGTTCAAGAACTGACCCTGTCCCCACCCCTGGACACAGGCACAACCCCCACACATACATGTTCATTCTTCTGCAAGAATTTAAATCAAAATCCAATATGGTTACAGCTGAGCTAGTTTGTAGGAGCCTTCTCAGGAACTGTCTATTTTGGTTGCCTGCCAAGTTCCATTTTGTATACTTACTCCTAATTAAATTGTGTTTTAGTGCATTCTAAAGATGATGCAAAACCTCTCCTCTTTAGCCTCCTGATTTGACGGGAGACATGAAAATCAACAAACAAAATTTTATCTGTTTTTTTTCAACATACTGAATTAAATACTTGTCTCCACAATGCAGAGACCACTACTCCCATGTATATGTTTCATGAGCAGTTTAATAAGCTAGTAAGTATATTTCTGAATTATTTTCTGGCATTAGAGTACAAGACTGGTGCCAAGTAGAACAAAAAAAAAAANAAAAAAAAAAAAAAAAAAAAAAAAAAAAAAAAAAAAAAAAAAAACAAACAAAAAAAAAAAAAAAAAAAAAAAAAAAAAAAAAAAAAAAAAACCACCAAAAAAAAATCACACAGGGGAATCCTCTACAAATTTGGCAGGATTTGGATAAAACTAACTCAGGCATGTTCTGATTTTGGGGGGCAAACCTCATGTGTCAAGCAATTAAATGATCAGATACATGTGTTTAGGAAAGGATGTTTTCTCCACAGAAGGCTTTTGGCTGTTTTTTTTTCTTTTCTGTAATCAACTAGTTCAGCTGATTGGGAGTTTCTGTAGAGATATTCCTGCATATAATTTTGTTGTGCCAACACTGCTCAGCTGTGGAGCTACAGCCTGAACCCCACCCCCATATGGGCCTGTGAAGCCCCCAAGGAGCTGGAATCCTCTCCCACCTGCACTAGGCCACCTGAAGAATCTGTGGCTCTCAGGGACAGGAAATCTTTCTCCTTGGGATGAAAATACTTAAGGACAGACTGAGGTAATGGTTTGGTGAGGAAAGTAGTAATTCTTTGCCCAAAGAAGCCTGGGTCCTTATACAAACAAATACTGAAAAAAGTAAATGTAACTCAAGTCTTTCTAGAAATTTCCCCCTACTTCAAGGTCTCCAGTTCTTCAGATGAATGCACCCAAACAATCTCCATGACTAGTTAATTCTGTTAAAAAGACATGGTTTGATTCTTGTAAGATTCTGCACAATTGCATCCACATTTATGAGCATAAAGTTATTGCACCAGAATCCTTTACGGTTGACTAAATCCAAGATCTGGTCTTTAGGCTTGCTCTTATTCCTCTGCCTTCTCCTTTCATATCATATCTCCTGGAAAATTAGAGGTATGTTTAAAAATTAAAATAAATTAAATATAAGCAAGGCTTATTCTCAGTATCTAAAAGTGTCTGCGAACTCAGTTGATTTTGTCTTGGTTTACCTTCTCCTACTTTAATATAGATGTTTCTTGATATTTTAAGTTCAGTGAAAGATGTTACTGCTCCATATTCCTTCTGGGCCCACTGTAGCAGATGTTCATTCTTCTCCGGAAAAAACTTTTCTTCTGTTTCTGCTGACAAGGAGAAGTTTCCCTTCTCAAACTGAACCACGGAACCTAAAGACACCTGATGGGAATAAAAACATATTTTTAATGAGGTCCATTTATCTACACAGACATGTAGCTTAAGCAATGTAACCTGTCACACCCAAATGCAGTGACTGAAGGTCATTATGGCTTATTACCAACAATACCCAAATATCTCATGTTTTAACATCTGCATAATGATCCCTTTTTCAGAGATAGTTCCCACCAGCCCAGGTGGGGGGCACATGGCAGCTGAATAACAGAAGGCTCTGAGCTACTCTCCAAAATTGTACTGCTGCAGAAGTGGATCCACAGTGCTGCAAGGGAAGATTGGGGAACTTTGGGGGCAAGGGGAGGGAGAGAATAAGAGGATGGTCTGAAGAAATGAAGGCAGATAAGAATGTGAAGCTCAGTAAAACTGGGAACTACCGAAGTAAATCCCAAATCAGAAAGAATGTGAGTCCAAGCTCAGTGACGTATAAAGGCCAGCCCTGAAATAGAATGTAAGGAAACAGAAAGGCTAAGAGAAAAGAATGGTATATATTGTTGCTTTATTTATGAGAACAGAGGAAATACTTTAGTTTAATAGATAAAGTAGATGAGTTAAATATATATTTTGAAAAATTCTTAAAAATAGGTTACATTAACTGAGGTCTTGAATGGAAAGAATAAAATGTTATTTAAAATAATGAAAATAGAAAAACAATAGAAGAAAAACAGGTTCTGTAGGAAAGCCAAAGACATCCAAATACAACTTCACTGGAGCGGTAGTAACATCATCATCATTCAAAACCAGAAGGTGGCAGAGGGTCAGACTCTCTTTCAGATTGTGACTTGCTTGAACTGTGTCGGTCTTGAGATATAAACAAATCATTCCAGACTTACTACAATGCAACATCATCCCAACAGCAACCTTTTGACTCGCCTGCCCCTGCAGGTGGATGTAGCCAACACTTCCAGGACATCTGTCAGCTCTTGAGAGGTCCCTACAGGAAGTGGTTGAAAGAGCAGCATTCCTTCATTTGCCCAGCCCATCCTTCACTGTATCCTTCTTCCAGCTGCTCAAAGAGTGGGGCCTGCATGCCCTACCCAGGCTGGTCCTTCAATGAACACTTGCACTAAGATCTAAATACCAAGTCAAGAAGAATATGTACTTGAGTGAAAGCACAGCAAGATGAACAAGCTTTTGGGTGTGAAATCATCAGTGAAG
Organism: Aegithalos caudatus; assembly: GCA_013389925.1. Classification (NCBI taxonomy): domain Eukaryota; kingdom Metazoa; phylum Chordata; class Aves; order Passeriformes; family Aegithalidae; genus Aegithalos; species Aegithalos caudatus. The sequence goes on along the minus strand of WEIU01008005.1, from coordinate 108,602 downwards.
ACCCTCTTGGACACACACCCTCTAGTTCAGATACAACACACAGCCCCTACTTCCAGACCACTGCAGCAGACAAGGTTTCATGAAAGTGCCACTACTCCATCTTCTTCTGTTGTCCTCCGAGCATCCCAGGAAGAAGTCTGAGTCACTCTGATGTTCTCCTCCTCCTTTCTTTTTCACAGCTTTCTACTAACCCAGGCTTCTTTGGTGGAACAATGTACTTTTTTACCCAACTGAGAAGCCAAAACTACTGATAACTCAAAGACGGAAAAACAAATCATAAAATATACATCATAATTTCTGTCTAGAGTACTATTTACACATAAGTATCTCTCAATCTAATTATTTTACACAGATTATATAAAGCCAGGTTCCAATTACAGAAATTAACTAATGGCAACAAACTATTACCATCCCTGAAGCTATTGGTGCCAGCACTATTTCAGGGTGATACATACCAAATTATTTGGCACTTGCAAATGTTTGTCAAAGTAGATACATAAATTATATAATTCTACATAAGTAGATACATAAATTGCAAATTCTTCCCTGTGCCTCCAGCTGTAATGCCAGCATTTATTAGGCACATATCACATATTGTTCTCTAACAGAAGGCATAGGTAATTCAAAGCTCAATTTGACCGGACCTGTCGCAAAAAACATCTTAGGAATCCTTTTACCAGAATAGTTTTCAAAGTTTAAACTAACATCTGTTTCAATTCTGAATAATCTTTCTTATTTTTTTTTCAAATGACTACCATAAAATGCTTCCTTTGAATGAAAAATATTCTTTATTATGCAGTGTAACACAGTCCACACCACATTCTCTCAATACTCTCATAGTTCCCAAATAAGGAAGCAAATTCTGCCATTAGAGTTAATCCAGTTCTAGGAAAGGAGAGCAACCAGTTACCTCTGTAACGTATTTAGCACATAGCATTCACTTTTGTATTTTCACCACCCAGAAGCAGCTGTGCCACAGACTGATTTCATGGAGCATCTCTATACGATACTCTTAACACATCAAATTTGTGTAAATTCCAAGTGTACAGTCTCAGAGGATGACACTGACACAGCACTGCCAGGTCATGCTGGATTGTATACTTTTATATCAGAGACATGTGGGAGATCTTCATTGAGATTTGCCCTAACTAGAAAAATCTTCCATGCATGAAATTCATAGGATTTAAGGACCTGATCAGTGATTATTTTGCAGGAATATTAAATAGATGTTGGCATTCCACCCTCAGAGACAAACAGTTTATCCAGTAAGTACAGTAACTGGTTTTCAGTTACATATTGTTTCCATATTTTTTATGGTCAGCATCAGGGTAAAGCAGCATCAGTGTGTCTTTTTAAACATTTGATGACAACATGAGAGAAAATTTTATTCCTTCTAAATAACAACCATAGAAATGGATTACCTTGGAATAATACATTTTTGCTGTTCTTTTCATTTGAGATAGTTAAATATATCTGAGGAAGATGCAACAGCTATCTTCCTCAGAACACATTTGGTTTTTCATTCATTACTAATTAAAATTTGAAAACATTTTTCATCATCTTGCAGCATGACAATTGTCTTCCTGAGAGATAGATCCTATCAAAGCTACAAGAGAGGAACCAACAGACAGAAAGCAGAACAACTAAAAAGTCTGGCACAAGCCTCCTCACTAAGTGACCATACAGTAAACATCCTTAAATAAACATGAAGCTTATAATATTTTTTTTTTTCTATCACATACTAAAGTCTATTTGAAATGCTGGTTCCACTACCCAGGTTTTAGAAAGGACTTCAGAGTTCTGCTGTGCTTGCCAATGTTGGGATTTTTACTACACAGACCTAAGGCAAGGTTAAGTGAGCCAAGCACGTTATTTGTTCTGGAAAGAATTCAACAGACCCTTCCAAAAAAGGCAACCATCACTGTTTCAACACCTGCCTTGAACATTAACTACTTACTCTTCAGAACAAATGAAAAGCACATCTAACATGCTTAGGATAACACAAAGCATTTAAGTCAAATAATGTTTTAAATATTTGGGAATTAGACAACTTTTATCTGAGCACTAATTATGCACTGATTGAGTGATTAAGAGACTGCTGCCACAGACACTCTTCTCTCCTCCCTTCAACTCCTTTAGTGGTTAATTTGTGAGGTTGCAGTGGAAAAAGTGCCCCAGTTCTATTCCTTCGAGTTGTCGTGAGGACATTCAAAGGAACTGCACTGGAAACATCCTCTGCTGCTGAGTAAACCTACACGTTCTGTCACTTTTCTGATGCTAAATGAAGAAGCTGGACATGGAAAAAATCTGTTTTCAAGACCAAAAGATACTGGCCATGGCCACTAACCACAGCAAGCCCCACAGTTCAAAGGACCACTCCTGAGAGTCAATGAGGATCAAGCACAGTATATTGAAAATTTGCTACCAAAAGCTGAGTATTTCATCAAAGAACAAAACCTATTTAGGAAACATATTTTGGTTGCGTGCACTACTACCCTGCTGACCACTGGGGAAAATAGGGCCCTGCACCATACCACAGCAAGGAAACATACACCCCTCATGATGGGGGGACAAAACAAAAATCGCCTTCATATGTCCCTTAAGAAAAGTTTCCAGTCTGAATAAAACTGCCCTTGCAAGGCTGCCATGGTAGTTCAGGACATCAGTTACCTGGCAGAAGTGCCAAATGCCATAAGTTACTATTCCCCAGAGGGAACAACTCTCAGAGCCAAACCTGAGTCATCTCAGTGGTGAGCGTGAATACTGCACACACAAAATAGCATATTCTGTTTCTTATTTTACCTATTTCCTTCTCTCCTTTTAAACGTTTACTGCCTTTTATTTTCCTTTGAATCTGATCCAGGGGGATATTTACTTTGCTTTATAACATTTTAAGTATTTAACATAGTTATAATTCAGAACTCCCAAGTAGGAAGCAAGTTCATAATTTAGCCTTGAGAGAGAGTTAGGCACCTCTGTTAAGTGTCCACAGCCACACAGCATGAACTAATCCCTCCCTTCACAACAACAGTTACACCACTACCCATCGAGGGCCTGCCAGCACAAGTGATCACCTAATCCACCCCTAAAGCCATGACTGAGGCAAATAAAGAAAAGGAAAAGAAGCATCATCCTTCATATTTTTATCTGAGCCATACAGTATCAGACCTGTGGTGGAACATGTAGGAGAGAAGAGTATCTGCTCAGAATAAAATTAAAAGACTTGAACCAAATATCAGAGTAGCCTACATGGGATTAGAGTCAGCTGGTGTTTTTTGGCATTGTACTTTCATGTAATTTTGTCCTCTTACATAGGAAAAATAAAGCCATGGATGGAGAAATATCAGGTGTTCCAAAACTCAAAAATGTATCTATTATTTTCATAAACCTATAGACAATGTATTTTAATCATCAAGAGAACAGTTCTCTTCAACAACTGAATAAGAAACTGCTGCTTTTGAAATTATGTCCCACATTTGTGAATCATCTATCAAATTTTCATAGTCCTTACAGCTACAGAGGTGCAATGTTTTCAGGCAATGACAAAATCTTTCTGTTTAGTGTTCTCAACATTCCCACATTCAGTCATTACAAAATTCCACTTGCAGTTCTCATATTTTTGAAAACATATACATAAGAAACATTATCTTAATTACTCTTCAGATTTTAATTCAGCTTCCTAGGAGATACTCAGTTTGGCAGCTACCAAAGATTTGTATATAATTAAGGCTGACCAATGTTTTCTCAGGATGAAGGCAGAACCTTACGAGTTCAGACTCCTGCACATCTTTATATAGCTAGAAAAAAGATCCTGGGATTTTCTATCAAAGATGAATCTGTGTCAAATCAAGTGGAACTCTCAAAACCCCTAAGGAACAGTTACTAGAATGATAAAGAAACAAACAAGAAAATCCATGTAAAGGGGAAATCTGTTCCCAAAGTTTAAGGCTCAGCAGGAGTTTATTAATTGCACACAGGCAATTGTCCACTCATCTCACATTAATTTAGTAATATCTTAATAGACTCAATATAACCACTGTTTGATATGAGAAAAATAAGGTAGCAGAAGCTTTTCCAGGGATTCTGTTTCAAGTTAGAGGCAATTTAGTGGAAGAACTGAGGGGAGAATTAAAGCCTATCTATGAAACTGCAGCTATAGTTTCCACTGGAATCAGTGACTCAATAACACAACCTGTTGTGATTTATTATCTCCACGTCACTAACACCAGTAGTCTGCCAAAATCCACTGCCTGCTTCTGTAAACTTCCACTGGCTAAGCCCCCTGTTTACTGAAGCAAGTAAAGAAGGGAAGGAGCCATTACTATACAGAAGAGAAAAGACTATCACAGGTGCCTGCTTCAGGTCCTTCAGCCTCCTCCAAGATTGATTTGGGAATACACCTCAACTGCTAAATGCCCAAATAGCCTTTGTTTCCTCACTCTTGCAGGCTGGATTAACTAAAAGTCCACCTCTTCCAGACTACCAGCTGAGTTCTGAGAGTGATGGGTCTGGGCTCCTAGAGGCACCAGGGGAAGGAGGAATGCTTAGGATCAGTCAGAGGCAGCAATGAGAATGATCAGGAGATACCAGAGGCTGCAACATCCAGATCTGGCCTACCTGCACTCCTAAGGCAAGTTCTGGTTGGAGCAATGACCCACAGACACAGCCCACTCTCAAAGCTGAAACCAACACCACACCATAAAGCTCGAGTTCTGAAAGATCTCTTAAATCACATGGAATCTAGAATGAACTCTGTGACACTCTCAGCAAACCAGGCTCCCAAAAAAAATGCAGCCCTTTGAAGTCTCATGAAAGAAGAAACTCAGGCAGAAGGACCTGCCTAGTTTCCTGTGAAATTTACTGGCAAGTTGGTATTCTTGAAATATTTCTGCCCAAACCAAAGTGATTACAGTGAAAGCAGAGGATAGCTATACATCATAAAATTTCCCTATTTTGGGACATCACACATGCAGAAATTTTTTACCATACTCTGCATTTCATATACTATATCTTGCTCTCTAAGGCAGAAATAGCACTTCTCCTCTGCAATGTCTTCCTGAAGCAAGTTTGAATGGGAAAAAAAAAAAACTCAATCCCCCTAGATATTTAAAGATGTCTTACTAGGGTTATTGTACTCTTAAACTCCTTTTACATGCATAATTTTCAAGCATGATTCACTATCCTGTCATTTTCTGCCATTCCTACCTCTGAAAAAAATCCTTCCCCTCTTCTGCCAAGAACATAAGAATCACCACCATATGTAGCCTGAGGTCCCCCAAATATTTCTGGGAGTAACCCATTTATATAGACTTTAGAAAAGCAGTATTTTGCCAGGGTTGAATCATGCCAGGAGACAGAGTCTACAGGGAAATTTACCATTGTGAAAAGCATAGTAAGCGTTACTGTTTACTAAACACTGCTTTTAATTTGACATAAAATGTTAATTTTCACATTTTTTCAAAAGGCAAGGAAATTATATGGGGAGGGGAAGGGAGAATATGAACTTTTCCAAGTAGAAAAGGGCAACTACAGGATTATTTCCAGCTCCTGAGTAGAAAAGTGAAGATTTATAAAAAAACAGGAAACTTGGGATTCTACAGTAATGTAAACGTCCTTTTAAATTCCTCTTCACACTTTTACACAACACTGAAAATCTACTACTTTCACTTTGAATAGTGAAAGGTCACTATTTATACCAAATTTATCACTAGTCATGCATTTCCTATCCTTCCTCACTCTTCTTCTAGCAGAGCACTCTGTTCACATCTGGGTCTGTTTAACCAGTGATTGGAAATTTAGCCTCCTGATTTCCCGTTAAATACGAGGCACAGGAAAACAAATAGCACTTGTTTTTCAGTGAGTTTTGTCAGTCATCCAAATCTAGTGCAAACCATAGAACAGCCTGTGGTTTGGTGGCAGTAACCCAAAATATGTGAACCATATTTTCATGAAGTGAGAGGAATAAATCAGCAATTGGCTAAAGTAATAAGAACACGGTTTTATTCTTCTTAGAAGTATAGAAATGTCTAATAATTAAACTCTTCATTCTATGACTTCATCCTCTTTAAAGCTTTTATTTTATCTTTTCAATTCTCAAACCAAGAACAAATGATCTGTTTTTGTATTTATCATTACTGCTCTTGCTTCTTCCATTTCACTACCTTAACACACATTCACTCCAAGCTCTTGCAAGTAAGGTTATTTGTTTGCATAAGTATTTTCTTATCCATAACTCTTACTCATTCAGTTTCCTGAATAACTAACTCAGAGAAAACGCTGAAGCATCACTTCTTAAATCACATATTACATAAAATCACATATGTAGATATTTAACGGTGTTTTGGATCTCTTGTAACAGTGATTTCTAACAGGAAATCATGAAAGATTGAGTTTTTTTTTCATTGATTTAATTCTCACTACTTTCACTTGCTGAGTAAAGACATTCCTAGGCTATAAAAGCAATTGAAAAAGCTACCAAATATAAAGAAAAAAAAATTACTTGCTGAGTAGCACCTATAAAACTTTCTTTGCAGTTTCATAAAACTTCTGGGTTTTTGCCAAGACGTGTTTGCAATAAACCAGTTTTAGGGAAGGAGAGAAATGACGACTTGATGGGAAGGAAGGAAACTATTTTGCTGTATGAAAACTTAAAAGTGGGGTGGCGGAAGAGGTCTGGTAATGTTTTTCTGCAATACTGACTTGTACCAAGATCTCAGGTAAATGCAGTTTCTACAGTAGTTGTCTAGCTTACATAAAACTGTGCTATGTTGTGATCTAGCCAGTCTAATCACCAGTGAAGATGTCCTTCAACTTCCTCTTCCACCCCCCTTTATAATGCAATTTATTCCCTGTAGAGGAAAAAAAAATGCATGGATGCCAAGCATTTCCCTTGCTGAACTGAACAGAGCTTCCCACCCATGTGATACTCTTCAGAGTGATGAGCCCACAAACACTTGAACAGAAAGTGCCCAATTCCCAAATTGTTGTATTTTTGTGATGTGTAATGTACAAATATACAAATATATATATGTATAAATTGGACTAATATGACTACATGCACCAGTAACTGAAGTGATGATTTACAATTACTTAGGTCAGGCAGTCCATGCACTAACCCATTGCAGGTATTTTTGGATTGAAATGACATGATACTAAGGTACATTTATTTTTAACACAATGAAAATAAACTGAAGACTTATTTTACTGAAATTACAATAATTTCACAGCATCACCTACTTCACCCATCAATATAAAGCAACTCATGCAGAGTCTAAAAATAACCCTGTCCATGCTAAATGTACTGTTAACACCATGCTCGGCAGACACCATACATCCTGCACACAGAGAAAAATTTTGTCAGGGTTATATCAAGATGCCCAGATTTTCTCTTAAGGCTACTCACTAGGGTTCTTCCTATTTATAGATGGGGAAAGCACCCCAAGAAGCAAAATGACAACACAGGCAACAGAATTGTGAAGCACAACTCCCCTTAGCAGCCATGCCCTGTCATGATGGCTTCCTCCAAAGTACTGTCACCCTGTGAGAATCACTGTGCTTCCATTCAGTGCCACTTTGGAAAAAAACTCTTCAAAACATGACATTAAAAAAATCCTGATGCTAACCCGACATAAACTTAGGCTTGTTTGGGACATGCTACTTAATTTTAATGATAATTTATTCCACTGTGAGGTTTAGCAACCAGTAGACATTTTGTGAACATGAAACCATGAGCTGTTTCCATGAAGATAAAGCACATGACAAATCACTGAGTGAAACTATGCGCAGTACACAATGAAAGTAAGTGCAAAACCGTATGTATACACCAAATCTACCTGTCCATACTGAAAAAATGTTTACCAAGAAGGTAATTATTGCTTCTCCCAATATTATAGCCACGCCCCCAAAGCCTGCATGGTCTCCCACAGTCATTTTAAGCTGATGGAGGACCAGGCCAAAGGGAAAATCCATGCTGAAACAATGTGATCAGAGGTTAAACTCCAGACAACTCAGTAGTATTGTGTTCTCCCACTCTTTTGGATACAGCAATGCCACGCAAAAACTGCAACACAAATACTGAAATGTACTGCAAATACTGCACTGCAGTGCAAACACTGCACCACAAACACTGCACTGCAAACACTGCACTGCAGCACAAATCCTGCCCCGCAACACAAATCCTGCACCACAAATTCTGCACCGCAACACAAATCCAGCGCCGCAAATCCTGCACCGCAACACAAATACTGCACTGCAAATTTTGCAGTGAAATACAAATTGTGCATGGCAAATCCTGCACTGCAAATCCTGCAGCACAATACAAATCCTGCACCTCAAATTTTGCACTGCAAATCCTGCACTGCACCGCAAATCCTGCACCGCAAATCCTGCACCGCAAATCCTGCACCGCAAATCCTGCACCGCAAAACAAATACTTCACTACAACACAAATAATGTAACACAAATACTGCACTGCACCACAAATACTGGAACACAACGCAAATACTGCAATGCCATGCAAATACTGCAACAACACACAAATAATGCTTTCTGATACAAGATTTAAATCTTTTCATCCTTCCCTGTGGAAGGATGTAACTTAGCTTTAATGGAAACAAGCAAATTCACAGAATGAAGGAAGGAAACAGACCATTTTGCTAATGAGGACACTGCGAACACACAGCCCTACCTCTACCCTCTTGTCCAATACAATCACCATTCAAGCTCTGTGTGTCTTGGTTTCTCCACCTGTACAATGCTACTAACAGCACTTTTGCTCCAATTCATCATCTACTCCTATCCTGCAGATACCTTTGTTAGAAATAACCTTGAAACTTACAATACAATTAATTTAATTTATATTTAGTTGTTTATTTACTCAAAATACATGTCCCTGTAACAGTTTGAGAATTTAATTATGATACTTTACAAGGAAGAAAAAGCTAATATTAAAAAGAAAACAAGAGCTAGGACATCACTAATGATTACATGATTCTTTCACTACAAACTTCGATCTGGCTCTAGCAGTGTCATCTTTATCAGCAGCAAGTCCCAGAAGTTGTAATTTAAACTTCTTTACACTACTTACTGTCCTAACTAGGATTCAATCAGTGAAAGACATTCCAATTCATACTTTACATACAGTATATTAATAAAATTGTGAATTAATGTATTGTTTGGAAAGTCTGAAGAAAAAGCTGGAAAGTTAACGAATATCTCGCCTGAGGCTTCCATAGAGACAGACACAATAGTTATGACACTCCTGTGGTATGTGTGCCATGGATTTCTTTTTTGACCACAGAATTCATGGGCACTAGAAAAGTTTTTTCAAATTTGAAATCTTTAATGATTCAAAATACTCAATTTTCTGTTTTGGCTATATATTCAAGGTGACTGAATAAGTCAGAGCCTCAGAGCCACAGAGCCAAGTATTTTTAAACAAGGGCTAAGGAAGCATGCTCTGCACTCTGCAGCCCTTGGTGCTGCTATTTACAGTCCTAGGGTCAGTTGCCTGGAGCTCACTGAAGGCTCCGGCACAGAGGCAGGGAACTTCTCTGCAACTAGGGCAAAAGCAGTACGTCCCTTTGCCTCACAACTCAATTAAAACAAGAACCATGATTCTGGAAAGGGACAACCTTTCCTAGGACAGAGACTGTTGCAGGGGTTGTAAACTGGCACAGCTCAACACAGACAAACAGCTCTGTGCAAAACCAGAGTCTCCTGATCTCTATTTGGCATACTGCACTTGCCTACAGGTGCTCCTAGGACTTCCTCCACATTTTTCATGTTCTCTGTGCAACATGATTTTGTACTGTTTTTTCAGAAAGTTTTTGGGAAAACAATGTATTTTTTCCTTGTGAGCAGAGTGGAATTGTGGAAGAGCAACAGATGATGACCACATTTAAAAGTTGTTCAGGTCATAACCTCATGGCTTATCATCCCAAGATGCCTTAGCTCCTGAGAAACTGGGCCATGAAAAGTGGGAAGGCTGATGAATCCATGGTAAGAGACTGAAGTTAGTTTATGTTTACAGCAAAAATATCACTCTAGGGAAAGAGCAAAGTGAACTTTAAGAGTGAGAGGAATGACAGAGACTAAACTGAGAGAGGTAATCGTGTACCTGGCACTCTGCAATCTTGTTCTTTGAGGTCTTTGTAGGAAAGAAAAATAGAAACCTTAACATGGTGGAAGGAAAAATACCTAAATTCATATGGCACTTCAGGAGATCCAAAATTTTTATGGAGAGCTATTCAGATGGATTAAGGATGGGGTAAAACTGAGCCAGTTCAGTCCCTTACAACAAAAAGGCAAGTTTCCATGGGAAGCAGCATTATCCCAGCAGCACAGGCTGGCAGGATGGCACAAGGCACCACAACATTCAGCCCTTACCATGACTAGCAGAGACTAGGAGACAGTTTTGAGAGGAGGTATTTGATTTTAGTCCCCCCAACACAGCAGCAAATCTGTAGTGCCTACCAGGTACTCCTGCCCCATTTGGGAAACAGTCCACTCCTCCCTGCAGCATCAACAGCCAAGTTTACAGTGGCAGTTCTTGAGGTCAGGCAACATCTTGTTTGGCAAGAATCATTACTGCTGCAGCTCACCTCAGCACCTGAAACAGTTTTCTGCAGCAAGCACCTCCCTACTGGCACAGTTTTGGCAGTCAGAGCCTTAGGCACATTCCTATTGTTCCTATGCCTTAATGCAGGTTGCTGAAACCCCACTGAGACAAACCAAGCAAGGTCAGCACAATCACCATCTGAACTCCAGCACGATCAGCTGAGCAGAAATGGATGTGTCTCAGCAGACCATCTCTCCACTCCCAGAGCAAGATAAGGGGAGAGGGAAAACCCTGGGTGCAGAGCAAGAACACAAACTGGCTGAACACAAACTAGCTGATAGGAAATGGGAGTGATAATGTATTGTAGGAGAAGGCCAAAACTAAACTAAAAATAGGTCCAAGGTTTTATTATGATGAAAGATCCTGCTTCTTGTATCCATGAGAGGAATGAGGACTTGTCACACTGTTGTTTCACATGTTGTTCCTCAGCCGTTTTCTGAGCAGACCAGAACTGCACTGGTTGCATTAAGGATATACAACAGAAATGGTCAACAAGAAGATAATAACACTCATGAGTCTGCAAAACACCAATGAAAAACCTAAGATTGTGAATACCTTAGAATAAAAACAAGCCCATATTCTTTGCAACAATCAGTAATACACTGTACTCGAAACAGGACTGAGTCCTTTGAAGCTCAAAATTTCAAGGCTACTCCTACTCTTCTACCTTGATGACAAGAAAAACAATTCCAGAAAGCTTGCAGTGTCCAGCAAGCAACAGAACTCTTGGTGCACTAACCATGTCACCACCACACCAGGTCAACTGAGAGAGCAGTGTCCTTTCTCAGTGTTCTAATGCTGCACATGGTCCATCTTACTGTCCTGCTGATGCACAGAGACACAACTAAGTTCCCACTGGGTGCTGCAGAACCAATCTTGCCTATCACTGTCAGCTGTGCTGGAGGAGCAAATTAAGCCCTATAAGGATACTGCTAAAAATAATCAAGTTTAGTTCTGCAATTAGAGTTGAATATAGTGAAATCTGCAACTTTCATAAAGACAACTCATGATTAGACATGATGTCAGGCATTAAAAATGTAATCCAAACAACTCGTCTGTTTCACTACAAATAGCAAACTTGAATGTCCTGGCAAACTGTAAGGACATGATTTACAAATACTAGGTAATATTTGGATCTTGCATTATAAGCAGTGCTCCAGTCTTTCTGAGAAATAAAAATGACTTCATTCTGGGCTTAGCTTGGTCATTTCAATAGACCAGAGCTTCATCAGAGACACAAACCATAACTGGACATATTGAGCTCAACACATACAAATTTTTGTTTTGGTCACAGACCACACAATTAGCATCCACTCAATATTTCCAACTGCTCTGAGGCTTTTTGTTCTACGGTGCTGTTAGACTTGCAATCAGGACCGGCAATCTGGTATAAGCTCGCAGATTTTTGAATTCAAATGGCTGTTAGTATTAATAATTATATGATGTGCAAATTCTGAAAAGGAGTTTTCCTTTCCTTTCCTTAAATTCACATAACAAGTAATTGGCTACTTTTTCCAAATTGCTTTGCCCTAGCACCTAACTGCTCCCCAGAGCTCTACAATGAAACTTGACCCCCTCTTAACTGATTTTTTTAATCTAAATTTGAAAAATTTCCAAATGAATGCCATTAACTCCATGTCTTACACAACAAGCAGCTATGATAGAGAGCAGGCCAGAGAACTGTGTACACTTACAAAGAAAACTCTTCGGATTCCAGGTGCCAGTCTTTCTGTTTTTAGCTTCCAGACCAAAGGCAAGGGAGAGTTGAGAAGAAACACCAGAGGCTTCTGGTGAATATGCACTGATGAAATTGGATTCAAATGTAATGTGACCTATAGAAAAACACAGAAATATGTGAATACTTCCTGGAATTTGAAACAATGAATCAAAGGTAATTTTTATATATATTATGACTTTTAGCATTCAGATCTCTTGATTCAAGATTATAGAATTATCTACTTCAACAGAAGTCAGTGAACAGAGTACAGAGAAAATAAAATATGAAATAGTTAACATTTGTACTCTATGCTTGCAAAGCACTGCTAAAAAGAAAACCTTGGCAAATGCTGATGAAAAATAGCTTATGCAAAAGGTCAAACCACTAAGCGGAGAGCTGGAGAACAAGGAGATAAAAAGAATTGCAAAGCAAACTCTGATTTCTGGTTTCTAGATGGTAGTCTACAAAACTGGCTGAGAGTATAAAACCTCATCTGCTGATTCTGTTAAGGGCATAAATCTAGCCTGCAAAACAAATAAAACTAAACAAACAAAAACCAGGAGGAACAAATCCAGAAACACAAGCGAGCACTACATTACTCATGGAAGGAATTCCAGAAGAAATTTTAACATACACTAGGGAAAGAAAATGCCAGTGTTCAGAGACTAAAAAGATACACAGGGTAAATGATCTGAAGAAAGTGGACATCATGGAAGTGTGGCAACCTGTCACAGGTGGCTTTGAAACCACCAGTTTGTAGTTGCTGGAAGTCCATCCTGCCCAGCTCCTTGAACCCCAGTACTGCCCTTCTAGAAAGGATTCAATGTTGGACAAGACCATAACCAAACACACAACAGAACAGCCTGTCATTTTTTAGCATATACAGACTTGCAATTGATATTCCAGTAGTTTTTGTGGCACCTAATAAGCTGTTTAAGCAGTCAGGATTTAGATTGATACTTCATCCCACATTATAGGAAGAAACCTTTAGTGTGCAATGGTGAGATGATCCGCCATAGACTGAGCAGGGAAGCTGATGTCCCACCACACTGGTGACAGGCAGGTTCCCTGACAACCACAACTCTTTCTAAAAAAAGTACAGAGGAAGCAAACATGAACACAACCACTAGTCTGAGTGGTGGGAAAAAGAAATGAGGACAGAAATAATTCAGAATTAATTCTGTATGCTGCTAATTAATATCCTAAAGAGAATTTAAAAGGATATTTGAGATAGAGAAGAGCCATGTATATGGCCATGCAATGAATGATACATCATTCATTGCATGATTCTTATATAGGGGCAAACAACCATTAATTTACCAGTAAATGGAGATTCATCCAGTAAACAACGTAGATGAAAGCTAGAGACCAAACTGAAAACTAGGTACCTTTTACGGTTGAAAATATTTTCCAAAATAGAAAGTAGGGTGGTTTTTGCTTTGGTTGGTTTGGGTTTTGTGCTTTGTTTGAGATTTTCTTTTAATTTTTTTTAATTTCATTTTTTGGTTGGTTGGTTTTTTAATTTTTTTTTCCTTTTTTATTTTATATTACTTATTTCACCTTGAAAAGTTCACCATCACTACAAAGCCAAAGCCAGGCCCTGGTCTCAGGTCTGAGACACCCAGAGGACAGCAGAAAGACCTTTTTTCACTGCTTAAGAACTTCCAAAAAAAGCTAGCAAACAGCTGGCTGTGCATGAGCAGAGTGCACCAGATTCTGAAATGCCACTGACCAAATGTGTCTCCAGTTCCCACAGTGACAGACATCAAACCCCCCCCGCCCCCCACAGCTCTGGGAGCACTGAGGACATTCCCTGTCCTCCACTTTGTTCAGCTTCATTAAAACTTGTTGGAAAATTGAATAAATCCATATTTGTACTAAACCCAAGCTGCTTTAAAGGATGAGCTCCTCTCCTGACCAGCAGCCAGGCAGTGCCATCTTCAGCTCTCTGCAGCCACCTCTGGCACCACCTGGCCTCTCAGCAGAAGATGCAGTGGTATTTACACATTTCATAAAGAAAACACTAAGTACCACAGATGACCAAGAACCACATTTCTCTCCATTTTCTGCCTCTAAAGAACAAAATACCTCATTTTAGCAAACTGCAGGGTGGTAGTGCTCTCAATTCTAGTGGGAGGACAGAGACTTGAAAAGCCAGTCATGTTCTTAGCTATAGAAATTGCTTTTCTCTATCAGCTATAGAGCCTAAGTAGTTCTGTTATCTGAAAATAAGAAAAATTATTCATTTTAGAATACTCCTGCTTTGTTGTTCTGTCTGGAAATGGAGAGGTGAAAGCAAAAAGGAAAAGGTGTTTAGAGCCACTACTAAATTCACAATAATTAAAAAGCTTTCATTAATTCTTGGGGCTTTTCAGCTGTAATCACTGCTAATTAATAATAAGCTGTTTAAACTATTAAGTGTAATTACCTTGTTCTGGGCTTATGTTTTTTTTACAAAATAATAAAAATACTGTAATCTCAGTTTAGTAAAGTAGTCCAGTTATATCTTTTGAAGTTCTGATCTCATAAATATGAGTTTAACCTTTATTCTGATTTTTTTTCAGCTTCAAATGGCATAAAGTACATCCAACCTACTTCCACATCCAATAATAACTGATTTCCTTTGATCCTAGATATTGATGAAATTACTTATCCTTTGAGTGCTTAAATAACCAAGGATAAAAAACCAGTAACAATCCTCTTGTACTGGGCCAACAGGAGCACTCAGCTTAGGCTTGCACCCTGGCTGTGTCTCTTTCAGAAAGTCAAGTCAATGTAAAAGATACGCTCTTATTAGAAACTTCAAAAAATGTTTGCTATTTAAAACCTTCATTATTTATTAAAAGTGGGAATGATACAATACATATAACACACTTTGAAAACTTCATCTTAGAAACAGCTAGGCCAAGTCCTTTGGGTAATAAGGAAACGAAGAAGTACCTCTGTTTCAACTGATCTCAGAGAAGTTTGTTCAAAGCCAACATCTATCAGACAAGACAGATGTTTCAAATTTCATGCAGATTTCTTCCTGTTGTTTTAGTCACATGAGAGCACACAGAGCACTCATACCACCTTAGTGAGAAAATCAGAGACTCTTTGTAACTGCATCTACTATCAGACTGTAGTTGCTATTCCCTTAGCTTTGAAAATTAAAGATGTATATAATACACATGCATTATTATTTCCATAGGTGCATGGAAATAACAACATTCGAGCTGTATGCTGAAGTGGTGATCTATCTATCCATGCCTTTGGCTGAAACTATAGGATAAGTTACACCACATAATGGAATTTTCCTACATTTCTGCTTGAAAATGCAGATCCTTGGGAAAAGCTACAGGACTTGAACAACAAATTAACTTTTTTAATAACTAAATTAAATGCTTCTGTGAAAATTTTCCAAATAAAGGTAATTTTGCATTGCAGCACTCATCACTGATGCTCAAAGCATCTAAGCAACAAAACACACAATGCAAAATTTATATTCCTAGTCCTAAACTTGAGAAAGAATATAGTTAATGTGACTGTGCTTCTGCAGCAGTCTCCATCACTATATTCCTTGTCCTATACCTGTTTGCATAACAGAGTACTCAGGAAAAACTGAGTCTTGAGCAAAAAACCAACTTGGCTTTACAGAGCACGGGGAAAAAAACCACAGAACTCCACAAAAACTGCTCAGGACCATCTTGGTCATCACCTTTTTCATAACCAGTTTCTGCTTCAGAATAGAGGGAACTTCCTGAGGAACTGCTAAGGAACCTACCTGCTGGGTAGCCAAGTCTGAATGTGACTGTTCCCACTGAGAAGCTGTACAAAATTAAACAGTCCTCATAACATAACTATTTCCCCTCTTATATTTACAGTTCCTCCAACATCACTGTCAGTACTTGATGATACACAGCAGTGGTATCTATTATGAGAGACTTTATTCTGGTTCTTGGAAAACTTTTCAAAGTGCTGGGGAGTTACCAGCACTCAAGATCTTTATGCCAAAACCCTGCTGCCTAGCATTTGGGTTTTTACTTCACATAACTACAGTCAGCAGGTATCACATGGCAACTTCAGCCCAAGTAGGGTAGGCATGGTCAGTGCAGCTCACCAGAGAGGTGTTTATGTGAAGGAGAGTATTTGAACTGCAGAGTCCAAGTGAAAGCCTGGACTTTGATTATGCATCGGAGGCACTCCAATGCCTCTTCCACTCCTGCTTCAGAGACTGAAAGGCTTTACAGGACTCTAAGGTGTTAGAAGTTATGACATAGGCACAGGTTCAACACTGGAGCTGCGCCAGCACCTCCAGCACAAGACCAGCCCTCTCTTTAGCTCTGCCTCCCTAAGCTTTCTGCTGCCACAGCTGTGCTCCCACTGACTTGTCCCTTTGCTAGTTTCTGGCATGGCTGCCTCCATCCACAGCAGAGGAAGACCCTTCATCCCTGTCTCTACAGCAATCTCAACAAAATGTCATTTCTGCTGCAGTGCCCCCACTGTGGCTCTAGTTATACCATATATTAGCTGAGTCCCAAGCAATCCCCCTCCTCTGGACACCATTCTCATCTTAGTTCAAGAGCTATTTAAGCACATCCTTTTTCACATGTCTACAGTTCATAGCACCTTCAAAACAAAACAAATTGATACAAAGATACTGGATTGCTATAAACCACCAAAAAAAGTGTCTAATTAATAGCACAAGAGATAACTATAAATTTTCCCTTCCTTTTTGTATTTTCACTGGCGAAATCCATATTACTAAATATTTATGTAAAGCCTTGCCCAGAAACTCTATCAGAAACAAATCCTATGTGTGTTCAGTGCTGTAAAGAGTGTTTTGAAGACATGGTGTGAAACTCTCAACTCACTGAACTCTGTGGTAAAATTCCTAACATTTTCCTGAAACTCCCATATAAGCTTAAAAAAAAAAAAAATCACAGATCCAAAAAGGGACATTCGCCATCCATTCCTAGATTTTAAAAGAAGCTTATAAAATACACACTACAGAACAACCTACTACCTCAAAGTCTTCTTCATCTCAGGCAGCTCTGTTACCAGTTTGGTCAAAGAATACCAAAAGAAAATGAAACCAGAAGCATTAAACGGATTTGGGCAATTTTAGGTCACCTAGTCCATTTAAAAAGCAGCTGCTATCACTTTGCCCATATTATTTTAAAAACATATTAAGAGACAGCATATTATCCAGGCAGACAGCAGCACAACAGCACAGGAAAATAAGTCAATGTGGTCCAACACATTCCTCACTCCCAGTGAAGGGCTCATTTGATGGCAAAGCTGTTACACAGCCAGCGTTTTCATTGTGCAATCAATAGCTGGGCCAGACGTTCTGGGCATGTGTGTCAGCATGGTCCTCTCAGCAAGGCTCAACTTCAGCAGCTGTTTGTCAGAGGAATCTCCTCTTCAGACACACGTCTGGCCCCCTTTGGCACACACTCGTCCAAATAATACATGACCAACTTGTGAGGAATACAACAATTTGGTCATAGGTGAAAGTTATAGACTAAAGCTATTCTGAAAACGTAAAACAAAACCTACACGTTCCTCTCTAAAAAGCATCTAAGTACAGCTGGGATGTGAACCACAGGGGTTCTGTCCTGTTTGCTAGAATGCCTTTTTCCATCCATAGGCACAATGCCCATCCATAGGCACTGCTGAGCCAGCTGCCTCTGTTCAGACCCATGCTGGCCACTGCTGTCTGCACATTCTGCACACAGTTCCTTTGAGGTCTCCAGCAGCAGCGAGGTTAAGGCGGCTGCAGAGGCCTCTGTCCCCAGAGATCAGTTTCATGGAAGGCCGAGTATCACCACAGAAACCAACTACAAAAACAGTCTATGGGCTCCTGCCCTGCTACTCTGGTAAAGCAATTTGCACTACGTGAAAGGCAAGGACACAAATGCTGAAAACTGATCAAAGTAAATGCTGCTGTTAAAGTACCATTCTGTTTTGCTAACTTCAAGGCATCAAATCAAAGGCTCTGTGTTTTGTTCTAAAGAGATGAAAGTTAAATGCCAAGGATTTGTAAGGTTGAATTAACTATTCCAGCATGAAGACCTTTAGATAAATTCATAGCACATTTTCCAAAACAGCCATTACAAATCTGTGCTAATAAGCCAGGACAAAATATGTGGTGTTGTATTAAATTACACTGCCTAGGCTTGGACAGCTGTTCTCCAAAAAAGAAGAAAAAAGAATTTTAACTCTCAGATCACATAAGTACGTTTTCTGACTTACAAGTGATGCAGTAAAAACAGATTTATGATCCATTACTCTGCTGCAAAGATCAAATTAACTCATTCAAAGCAGGAAAACTTTAGAGCTGAAATCTGAAAATATATACCTATCTCTGTCCTAAGTGTTCTCACTCTTTTTCATTACTACAATATTTATGGAGCATAGTTTATTCTGGTATTGCAAGTCAAAGAAATTAATATGAAGAAACTTATTTTTACAATTCACTTGTGTCTATCAATACAGGAGATTTGGAATTTCTACTGAAATTCACTTCAAAAATATAACGTTGGTACATTGGCTATAATAGAATTCAGTCAAGGATTAATCCATTAATCCAGCATAACTGGTGGGATCTGGTACTGCACCACTTTTCAGAAGTGTTTATCAAGTACTTTGGGAAGGATACTTTTTAAAATAAAAGTAAAGAAAAAGCATACTCTTTAGACAGGGATTGTGATTCAAAATGGAATACAGTCTGTTCCTCCCCCTCATATTTTTGCTCTGCTCACTGAATATTGTATTACAGATTTGACACCAAGCCAGCTATAGTAGATCACAATACCCAGATTTCCAGAGCCAACAGTTTCTGAGAGAGAGTCTGCTGATTTTTCCAAGAAACTCAAAATATGTTCACATGCTGTTACTGCTTGAATGTAGCTTTTCTTGCAGGGTTACATATTTGCACTCTTAAATCAAATTATTGTATAAGCAAGTTCCTAAAAGCATATGAGATCCTACTGCTTCCCTTCTGGGAAGGTCCTCTAATGCAGACTCTTTGTCCAGACAGAGCAAGCATCAATTTTTGAAAACTCACTCCAGCAATCAGACAGAAGATCTTCAAAACAGTATAAAAAAACCACTAACTCCAGGGAAACTGCAATGGCACTAAAAGCAAGCACTCATACCCACAGACAGTAACTTTTTCTCCCACACAGCCCAACACTGTGCCACCTTCTCAGCCCTTGCCAGGGACACACCGTGCCCCTTCTCTCTGCCAGACAGCACTCATGGATGCTGCAGAGGCAGGGACCTGCTCCTATGCGAGACAGCAGGGAGGGAGCTGTGATGCATGAGGACAGGAAAGACCTTTCCTTACTTCCAGGATGAGGCACAACTCAGTCCTTAGGGAATGGATCTGAGTCCCAGGTAACAGCTACCCAGGTGCATGGGGAAGGGAACTTTATTTCCAAGGCTCATGTAACACTCTAATTTTTAAATCAACCCTTTGTTTACCCTAAATATATGATTGCAAATAGATTGGCATTGCCTGGACCTTCTCGCCCACACAATGCTAGAGAATCAGATTGACTAAACAGCAGTTATAGCTCAGTTTTAAAAATCATGGGAAAGATTCACCCCTGGCATAATTCCACTGAAGCTACTGGCATTAAACCAGAGACTGATGTGGTCCCATACATTACTTCATAAAAGAGAGAACACTATTGCACAATCTCTTGACCATTACAATCTACCACCCAGACTGGAAAACTAGGCTCCATAAAAAAGAAGACAAGAAAACAGAAAAGTTGATAAGGACGGTCAAACTACGACCTGTGGCCCACTGTGCACTCTTCATTAAGAAGTACTCTCAAAAACCTTTGACCAAAAGGTGTTTGAAAACTCCTTCTCCCTTCACCCCTGGCTTGTCCTGCAACAAGGGCTGAAGGTCAGGGTGTGCTGTGCTAGACACAAAGAGCTTAAAAATTAAGTCCTACAGCATGCGAACATGCCAACATCCACTAACAAACTATTTTGAATTATGCATGATGTTCCCATCATTAATGATTCAGAGGAAAAATCAGAGAATCACAGAACAAGCTGAGTTGGAAGGGACCCTCAATGATTATCAAGTCCAACTCCTGGCCCTGCACAGCACCATCCCCAAGAGTCACACCCTGTTCCTGAGAGCATTGTCCAAATGCTTTTTGATCTGTCAGACTTGGGGCTGTGACCACTGCCCTGGGGAGCCTGTTCCAGTGCCCAGCCACTCTCTGGGTGAAGAGCCTTTTCCTAATATCCATCCTAAACCTCCCCTGACACAATTTCAGGCCATTCTCTTGAGTCCTGTCCCTGGTCACCACAGAAAAGAGATCAGTGCCTGTCCCTCATCTTCCCCTCATGTGGAAGTTGTAGAATGTGGTGAGGTCTCACATCAGTCTCCTCTTCCCTGGGCTGAACAGACCAACTGACCTCAGCCACTAAATGGCAGACCCAAAACATGTTCAAGACAAGAACTAAACAAAGTTCCCTTCACCTTCAGTAGGGATGAAGCACCACCTTTGAGTTTGGCACCTGTTGCACATAGAGCAGCACACTGTTTTTAATGAAGATCTAAAGGTTTCAGAATCAGCTAGAAAACTGACCTGCCCATACACTGACTTCGACATTGTATCCAACAGTCAAATGAGAGGGAGCCCTTTAGGACAAAAGCCTAAGGGCTTGCAGAATACTCAAAAATTATCTGTAGTTCTACCTCCAGTATAAGCTCCTGGACATTTCTTGCCCCAGTATTGACCAAGCTGAGGGTATTTGTAATAGGATGGAATTGCAGAACATTTAGATCTCCTCATGTGGATTTGTAATTGAGGGGCTCCACAGAGCAGACTAAAAATTTAGTCCTATAACATTATCAAAGACATCATGTGCCAGATGAGCAGAATGGTATGCTGTATGACATTAGACACACTGCTCTGTTCCTGGCAGCAGAGTTGCCTGTGTGTGGTTCATAACTGCACCAGTGATAGTTTCTCCTCAAAGGTGTAAGAGCAGGCAACTGTGCTGGTAAGGTTTTACTGGAAATGCAGTGCCTGTTCAGAAAGCACCACAGCTCACACAGTGTCAGAAAATTCTGACACAAGCAGACCTTACAAAATAGCGCTTCTACCTTCATGAAAATGTTGGCCTATTTCTACCCACAGCTTAGTCACATAATTTATTTTCAGACAAAAACATAGCAAATTAATTTCTAGTGTTCCTAAGTTGTTATCCTAAGCTGGAGCAGCCAAATGCTAATAATTTATGCAAATAATTAGGTAATAAAAGCTATTCCTGATACAAATAACTTGGAAAATATGCAGGCCAGTTATTGAAGTCCTATTTGCAATAGAAAGGGGGTATTACTTTCACAGTGCAAGAATAATAAAAGCAAAAAACTTGAGGGTTTGTATAAGGACAGAACACAAAGGGCAATAACTGTATTACTGTGAGTCATACTGAGACAGTTCTGTGACAATCATCTTGAAAATATAACCCAAAGAGTTTACTGATAAATTCTATGTAGACATCATATACACACTGCCTTATGTTAGTTTACTTGAATTATACAAAAATCCATCTTACCCTGTGCGTATCTATTTCAATTCAATTTTCAGTGAATATGTTCTGCATTACATAGCTTTAAGAACCAGAATTCTCCTGAAAAAGAAGATTTTTCAAAAACTTCTCTCTGCAGCAAAGAAAGCAGTCTCTGCACAAGCAGTTCTGCCCAAATGTAACTTTTACACAATAAACCCCACTTTGGTCACTTGCAGAGCAAGGGTTGCCCACCATGACCAGCCTCACTGTTCAGTCAATGGAAAACTGATGCCCATTAGTGCAAAGCTGGGACCCCTTTGCTCATTCTGTCTGTGACCTGAAAGAGATGCTCAGGCTTCCAAAGATTAAGTGAAACCATTTGTGCCATCTGCCCTTCTACAGACCAGCCAAGCTTCCCAGCACTTGAGTCCTAAAAACACAATGCTTCACTCAGCTTTGCATAAATCAGTACATGCCAACACCATTCACATGGCATGTAATGAATCCTGAGGGGACAGTCTTCCTTTTACACTTTTTGTGGGAAAATTCCTTTTTGCCTTTAGATCTGTTTAAGGGTAGAGGATCTGTCCCTGTACACCACAAGTACAGCATCTCCTTTACTGCTGCTAGCAGCCTATTCAAAAATGGTGACATCACACTAAGTTTTACTTTAATAATCAAGGTAGAAGACTCAGGCAGAAATAAAACAAATCTCCAGATAATTTTCTGTTCCACACTTATGTGTACACATATTGCAGATCTCGGTTTTTCTTTAGTGAATCACCTGAGCTGCAAATTTTAATTTGCCTTCTCTTCTCCCACCCCTAAACTACTACCAGGTAGTTGTGTAACAGGGTGTAACCCTGTGAAGAAAAATGCCCTGAGAAGAAAGAATGGCTGTGGAGGGGGTTAACTGTGTCAGTGGACATATGAATACATACTAAAAAGTAGCTCCTGTCCCAAAGGAAAAGATTCTTAAACTGAGACATAAAAGACATGAAAAATTTATGCCAGGACCATTTTCCTTAAATGCATTTGGGGACTTGTAAACAAATCTACACAGGCTATTTCAGGAAAACACAAGTTTCTACTGCCTGTAATTTCAGCAAATTAGATAGGTGCAAGCCACCCAGCTGAAATGACAGAGCTGCACTAATGTATCCCTGAAGTATTGATACAGCCTTGCCTTTCAACAGGTCTTGTTAGTCCAGGCTCAGTGTGATCCTAACACTGAATGCTGTGTGTATTCAGAGACAGCATTAGCACTGTATCATCTGCACCAGGTCTGAGGGTAGAGCTGACACAGCAGGTTCTTACTTCATCTCAATGCAAAACACCACACAGATGTAACACAGCACAGGCTCTAAAGAACATCACACCAAAACTGGAATCTGAACACATAATTCCCAGATCTCAGTGTAAATCCTTAGTGGTTTAAAGTCATACTTGCCACTGTTTCAAAGGCTGCAGGTGGGGAAGGTGAGGAGGCTGAGATAATAAGGCTTAAGAAAGCAAGTGAATACTACGAAAAACCATGAAGAAGATGACAGAAAGACTGCAGGGGAAAGGGTTAGGCCATTTGAAAGCCTCCACATATAAAAATTTTGGTCCTCAGGATTTGCAGCTAGACCACAGGTAGATCCAGATGTCTGGAAAAAAGAAATATCATTCTACAGGTGTCTCTTAAAGAGGCACTGTCACAATGAAAGTGTAAGATGCAGCATTCACATCTTTACTGGACATGCAAAACTAAATTCTTGCTTTCCAAGCCAGGGTAAGGAACAGCACGTGTGCATGACTCATAAAAAACAGAAAACCTAGCAGCAGCTCCAGATTTAGGAAACAGTTTTGTTTACTTTATTGTCAGTGATTCACCAGCCCAAGTGAGAGTCGGAGCAAGTATGTGTCTGTACTACACATGCTCACAAACAGTTTTAGAAATTAAATATAAAGGAAACTGCTTTCAGAAGATTAAAAGCAATTGTTACCAAGATATTGTCTCTCTACTCCCCTGGGAGTAAAGTACTCCCCTCTCTCTACTCTACTTGAAACTTCCTAATTTTTCCCAATTTTTTTCTTATTTTCAAACTTTAAAATAATCATAACTTTTAATCTCTGTACAAACAAAGCAGTATTTGACAAATACTTCAAATAATGATTTCATGATACTAACTACACAGGAAAAAAAAACAAAAAAAAACCAAAAAAAACCAAAAAAAACACCACCAAAACCATTAAGGGACCAGATTCTATTTAATCAGGTCTAGCCATATAAGTAAGACTACTCATATTTCTATATAATTGCAGAATCAATACCATAAAATCTGACAAAAACCTCCAGAAGAAATTTGTGATGCTATCAAACATTTTCTTGCACAATTATGTCATTTTATGCACATCATAGCTGCACTGTCTCGCTGATTTTGACTTAAAAAGAGATTTACTGAAAAAAATACTGGCTTGCTTTCCAGGTAAATAAGTAAGAACTAATTGCTGCTCCTTGCATGCCGTATTTTTCCATGTAGCTTCCAGGTGTATTTTCACTGTTCAATTTACTTCATTGCAGGTATCACTTGAAACCCAGTCAGTGGAGGAAAGGAGGCACGTTCCAATGGCCTACACTGATGAGACACCTACAAAGCAAGGGCCACTGCATTTCTCTGCAAAACCAATGTCACACAGAGTCACCTTCCACAAGAGGCCCCAGAACCCCACACACATATTCACATGCACTAGCACACCATGTCCATTCAGAAGACATGAACACTGTGCTCAGTCTTCGGGGTAAGAGAACATTGGTTATCTCCAGAATGGTGACAGTTCTTAATACTTTTCCCTCATTGATGGAATTTGAGTAATGACCAAATACTGCCTCTCCTCTAGACACATTAACTACTGCTACCACCATGTTTATTACATATGACATGATGTCCAATCATAATAAAAATATTTATTATAAATTGCCACAGCACTTGTTAAAGAGACAGTATTGGCTATAAATTACCTTTATTTCCTTCAAACTTTCTCAATCAAATTAAGTTTCAGATACTTGTACTTCATGGTGGTGCTATTTTTGCATCTTCTCCTTTAAATAACAAGTTTTCCTACTGTGTAAGCACTCTGCTTATGTTTCACAGGGAAAATAAGAGACTCTTCTAGAGAAACAGAAACTAGAGTGTTATCAAAGTGTCATCAAAAGCAAGATGAACATAAAAACACCAAACCAATTAAAACACTTGTTCTTCTGTTTTGCTGCAGCATGGCTTTACTTTTTCAGCTGATACAGGAGCATGGCTGTCAGGCATGGCAAGCTCCACACAATTTATGTTGGAAATTTTCCCCTGCACTGGGAGGCTGAAGAAGAACAACTTCATTAATTACAGCTTTTGGTTCAAGTAGACGCTCTAGAGAACAATATAAATATGGCCACTCATGACAAATGTTGCTCCAACATCTCACCCATGCATGCATGAGCCCAAAGCTAGACTGGAACCTGACCATGGGGTTTTGTAGTATTAGTGGACTCCTGGAAATGTCATCACTTCCTTAACGATCTTTTCTTGGAGAAAGTAATTACAGACAAAGCAGTAATTTATAAAGAAGGCATGTCAGAAGCTTTGAGGAAGCTGGAGACCATGAACACAAATCACAGACTATGATGAAAAAAATCAACACACATCTGCCTGAAAGAAACGTAAGCCCACGTGCACAGTGTGCTTCCACACACAAGGTGTAGAGAGACAGGAAGAGTCCATCCAGTAAACAGAGCAGCAGCCCTCTTGCTCTCTACAACCCTGCGAGAGTATATCAGTACCTGCAGCAGCAGAGGAAAACAAGAGTCCAGTTTACAGCTTCCAACACAACATTTTAAGCAGCAGTCAGCAAAACTGAAAACTGTGAGCAGTCAGAAAACTCATACTGACATTTTTCCTTCTGAGCCCGTTAGCATTCTGTGGTAGGCCTTGGCATGGCTTCAGACACAGCTCCACACAGCTCTCCCTCAACTGAGAACAGGGCTCACTTTCTGCACACAGCAAACAGTCCCATTTCTAAAAACGGAAAATACCGAGGCTTTGCACAGCACTTTCCAAGTCATGAGATGTCACTGCTGCCTCTTTAAGGGCAGACATGCGTCAAGCCACGCTCCTGCAGGACACAAGGCCCTGTACAAACAGGCTCCTCTGGTCAACACAGGACTTCCTCTGGCAGTTCTGGTGGGCAGAACTTGAAAGGACTGCCAAACCCAATGACCAGCAAATCCTGAGCCAGCTAAAAACAACGCGCAAAGGCTGCAGTCCAGACAAACAAGACGAAAAAGCCACATTAAAAAAGTGGGATTTTATGCAAGCACAGATGCCTCAAAGTGGTAACAAAGAGAAGAGGGGAAAGAGCATTGTAAAGATTTTCAAGCAAGCAAACTCCACTTCTGAAAGATATGGCAATGTCATGTTCATCATGAAGGCAATTAAGACATCAATGTCATTTTAATGTATCAGTTGCATGGGAGTTGCAGCTTTCAGCAGATATGGAGTTATCTGAGACACTGAATGATTATGATTTCTGTGGCACATTCTGCTGCTATTTTTAAGGCTTTATAAGGTCTATCACATACTTGTTTTCTGATTCAGTCCAGTACTCCAGCTGAGCTCTTGGGCATGGCTGTGTGTAAAGGGAGTAACAGCAGCCTGCTAAACCACCCTGGTGAGCCAGTGGAGCTACCACAAGCTGTGGGCAAGCTTTGGAAATTACCCAGGATCAAAGATGCATGCAATGAGGAACTCCTACTTTCCAAGCAACAAACAGAGGGTGTTCCTGGAGTACATTTACCACAGCATCACTCACAGCTTGACTCTGAGACCTCACTCACAGTGCTCCTCACAGAAATTCATCTGGACTTGCCATTCTCGATGTTCTTATGTGGCACCCTTCCCTCACAAAACACCATGAAAAATTATCACAATAAAAAGTAGCAGTCAACCTCAAATTTGACAGAGGCTTGCAGGTGGCCAAACTCATTTTCCATTGTTATTCTGTATACTCAGGATGACTGATTATGTTGCCTCTGCACAACTTCATGAAGCACACATCATCAAGGAACAAGAAGTAATGCGTGAAGTGCTCAGGTTGACCTTGATGGGCTCAGCATAACAGCAGAGCTGGCCAGCTGAAGAGGCTGAAGGTTCAAAACCCCTGAACATACTTGCATTGAAACGTGCAGGTCTGCTGCTATAGCTAGACAGCCATTACTGTTGCCAAACTAAGGTGGTTGGAAATTGAAGAGGCAAGGAAAGGAAAATACCCTTGCAAAGTTCAGATTTGGTCTGAACCTTGGGCAGAGGCACAGAGCTTTGTTTTATCTCTCAAAGCTGCTTATTCTAAAGCAGCAGCTATTTTTCTTCAAAGCAAGTGTCTTTGACCTACCAGAAGTACTAAATATATCGACGTGCAGCACTGTATACCTATTCAAACAAATGAATAGGTAACAAAATCAAACTCCAGCTGTCAAGTAACAAACCTTGAATTCCCTTCCTGCCTGCCACCAGCACATGATCCCCAGGCCCCCTCTGACCATGGCTCTGGTGCTGCAGGTCAGTATGTTTTAAATACGCCCAGAAAGTGGTCCCTTTATCTGAGCTGAATCTCAAGGCTGTTTCTGGGTCTCTGGATGCCTGAGCAAGAAACAAAGCATTTTTCCCTGACATAGCCTTGGGTAAGTCTGTTGTAGTACTAAACTTCTGAAACCAGTTAAAACAAACACTCTGAGAAATCCAATAAATACGTAGCATAATAGGCAAAATGATCTAGATTTTCACCACCTTCACCACTCAGATCTTCAAAGTCCTAAAAACCAAAAACACTGTGACACAGAAAAATTATCCTGAATTTGGAATATCAGCCTATTATAATTAGTCTATTCCAGGAGATAACAGCCATTTTAATATCATGTTTACTCTCAAAGAAAAATTTTTAAGTTGTTATTATTAATGTTTTCCAAGTAGTACTGATTAAACAGTGGGGGAAGAAGTCTGTTGAATTATTCCAGCCTCAGTGGCATTACTTAAAATTATAAAAACAAAGTCAAGTCCTTAGTTTTCCTGCCTTCATTTTATATAACACATGTTAAACATCTGTATCAGGCATAACATCTTAAAGATTTTGAGAATGAGGATGTCAATGAAAACAATAGTGAATGCACTGCCAGGAACTCTGATTCCATGTATTCATATGTACTCAATCCTGAGTATTCACATGAGATTAATTTTATACGCCCCTCCTCTCTCCCTTGAACTATTTCAATTGTGACCGTGTGCTTGAAGCAACTCAGGGAAATTCAACCAGCAGGCATAAGAAAAGAATCATCCATGAATTCAGGACTTGATAATATATCCAAAGCGTGACTTCCATCTTAAAATAATTTTTATGCTCTTCTATACACATTTTTCTGGTGCAGAGTTCTAGAGTTTCCAAGTGACTCAGCAAGCAATAACTCTTCCTCAGAACAAAGAGCTCCATGAGGAAGCAACTATCTCCTTTCTAAAAGCTGAGGAACTGAAGCAGTGAAGATACCCAAAGCCAACGAGAAAGTTATTGTAAGAGTTCAGTAGTTCCTGGCATTCAGCTGAGACCCAGATCAGTACAGAAATGCACACACGCACTCACTTCCCCAGGAATATTTGATCAAATAAAACAAACAAAAAAGGCTTGCATTTTTCTTGCCAAGTTCAATATAAACACTTGAGGCTATTACATGCACCCGTATTCTATTTCCTATGATAAAGCATGGCCAAATATGAATTGTGATAAAAGACATTTCTAAGAAATACTTGAAAAAGATTGGAACTTCGGGGGTTCTTACTTGAAGAAAGAAGACATTCCCAGTCTCAACATATGAGATTTCACCCCAGTGGATTAATGAAGTAAAATACAAACAAGTTCTTTGAAGATTATCAATGTGCTAACAGAATTTCAGGATATGATCTTATATTTACCAGCTATCTGCCTTAACACAGAATAGTAAACTACTGATTTAGTTTTGCTAAGACTGTTCAGAATACATATCCCTATACATTCCAGTCTGTTTTCTTTTTTTCAGTTTATAGGGAAGGAAAAGCACCCAAATCTTACAAACCCTCACTGAAAAGCCTGCCTGTGTTACAAGAGGAACACATAGCACTGCCATGCCCTCCCCCTCATCAGCCACCCCTCCTATGTTTAAATTTGTGAACGCTTGTTTTCTGTATATTCTACACAAGTGTCAAAGTGAGTTAAACTAATGCATACACATATGTTGCATATTTATGAGAACCATGATAACTGCACAAGTATGTTTAATGCATGAACTCTACAAGGAATTTGCTAGGGGAAGTTTACACTTCTCCCAGCGAGTAAGGAATGTGTAATTTAGCGGCATTCTAACATAGTGCAGGTTAAAAACAAAACAACCCAACCTCCTCCCCCAAAGCAAGCCTTCACTTAAAGATTTTCAGATCTTGCATTCCACATTATCAGAACTTCACCCAACCTCTGAACAAATACATGATTCATTTTAAACATGCTTTTGACATTGCTAAATCTAAGTAATGTGCTGTCAAACAAAACCACTGATTTTATTCTGGAGTCTACTGGAAATACTACATGACAAACAGATCTCTGCCTTTGCTATCAGCATTTGCAGGCAACAGGAAATACCTCAGCTGGTAAATCAAGCTCATGTAACTTAAGGTGATGGGTACATTCTACTTTTAGACAAAGGGCCACTTGGAGTTGGTTTCTACAATAATGGAAAAGATAACATTTGCTCTGCTTTGTTCTCTGGGTCTGATCCTATAAGTAAAATCTGATCTTTCCAAGTTGTTTACACTCTTTTGCTCAACACTGCTGCCAGCAAACCTTGCTCCAGCTTCCTGTGCATTTTTAGAGCAGCCATCTCCAAGGGCTGTGACTGGAAATTGCTCAGGAAATGGGAAAAAGGAGGCTGAGGGCTCCAAATGCTGAAATCTATTCAGTGCCCTACACTTCAATACATCCCCAAAGCACACAGAGAAGACAGCTGAGGGCAAACTGCTCTCTGAACATAAGCACGTTAGACAATGCACAAGCAGCCTCTTTCTGCTAGACAGCAAGTATTTTAGTCAAAGCCAAGTATTTAATTCTGTCGTGGTGTCACGCTGATGAGGCAGCAGGGGCACAGCCTGCACCCTCGTGCACGCCTGACCCGCTCACGTGCGCGCACAACTGCGCAAAGCGCGGCACCGGCCCAGAGGGGTCTGGGCTTATGCAAACGTGCACTCAGCACTTGAGTCATGCTGCTCTCTAGGGAGGTACCAGCTCCAGCTGCAGCCCCTTTCATCCCAGCCCTGGGCACCCTTTAGTAACCAAGAAGTTACAAGTTCGCCCAGCACCACATCCCCGCAGTGCAAACGCTCTTCTGGCCTGCTCTCAATAAAACTTGTGATTACCTTGTGATATCTACTCATAGCAAACTTGCCTATGACTTAGCAATGGATTTAAAGTTTCCTGGGAGAGAAGCACTGAAAAATCTATAGCAGAAACACATACAGCTATTTAGTTCTCATTGGAAACTATGTTCAAAAAACCCAAACCAACCCTCCCACCCCAAGCAAACAACCCACAAAACCCGGAGAAAAACCAAAAAGCCCTACAACTTGGTCTTCGTGTCCAGAGAATTAATTGTACCTACACTTTCTTCAGTCATTCATAGTGCATTTATCAGGCTGATAACCCAGCCTGGTATACTAAAGACTTATAAAACACTAAATGAAATCAAAATCCCAAAGCAAATCCCCACACCACCATCACCCCCTCCAAATATAAAAATATCTGTTCCTTGTTCACAGTGCCACCAAAAAAGTATAATTTTTCCATTCATCTCATGACAGTAGAAGATCTGACAATTTTGATTAATGAAAGCCAGTAAGATATCTACTAAAAAAAAAAACAAATAATTTCTCTCATCATAAACTAGACATTTAAAACCCTATATATATTGAAAATGAACACAACAGCTGAAGTTTCATGGATGCATACAATACACATTGAGCTGAAGTCACCACAAACCCAAAATGGCTGATACTGCAAACAGTGGAAAGACTGATTCTGGCCAAGAGAATCTGCCTTTATTTTAATCACTATAAAAGACTCGATTTGAAAGTTCTTTCAGCACATATTTAGACCCTCTTTTCCTAAGCTTTTCCCTGTTAGATCATCATCTTTGTTCTCTCATTACAAGCTTTAGTTGTGTACACACACATTGCTCTCACAGAACACAGTACTAAAGACTTGTGTGTGTAATACTGTAAGAACATGAACTAAAAGGTTCAGCTGTGACGGCATGCAATGTTTTCTTTGCTCTCTGGCACTCTGTTTTGATGTGTTTTGAGAGTAAACAACAATACGGCACAACTTTACATCAAAATTTTTATTCTGCTGTTGCTTTCAGAACAACTGAAGTTTTTGCCAGTCCCTCTGAGTGCAGCACACATAAATTAGTAATTGGACTACCACAGTCAGCAACACTTGCTTTCTGTACAGCAGTCCCCCCTCAGTGAAGCATGAAGGCTGCATTGCACTGGTTAAAGAATCTGAACTTCAGTATTTGTTTATACTGGTCATGGCAGGGATCCAAAGGTATTCATGTTAATTTACAACACATTTAGGTAAACTATCTGCTTTTGAAGACAGCCAATTCTACAAAGGCCTGTTGGAGATCTAAATCTGTTTCTTATTTATTTTGCCCACCCCCTACCATTTTTAAGTACACTTTGTGGTTGTGAAAGATAATGAAGATGGTGGCTAGGCATGGAAGTAGTTTATCCATATGACATGCAAAGCGTAGGTGGACAGCCTCCATGCAAGTTGTACATGGCTCTTTGTGGCACTTTGGCTACAATTCAGAAATAACTTTATGCAGTAAAACATATAATAATCACATTTGCAGACATACTTATCACCAGGGATCTGCAGAAAAAGTAATTTCCCCTTTACCTCTCTTTCATGATGGCCAAGACCCTCCTTGGGGTTTCTGAGATTGAGGACGTGCACCTCTTGGGGCAGGCTCGTCGTGCCCCGGCTTGCACAGCCAGATAAGACTGTAAAGCTTTCCAATAAGGCATGGACTGGGTGTGAATTGTTAACAGGCAATAAGACACATTCCCTCTGAGGCACAGGACCTGCAGAGAAAGACACAGACACACATCACTGGAAGAAATAAAGCAATACATCACTTATACTTGTCAAATAATGATCATCCTTTTGTACAGAAAATCCACAGGAACACAAGAAGCAGCTCTCTGTTCATTCTCCACAAAATTAAGACTTTAATTCCCATTGCCCTTCTCAATTGTCCTGAATATGCTAACTCATTGGTTTGCTTCCCTCTGAAAGTCTAAATTTTCAGTATGAATTCCAAAACAGAAGGTAGTCTTTTCTTTACCAGGGAGTAAAACAAAGAGGAAAAAAAAGGTCGAAGAAAACCCTGTCAAAAAATGAAAAACAAACAAAACAACAACAACAAAAAAAATCATCCAAAACCAACCAACAACCTCAACCCCCCCCCAATAAAAACCAACAAACAAACACCCCACCACCAGTGATAGCGGTCAGGGGAATTGGTTTGTCGTAGATGTTTATGTGAAACACTTATCTGCAAACATTGTAAATGCAATCATGTGTATATAACAATGAGAAGTTAATATCTACCAGAAAGGTAATTATGTCAGGAAGGATTTGGGCAAGTTGGATTTGTTGCTTTTGAAGCAGTGCTGATTTATAATGAACATCATTCAAATACATTGTACAAAACAGCAGGCATCTGTCACATGATAAAATGAAATGTTTGTTTACTGAGTCTATTTTGTGTCTGACAGCAATTATCTGCACTGATAACAGTTATCTAGTCCAAAACAGAGTGTACGCCCTTTCAAATAATCACCACAGCATGATGTAGTGCCATGCTCTTATATAGCACGTGAGACCGTGTGATGCGATAGAGCAAGAGAGCACAAAAGCTGAAGCATACAGAGCAGTTTACATTTAAACTATATCTCAGGAAACTAAATCAAGACAAATATTTATGAAAAGCAGCCCTGCTTTTCCAAAATGGCTCAAGCCCACCCCTGATAGTAACAGATACATGGATGTTTTTGATGCAGAACGTCACAGGAGAACGTAATTGATTTAACCCCTAATTTGCACCTAAGTCACCCAGATGAGAATTGGACTCACATGAACCAGTCAGTTCAGAGGCTGACAGGCATAAAAGATAAATACAAGGTAGAAGCAGAGCTTTTTCCAGATTATGCACATCTGCAATTGAAGCAAAATGCTTCCTTTGAAAGTAGTTCAAAATAAAGAAAATCCTCAACTGCTTAAATGCAAGAGCTCTATCTGGTCCTGTCAAGTCTAAAGCCAGCTATTGTAGCACTAGAGATCATGTGACACTGGTGTACACTTATGCTTAATTATATTAGCACTGACCTACACTTCATTGGTTAAAACCACAGTTCTTTCAAAATACAGTTTGCAGTTGGCCATTTACTTAAAAGTCAGAGTCTGTCTTAAACCAGACTATCTGGAAAAAGCAAAGCCCTTGAGCACAGGGAGATTTCTGCAGTGCCTTAGGCCACAAAGGAGCCATTCCTGAAACCCACCAGTGCATAGTGCATATCCTTTGAGCTCCCACAGAGCAGGAATATTTGTAAAGGCAATGCTCAAGGCATAAATTACACGTGCCTGTGCTTGGGGTACAGAGGATAAACAAACTTTCTCCCCTAAATGAGGAGCTTGGCAGTAGCACTGACCACCAGCTTGGACGACTTGAGGTTTTCTGGTTTTTATTTAACTCCTTTTAAAGACTATACATACAAAATGTGACAGATCCAAGCAATGATACTCAGTTAAAAATCATTTTAAAAAAACACATTAAAAATTTGCCCTTTATAAGAATTGAATATTTAGAATTTGTAACAATAACACAACCGGTAGAGAAGGCCTCCTGATATACAAGAGCAGATCAGAGAACTTACTGATCAATTAGCCCAGCCACTGAGGTGTAAATCCTACAGCACACCATGTTATAACAACCTGCACAAAACACTTCTCTAAGCTCCAGAAGCATTTCTTGGGCTAGGAAGGAAAGAAGCACTTGTTCATTTAATTGTTTCTTGTTGGCCAGAATGGAGTTGATGGTTGAGATGTTTCAATCATAACACACACTCACCCACAAAGAATAAGGTGCAAGACTGAACAAAACCAGAAATGGAGTTGCTAACAAAAACGGGCACTTCACTTAGCAAAGGTTCAGGAGAAAGAATAAATACCTCCCTTGTGATTTCCTTGTGAATACCTATTCCCATCTACCAATCCTCCCCTCCGGCCTTCATCTGGTATTTACTCTGAACAAATTTAATACATTAGAGTAAAGACATCTGGATTTTCCCCTCACATCCTACAAGGGGAAGATGATTGTGACTGTTTAGTTCAGACTGTAACTGCCTCCTTTGCTGGTACCTCAAATGCACATTAAGAAATCCCTGTTCTACTCAACATGCAAGATGGAAACAGTCCCGGAGGGAGCAGAGGTTCACATCCTGGATAACCGTGTGCAGCTGAGCTTATCTGCACAGGGACGGGCAGAACGAGGCATGCCTGCTCCGCCTGCACTCCACCCTGGCTGGACACGGGCCAGATCTCTGGCAGAAATCCTGTCACCCTGCTGGCAGCGAGCCCAGTGCCAGTCCTGAGCAGGGCTTATGGTGTAGGTCCACTCTTACAGCAGTGCAGCTGCACAGCATCTGCCTGCACACCCCAGCAGCCTGCAGCACGTCCCCTCTGTCAGCTCTCCTTGGAGGGAAGGGGTGCACAGAGCTGCTTCAAGCCACGCCAGGAAAACCGAATGTTCTGTGGGAATTACTGTCTTTGCTAGAACTGCTTTCAGACCAGCCTTGTAAGAGAAAGGGATATAGCCCCAGAAATCTGAGCCAACGACTGGAGTATCTGGAGGATGCTCCACTGCAATCAGACCACAAGTGCTGTGAGACTGCCCATGTCAAGGCACGTTGTGGGGGGAAGTCACCGACAGGTTATTCCAGCTGTTGCCTTTTTGCCAAGCTTCACACAGGTGCCTGAGTAGGTATGTCCTGGCCCATCCTGCCCTTCCCAGCAGCTCAAGACTCTCACAATCACCGTTTCTCTTCCACTGGCAGTATCGAACTGCAATCCCCGTGCGCTGATACTCGCACATCCACCCAGCCACTCACCGGGCTGTAGCGCCATGCCCACATACACTGCCATGCCTGGAGGTAGCACCAAGTGAAAGGAAAACTTATTTCTATATCACAAAGTCCAGTGATTGCTCAGCCTCTAAATAGCACAAGGCAGCTCCTTCTGCCACCTCCTCTGCATTTATGCTGTACTTCAGTCTTTTCTTACACTGTGTGCACCACAGCAGTGCTGGAGGTATTGGCTCAAAGTTCATTAACCACATTTCTTTCCAGCCCTTCCTACAGCACCTGCATATCTGCCTCACTCAAAGGTGGATGCTCCTACAAGGTACTGTCACTCCAGTGGGAGTTGCAAGAGCTCTCCTCTATCCAAGTTAGCAACTTTTGGCTCCCTCACAGATCCTTGATCGTCCTTCCTTCCTGACACTTTTCTCTGACTAGAAAGCCAGCTACTTCCTCTGTGTAGTTTAAATCCTACAAAATGCATATTTACCACTCTGAAAAAGACCCCCAAGTCCTCCCTAGGACAATACTAATCTGATGGTTTATCACTTCTAGGGCACCTACTTTTATTTGAAAGCCAACATGAAACCACAGCCTCATCCTACCTGGGCTTTTATTGTTGCTCTCTCCTCCATAAACATCAGGATAAGGCTTCGCCAGTTTCCCACTCTAGCCTCACACCCTGTTCCTGCCAACCTCATCTGCATCAGCGACACCAATATCCTGCCAAAATTCATTATCAACATCCAATTGACACATCAAGATTGCCTTATCAGCTCTAAATAGGTACAGATATTCTCCTGTGTCTCCATCCCCATCAAAGCACTTAAAAGGTCAAAGATATCTTCCAGTTTATCCATCCTAGTGTGGTCACAAGCCTTTAGAGCCTTCTCTGCTGAGAATCTAAGTGCACACACAGTCATCCTTGGGCTTTTGTTTAACTTTGGAGCATGTAACCACTTAATCTTGTTAGCAAATCCTGGCTCCTACCCCAATAAAATTTTAGTTGCTTAATGCCTTTAGAGGATAGAAAGCAGGTTAGGCAGTTTTATAAGAACCAATTATTAGGTAAAAATTTTAATATAATTTTTATTGCAAATGTTTAATGAATTCAGAATTCTAGAGAATTGTTGAGTATTGAATTATTTTTCACTTCCAACTAATATTTTAAAGGAAATCAGTGCAGACCCAACCCTGTTTGATACTGTGTAGCTGTGTCCATCTGGAACATATTCAACACACTTCAACATTCTTGTTTCCCATATCATCCATGCTACTAATGAGTAACATGTGTTCTGCTGTAGGAAGGTAGCAGAAATGGAAGTAAAACTAAGGGGGATAACACAACAACCCAAGACCAACTCATAACTGTGATTGATTTTATTAAAATAGTAAGGGGTAATGTACTTTCTGTTGTATTTCCATGGTGATTTCTGCAGTGTTGTCAGCTGAAAAGTGTGAGCAGCTACCACAAATTATGTGAATCTGTGCAGGGGGCTCCACAGCACATTAGCATGGTTCCCATATGCCATAGCAGAGGGTACAAGCCACACCAATGGGATAGAACACTCCTCAGAAGAAGGACAGATTTATTAGAACAGATTTTTGACTGAGGGAATGACAGTAATCTAGTCATTATAGATGAAAACAAAAAAATCAGAATCCAGACTTGAGGACCACAAGGGACCTCTATGCTTTCAGGTACAAAGTAATACAAATTATTGCAGATCCTGCTAGAATTCATCACTATGCTAAAAGGCACATTCAGAGGCAGAGGAGGCTAACTAAAGCAAAGATTTCAGTGTGCCCAAATGACAGACTTCCACTAAAGTTCTTTTAAAGAGAAGGTTGATTTAAGGGCATTCTCTTAAATCTCCTAGTGACAATGATGACTGAAACAAACCTACTTTTGAATGACAACAGGGAGGGGAAATAATTTTCTTTTGAACTAAAAAGCTTCACAAAGCACTTGAGCAATAAATTCTTCCCATGATCTTCACCACTCAATTCTAAAGATACAAGTGCATGGGCAAGGGGCCATTGTTCTATATGGAGCAATTTTTACCACATACACAACCTTCTTCTCATAAAGGGTTTCTCACTGAGGGAAGCATTTATACCAAAAAACACACACAAGAGTTGAGGCAAATAAGAATTTATAGAGAGAAGTGATACCTATCACTTCCAGAGAAAATGTTAGTCATACTACTTATTCAATATGGGTGGCTCTCTAACAGTAAATACTAAATTCCTTCCTGTACACCCCTTCACAGAAGACCATCTGGAAAGCCAAATTCCTAGTAATTTGAATGTAGAGGGTAATGAACAACCTCCTCTACTAATATGAAGAGCAGCTTTTTGTACATATGACCATGAAAAAAACAGTTTCACACTCCGAAGCAAGCACTTGAGTAAAACCAATCAATGCTCAGGGCCAGTTCATTCTGGCAAGCAGCCTTGAGATGAAAAAGACAAGATCAGATGGTAGGAAATATTACATGGCTTTGTGTCAAGAGACAGCAGCACAGAGGAAACCTCAGTGCTTCTGCTCATGAATAGGAGAAGCACCCCCATGATGATCAGCAACCACAGGGAGCTGGGCTGTCCAAGACTATTCCTGGATTACATGATTTTCCTCTCTGAACAAGTGTGACCACCATAAGAAAGATGCAGGGTAGAGAATATCAGACCTTCATACTGGCCAGGAGGAAGACTAAAGAAGATGACTGTCTAAAGCATTTTATACTTGTATAAAACTACACATTCCCTTCAGATCCTTAATTTTCAGGGAGTTCTTTTACTATCCCATATAGCACATTATTTTTTATGGTGGAGCTACTTTTGTCTGAATCACCAATGGGGCAAAGGTGAGAGGTTTAAAATTGTAGGGAGAAGATTCATGAACATGGACTAATTTTAGCTATCTTGAAAAAACAAGGCAATCCAACCAACCAAAATACCCAAAATATCAGACTCCACAGACACCTATTCGAATTGCATGAGCTATAAAATTTCTACAGAGAAGAGAAAAATATATCCTGAGGAAATATCCAGTACAGGTGGCAAGACTTGGTTGTAGAAGGAGTTAAAATACACAAGCTGTACTAACTAAAAACATATGCTTTTGCAAAAACTCAGCAGAGGTTTCCCATTGCAGTGCACCGAGCTCACTGACCTCCAACAACTCCAGAACACCATCCCTGCACCCTTCCCCTTTCTTCAAGGAAGAAAAAAATTCTCTGGAACTATGCATTAACCTACATTCTTCACCTTTACACTGACATCTGGTGCTAATGCTACATGCAATTAGACCCTTGTCCCTTGTGCTATCCCCAATCATTATCCTCCAATTAATTCCCATTCCATTATTACCAACTCTGCCCACACTTATTCCATGTATGGACCAAACTATTCAGACATTTCAACACCTTAGATTACACTTAATCTGCCATGTCTTTTGATCCTCTATTTTCTGCAGTTTTTCTGGACATTTCTGTTATACATAGCAAAGTCTAACACCATCTGCCTGCCCGCTGGGAATCATTCAAATGACACATGTCCCATACCTTTTTAGGTTGCTGTTATGCTTGGTACAAATGCCTGATGCTGGCTTCTCCTTCTAAGCAAAACAACTTTTTATGCCTCCCTGGTGGATGTGCTGCAAAACATCCACTCCCATGGCTCCCAGCCACTGGTAAAAGCACAAGGTTTATCCCTGTTCAGCAGAGATGATCTAATTTCAAGTGTTACCTGCACGGATCTCACAGTTTTTTCCATGAAGGAAATAATAAAAATTACATTTTTAAAACAGAAATTCTTTCACTTTTATGAAAAATATCTTCTATTGATCTTTTGTCCTTATCAGGACATAAAACTGGTGCAATTAATTGGAAAGGTTAACTATCAAATAAAACTCAACTGCTGTAGTAATGTACTGCTACTTAAAAATTATGAATCAAACCTAAATTATCCATTTAATGAAAAATTGCCAATTAGAACGTCATGCTCATTTGTTACACAGCAAAATTCTATTTCAATACCTAAGCAAGCAAGGCAAAGATAGGCAATGTCAATCAGTTAAGTATCTTGTTTTAACAAAAGAAAACTCCAGGTGTCTTATTTATACACATATTAAGCTCATTAAACAGAAAAGGCAATGAATGAAAAACCTGTTTGGTTTAACATCCGCTGAGCACAATCTCAAGACATTGCTACCCATGAGGCATAATCTTAGAAAACAAACATCTGCACCTGGAAAACAAAGAAGTCTTTCAAAAGCAGATGTCCTCTACCACAGAGCTACATTTTATGTAACCTCTGCTGTACTTCTTTCTGACCAGAAGTACTGTCAGAGCCCTACCTTCTCTTGAGGCTTGCAGCAAAACACTGCTTACAGGAACTCCTCTCTAGTATTTTTCCATGCCTGAATGTGCAAATTCATCCACATATGCTCTTACTGTCTCTCCCCATTCCT
This sequence comes from Aegithalos caudatus, assembly GCA_013389925.1. NCBI lineage: Eukaryota > Metazoa > Chordata > Aves > Passeriformes > Aegithalidae > Aegithalos > Aegithalos caudatus. The sequence continues at coordinate 69,018 of WEIU01008005.1, read as the reverse complement.
TCTCCCAAGCCAGTATTTGGAAAACATTTCCACTAACATAAGAGCATCTTTTTGATACTCATAAACACAACAGCGTGTGTTCATTGACTTTCATTTAAATACATCCAGAAAGAACAATTCCTGGTTTCCATGTCAAAGAACTGAAAACAAAGTGGTCCACCAACGCTTCAAAAAGAGTTGTTGGCTTTTTCCCTTTGTTGTCCTCAAGTAGTAGGAAAAAAAATCCCCAAGTTTCAAGCAATTAGTCTAAAAATCAGATGCAGATGATTCTCTTGTACAAATCTTCTGTCCCATTAAGCACCCATTCTTTTTTAAACAGTGGTCAATGTTAGACTGAGGGCTCCTCTGCCTCCCAGGCATGGCTGTGTTTCAGAAATGCCTGACTTGAATCACAAAATTTTATCAGGACTGTAAAAGATACAAAATTATTTCAGATAACAAGCACTACCTAAAATGCAAAGAAACGGCGTGCCTAAACAGCCTTAAGAGAAGAAGCAAACAGCATTCAATTTTCATCATTGTTAATGGATGAAGTTGTCTTCAGCAAAGTGTTTGTGCAAAGAGGAAGAAATGCACAAACACAAACTATTTCTAACTTTCCTTGTTCATTATTCCCAAAAATATTCAAACTTCATGTTGTAAAAGTCTATTTTCCCTAGAGGTAGCCCATAAATTGTCTCAGATTTACCCCTCTTTACCATAGAAAGATAGGAAATTGCATGGAAACAATGAATGGAAGTGCACTTTTTATCAGAAAACAACAGGAAGCACTCTGCTTGGTTTACACGAGGGCGCTGTATTGGGGCCAAAAGGGGGAAAAAAAAAAACCACAAAAAAAAGCGCCTATATCAAATTAATGCTTGCTTAGAGAAAAAACTCTAAAACAGGTTTCAAAAATAATTTAATAAATCAGGACTGAAACTCAAACCATCCTACCCATACTACTGCTTTTACTAAAATTGGGTAAATGAAAGATGACAGAGAAGGAAATCCCATATTTCATAAAATCAGTTTTAGGAGGCAAAGAGAGAGAACCATACTTATTTTCATGATCAGCCATACAAGAATTCATCAAAGAGCATGCACAAAAACACACATGTAAACTTCAGCAATCTGTGTTTATCTAAGGAAACAAGTCTTCTGAGTCTCTCTCAGCAAAAATATCTATTTAAATTGCAAATTTAAACTTCAGTTCTTTCTTCATGGGTATTCTTGAAAGTGCTGATACAAGTTCTAATGATTTTCAAACCACCACAGGAAGTGTTGGAATCCCATCTCAGGCAGTATCAATAGTATAGATGAAGGTACCAAAACATATGGTAATAGTAGGACTATAGAATGCATACACTAGACAGGGGGCAAGGGTAGGATTTTTGGCATAGGTGGATTTTGTTGGTTGTTTTTCTTTTCTTTTTTCCCCCATCATTTCTTAATCAAAATGATTAAAAACATCCTGTGGCAGTTTTTCAGAATTGCAAGTAGCTGTCACATGACCTTCATTTAGAATTACATATGCAGCCACCTTTTACCCAAACATACACAGTGTTATATTGGTGAAAAAAAGGGCACTACCATGCAGTGCTGAGAGTTTATATCTTATCTGGTGACTAATGGGAACAACCTCAATGAGATCAGGAGAGATTTAGAGTTGTCTTGTGTTTACTGGTTCAGGAGGCATCCCAACAACAGAGCTGAAAGCTACTCTTGCAATTTAAAAATCTTTCCAATTGCTTTTACTGAATCTATTAGACACTTCACAAACATTCCTAAACAATTACAGTATCACACAATTCTACAAACCATTAACAGATTTTCCTTTAATTCATAACATTAGCATTATTTTTGACAGGGTATCCAAGCTTCAAAGTAAAAACATAGCCAAAGTTTTTCTTTTATTTAATTTCTATTATCTGGTCCAAGCTACTTCATTTTCTTCACACAGATACACTGAAGTTACAGGAGTTCTGTTTCTACCCTTTTTTTAACCACCTCTGTGGGTTCCTTTCCTTCTTGATAGTTGGTTTCCTTTCCTATCCAACCCCTATTATTCCATAGAACCATTCCTCCCTAGTCCCCTAAGCGTCATCAACACTTGGCATTCACTACACCTGCATACACAGGGCTCTTCTTTCAGTAAGATGTCTTGCTTTTATCTGTCAATTCAATTATCAGCAAGTCATATTTGGTCTTCAGAGAGAGAACAAAGAATTCTGGATGCTGCTGCATATGGATGCATGCACATCTGGAGAGTTAGAGGTGATTTCCTTTCCAAAATATCTTTTTGACAGCCACAGAAATGCAGAGTACCAGATGGTACAGCTGTCAGCTCAACAGCAACTTCCAGCTAGCATCTGCTTTAACTTTGTGACTGGGCCCATGACTGCGTGGGAGCCTTGCCATTTGTGACTAGCCCATCAGAAGAACAGGCTAGCAGTCACCACCTCTAAAATCTTTGGCCAGTACTGAAGGTTGTGGATTCAGCTTGCAACACCAGGCACCCAGTGAAAAGCAGCTGGAGAGGGTTTTGGTTTGGGGTTTGGTTTTTCTTCCCCTTAGTCCTGTCAGAAACTGACATATAGGTGCTTCACTCAAGCATGAAACTTTATAAGGCTTCCCCTTCCTAATCTCAGATTGCACATCAGAAACATCTCTCCATACTAAAAAAGGGAACATCTGCTCAGTGCTGTGTGTCAGGAAGATCTGATAAACACCGCTGCTGGACGCAGCGTAGGAATGAGAGCAGCACACGTGATCCGCATGCTGCCAGCCAGACCAGGACAGGCTGGGGCTGCTTTTTCCAGCTCCTCAGCTGCAAATGGATTGAAAATCCTCATCAGTGGACAGGACCCTTCATAAAATGAAGAAATGTGGCTTTGTTACTCAGGCTTTCAGCTGCAGCAGTTGGCAACTGCTTGCCTCAGTCCCATCAAATGCAGCGGGGATCTCAGAAGCAGAAAAAGCCAAAGAGAAGAAGAAAGACTTGGAGATAGATGGCTCTGTAACTGAAAGCATGCCAGCTTTTTCCTAATTAAAAATAACAAGATTACAAGTTCAATTGAAGGTTGAATTCCTGTAACTGACCCTTTAAGGATGAGTTCATTATCACTAAATATCTCATTGAACAAATCTTGAAAACAGATCCTTATCAAGTGATCAAGCAAAACAAAACTTCCCTCCACAAAACACTTTAAAGCTTCAGTCTTGTCTTGAAAAATACAAAAAGATACTTAAAGAATAAATAAAGAAAAAAAAATGAAACAAGGACTGTACTCTTCCACAGCCATCACTCAGTTAAGCAACTGCTTCTTGTCCTCTGCTGTAGAATCAGCAAGGAAATCAATCCTGGAATAGGCCATGCTACAGGTTCTTTCTTCAGACTTCTGAATATTTATTATCTAGTTTGGTTTTAACTAGGAAAGACTCCGTGCTCAAAATTTTTCACGGTTCTAAAGACTAGGAAACACCATGTTGGCCCTCGTGCTGAGGAACACCCCAAGCCAAGGCAGCTGTGGGTGCTGTGAGTTCGTGCCTGGATATTATTTGAAGCTTGCTCAGAAGCACCAGCCTGGCTGCAGGACAGGCTCCCAGGCCATGCTGGCTGTTTGGCAGGTGACAAGTGCTGTGCTTGGCACCCAGGGCACAGCTCTCAGCTTCATGTAGACAGGGGGACACACATCAGGAGGGAGATGGACCCAAGTGAACAAGTCTGTGCAATGGCAGGTTTGACAGAGCTATACATACACAGCTATTTCTGCCAGTAATGAAAAAACAATAAAACCTAACATTGCAGGTTAATGAGACAGGATTAATCATCCAACATCTAACCACAGCCAAACCCAGGGTGCCTCATTCTCCCCACCTTTCTCCTTCCCACCAACACTTTCCAGCTATCTTATGCCTCTTTTGATGCTGATCAAACCTGCCTTCCCCAGGAGCTGATTCAACTCACTAACATGACAGGAAAGTAACACAGCAATAAAGAGACTAAGCAGGTTTCTGTTAGCCTTTAGTGCATTTGAGAGCAGGAAAGAAGGTTTGGGGAGTACCTAGGCTGGCTGTCACCAAGGGCACTTTAACAACCTGCACCCCTGTCCCTACTGTGGGCAGCAGGAACCCTTCAGACTTGATTGTGCTTGTGAAACCTCAGTGACTGAACATGAAAAGACCTTCCTAGAAAGAGACAATACTGTTTAGAAAACATGCTGACTACGCAGATGCAGTTTCCTTTCAGTTCATTATAAGCACAATAGTGACACAAACTACCACTTTCAAAAGCTCCTCAAAGTGCATTTTCACTTTGAATAAGTATTTCTATGGTGGAGAACAAATATGACATGGTGAAGTCACAGCTTAACAACTGCTCTGATTACCAGAAGACTTAATGCAATATCTCACTACAATCTATGTATGTACATATGTCTGTGAGTAAATTCTTATGTATACACATACATGCTCTCCATAGCTCATCTCCATGTCTCATCTAGATGTTGACAAAACATTCAGTGAAAGTGAGATCAATCACACTTTAGTCATATAAAGGTATTTGTTTCACTTTTGAAGAGCATGCAAGAATCTGTTGTTTTTTAAAATAAAAGCTTTTCCTGAAGGAATTTTATTTAATTTCCTCAGCACTAATAAGCTCACCATTTACAATGATAGGACATTGTAGTCATGACATATGGTCTCTTAAAATTGCTTTCCTAATCAGTTTTCCTGTAAGCCCACTCTTAACACCTCATATGGAATGCAAAACTAGAGCTATCCCCTTTTTAAGTGGTAACCACATTGCACTTCTGCACTCACCTTGCCTTATCTCCACTTCCTGTGTTAAACTTCTGGAAACTGCATTTACAGCAGTATTGTGAAGAACCACCTTAGATGTATCAGTATTAAACCTGATGGGGGAGAAGTCTAAACAGGTTTTATCATTTATTAAGTGCAGTGTCACTTCAATTCATTTATATATTTAGGGCCTCATGGCACAGTCTTTTGGACACCATGAAGTTATTTACTACTGTTGAATTAACATAATGGTTTTTATTCAGAACGAATCATTTTTCAAGGAGACTGGAGAAGCCATACAATGCTTTTACCAGCTCAGCTCTCAGTCCAAGTCAGACCTGCCTCTAGCTTTCAGGGTGGGGTAAAAACGTTATTTTAAAAAATGAGAAAAGCTAAAAAAGAAGGTCAAAAATTCTGTTTACTGTTCTGATTAAACAGATTCTGAGTAAATCCTGTCTGGTTTATAGATTCACATCAATTAGGTTACTGCTATAGCATCTCCTTACAGGACAAGCTGTATGTACACAAGATGCTACAGATTTGAAAACTGCTGCAGACAACTTCTCTATGCATTCACCTTGCAAGATGACTGTTCTAGTTGAAGATCTGAAATAACTTACCACACCACACAGAGCATCACCTACATAACTAATGAAACAGGGTGATTTGCTAAAACATCACAGTATGTCCAGGGAGAAATTTACAAATATGTAAGATGGACTTAAAACACAAAAAACCCCACAAAAAACCAACAAAAACCCCAAACCACTAATGACCTGAAATGTCCAATCTTTTCCTTCAAAAGCAGCAGTACTGTCACTGTAATGCAGCAATGTAGCACCTGCATATACGCAGGGCATGGACATTTGTCCTGGACTTCCAAATACCTGTAAACTACCCAAGATCAGTAACAGCGGCTTTAACCAAGCTGACAGATCCCAGAAAGTCCTGAACAAACAACCAGACCCCTGTTATTCTGTCCAGAAGAAGCTTCCAGGCAGAAAATGAAGACATGGTGCAAAAGAGCAGACTGAGTCAAGAGGCCACCTACACTTACTGAGACGGAATATTAAATACAGATGAAAACCCAAGTGTTCAAAAACAGATCAAAGTAGGATTAAAGTGTGTTGTTTTGCATATATTTCAATGTCAGCATCCATTCTACTCAACTGACTGTTGGGGTCATGCCAAAATGACCACCTGCTGCCAGGTACCTGTCTTAAAGACACCAGCCTCTCCAGTACGGAGAGGTGATCAAACATATTCATCTTCTACAGAACTGGGGACCAGGAAGACTGAATCATCAGCACAGAATTTGAGTGACCAAAAAGGAACCCAAAATTCCTTGCCACAAGTAGGTTTTATTGCACATGATGACTTGATATGCCATTTGTTGCCCCAAAGGAGGAGGAAGTTTTCTACAGGAGCAAAAGAACCTCTGACTCAGACCAGCTCTGAAACTATAAACAGATAAATCTATGCAGTTTTAACCATAAAAAGGCTTAACAAATAAATAAATATCTTCTCATCAGTATTGTCCAGAAGTTTGTCTGCTGGGCATAATATCTGTCCACATCAAGTGCATATTTTTTCTCATCTTTTGCTCGTAATTCTATAAAACTGTCAATATTCAGACAAGTAAATAAAGACACCTTCTATTCAAGTCAAACATTTTTGGCCTATAGCTATGAAAAACAGAAACCATCTGTTTTGTCCTCCCCAAACTGGAAGAAATTGATCTTTGCCCTCTCAATAAGGCTGATTCAACAGGATGAGTGAAATACAAGCACAGAGATCAAGTGGCCTCAGAAATCTCTCTTTTGAGCACTTACACAAAAAGACTGACCAGAAGCAACAAAAACAATACCAGAATTTTAACAAGCTCCATGCTTACACCACACTCTAAACTGAACCTGTTTGCAAAGTGTGATGTTACATACTAAACTCAGCTGTTACTCTAATACTGATGTGTGAAAAACAACCAACCCACCTTACGCTGGACCACAGGCCATTACACCACAGCTCAGTGTTGCTATCATCACAGTGAAGTTATCTCAAAGTGAGATTACTTAAACCAGAAATTCCATGTGCATAAACCTAGACCAATATTATTCAGAGTATTTTCAAGAAGTTGAGGATCTGAGACTGCTGAAATGCTTGGCCCTGGTTTCCTAAATACATAACCATCATTTAAAGTCAAACTTAGCACCTAAGATAAATGGTTTGCACTAGCATGGCTCCATTGCTATATTTGCCCCTTTTATAACCTGCTAACATTATTAGCACTAATTTATAGGGCAAAAGAAATTTAGCAGCTGAAAGAGTGAGCTTATCCTTAGGCAAATAATTTGGTGGCTTTTAAACAAGATTTCAAATTAACCCTTTTTACCTAACACAGCAGGTTCTCTTTGAACATTTTACGTGAAAAACACCACTTAAAGTTTATTCACCTCTTCCTTAAAAAAACAACAAACAAAAAAGCATATTGCAGAACACTTAATGGAGGAGAAACTGATGGTGGGAGTGTGTAATCAAGCAATACCTGGCCACAGTGCCTCAGTACATCATATGCTCCATGCCCTGCCTGATCTTCCACTTCCCCAAACCCAGTAGTCCAGCCCAGAAACACAGTAACAGCCATACATGGGAAACAGAGAGCCACAGACTCAAATGGAATTAAGCTCTCAGAATTATATATGGAAAACTGGAAAGATTTTTTGTATCAATTGCCAGGAAAATGGACGCATGCTCCCTGTTCTTGGAATCACGGAATGATAGAATGGTTTAGTTTGGAAGGGACCTTAAAGACCATCTAGTTCCAATGCCCCTGCTGTGGGCAGAGACATCTCCCACTATTCCAGGCTGCTCAAAGCCCCATCCAACCAGGCTTTGAAAACTGCCAGGGATAGAGCATCCACAGCTTCTCTGGGCAACCCGTTCCAGTGCCTCACCACGCTCACAGTAAAGAATCTATTCCATATATCCAACCTAAAGTACTCCTCTTTCACTTTGAACCCATTATTCCCTGTTCTGTCACTACACTTCCTGAACGACGAGTCCCTCTCTGACTTTCTTGTAGGACCCCCTTCAGATACTCTCAATCCTCCATGCAACCTTCTCTTCTCCAGGCTGAACAGCCCCAACTTTCTCAGCTTTTCTTCAGAAGAAGGTGTTCTTATTAACTATATGGCCTCCTCTGGACTTGCTGACATCTCCAGCCTGTGTCCCTCTGGATGGCATCCCTCCCCTCCAGTGTGTCAGCCACACCACACAGCTCGCTGTCATCAGTGAAATTGGCTTAGGGTGCACTTTTCCAGGCACTGCATCCTATCAGTCCTTTCCACACAGCCTGGGAGCCCAAGGCATTTACAGGTACGGAGGAAGTCCTTAAGGCTCCTCCTTCCTGCCCTTCCCCATGGACCTGTGATAACCATGAACTGTACAATACAGATTGGATACTAGAAATCATGTTATTGCCTTCCTTTCCTTCACAGCCTTTGCCTTATACTCTTTTTTTTTCTCAGCTTCCCATTTCTTTTCTCAGTCAAACCCCATCTCCCTTCCTTCAGTGTCTATAGGAAAAGTGACCACAAACTTACTGGTTCCCACCACTATCTTGAATATGCATCAGGGTGTACAAGAACACTTTTACTAGTCTTTGTTTCATACCTCTTTTCATTATAACCTCTTTGTGGCTGCATCACTTGGGCCTTTGCAGTCTGTTCTGTCTGACTCACAAAGCATCCAAGCTTGACTATTCCTTTCTGTGTAAACACTGTGTCACTAAGTCAACACAGCAGAAGTCCATGTTGCAGGAAGACAAAACACATCATGCTTGTAAGCACACAAGTGTTACCCGTTTGACCAGATACTACCAAGTGTGCAATTTCAGTGACATCCAGCCCTGTGAACTTTGTATGAGCCAATTATAGGTGCAGGGAAAAAAGAAGCATATGCACCAAAAAAGTTAATAAAAACAGGAGTACTGATCTTGAAAGACTGAAAGAGCATTACCACCAGAAAACTACCAATATTTTTAGGTGACAATTTAACTTTTTAAAAAAATCTTGCTTTAATTAAATACTACCTGCATTTGTGGTGAGCTTTTCAAAAAAGAAGTTACTTTCTTGGTAGACATCCTGTAGCTATGCTGCAGCCTTCAAATAAAGAAGCTTTTGTCTTTTAGGGGTTATTCTTTCAACCTAAAATTGAATTTTAGGTCCCTTCTTGTGCCTAGGTGCAACAGCATTCCAAAAGAAACCTATAAGCAGTAATACAACATTAAAGAACAGTTTTTTTCTTGTGCTAGAAATTATTTGCTATTTAAAATTCATTTTATACTTACCCAGTTTTTAATTAAAAGATAATTTGGGGGTTATGTGAGCGTTTCAATATATCTTTCCCCCTTCTAGACTGGGAGGTTTTGTGGGAATTCTTTTTTTCTTTTTAAACCTTGGGTTTGGGTAGTGTGCTCTATTAAAATAAGGAAAGTCTAAAAGAGAATTACCCATACAAGGAGCTGAAGGTCACTATCCAACTGTGCTCATTATCTCATTATATGGTCTAATCTAGTAATGTGTTTTCTTCCCGGATGTGATAATTAGCATGTGTTCCTTTGTTTCTAACAAAGCATGGAGACACCGAAATCTTTTAAGGAAACAGTGAATCATTTTGGAAGGCTGTGTGCAATAAGAGTCAAAGTTACAAGCCATCCCATATCTTACAATTTCATGGCCTCCACTTCCCAAAGCAATCTGCTCTTGGATCCTTGCTTTTAGGAAAACAGCTCCTAAAATAGTATGAGTACCAATAAGCTGAAATTTTCTGGTGAGAAACATCTCAATACACAGATTTAGAAAATGAAAATTCATTCTAAATAAGCCAAAAAATCCACAGAGAGACTATGTGTTTCCCTTTCCATAGAGGATTGAAATCATAGTAATATACTCACAGCTTAATCAAGTTAGGGCCAGTATGTATACTGTAACACAGCCAAGTCCTGAAATCATTACCTTAAATCCAGCATACATGCTGAAGACTTTAGCAGCACACACTGCCTTCAACTCCCAATGAAATCTGTAGATTCTTGCAGGGATGTTAGGGTTTTATTATCTCACAGGGTCAAGCCCTTAGTCCTTAATCAGGCAAGAATCCAGATGAGGTCCACGGGAGATTTCCCAGAGAAAGGACTAAATGGAGAGTGAGAAAGGATGATTCTAAACAAGTTGGGAGCAGATCTTTATACAGAGCAGAGCTTGCATATTGTAGGCCTGATTCATTGGCAGTAATTGAGCTCATGCAGATGGCAGCCACATGTAAAAAGATCCGGCCGTATATATCCTACACTTGCGCCTCATCCTCACTGAAAACAAAAAGGCCCGTCAGCAGACAGGCATTAGTTCAACTATCTAAAGTGTAAATTTTGACAGAATAAGTCCAGTAATGAGATTTTCAAATCTGTTGAAGTAATATAACAGGATATATATTCAATTGTAAAATAAAACACTTCCTAACTAGTAACCTTGAGGTTATTTTCTGCCCACCAGAAATAAAACAAACCCCACACCAAGCCAAAATCATTCTCAGTGAAGAAGTAAAATTGCTCAATTAGGAAAGGTCTCTCAACATCAGCAGAGCTCTGAAATGAATCACTCACTAATGTATCTCTTTCCATTCTCCCTGAGGTAAAGTTTTGTTTAAGGAGTTTCTTACTAAATGCCACCACTCACTCATCTCCTTGCCATCTGGGCAACAACTGACACTTCACTCACTACAGCCCTTCTTCCCTGCCAAAAGACCAAAATATTTTCTCCTCCTTGACTTCCTTTTGCTCATTTCTTCCCTCATTAAGCACGTGCCTGTTGTGTTATCCTACAGGATTTCCCCCCACATAGCCCTACAAGGGCAACTGAAGAAACACAGAGAGGTGGTTCCACAAGAGTTAACTGATTTCACATTTTCTTAATGTACTGCCCAGCTGCTTGTTAGCTGTAACCAGAAGGAGCACGCACATTGGCAGTTAACTGCTAAATGCATTTTCAAAACTAATAAGCTGAAAACAATTCAAGCTCTGGACATGAGTACAGTGTATACTCCCAGGCGAGCAGCAGAAATAAAAGGAGAACTGAGATGGCCTCCATATGAAATCACAACGGCTCTTCGCCTCAAATAATCTTTTATTAACTTTTTTTTTAAGGGAAGTTGGGGAAAGGAGTTTTAACTCAGGAAATAAGTCATTTGTGCCCAATGCTAACATAGCCTTTATAAGGCATGCGTCTTAGTATCATTGTTGCATGGAAAAAAGTCTCAGGGAACCTCAAAGCCGATTCAGGTTTCACAAAAATATAAAATGTTCACACGCACATCTGAAGTACTTCCCTTTCAGAGACCCCACAGGTGTAGAAATCCATCCTTCTCTCTGTATGGCAAAGGTTCAACTCCCATTTAAGGGCTTGCAAAAGGGAGCATGAGCCCCCAGCATGCTACAGAAGGCTGGAACACATGGGGGACCTGATAGCCAATAATGGAGTACAATTCCTTGTCTTTTCCAGTACAGAACAACTCCTATTGCTCCTTCTTCAACAAGCAAACAAATAAGACTTCAGAGAAAAAAAAAAAGGCAGGTACATTCTGTAAAAACTAACCACAAAATGCTAACTAAATGTAAAAGTGCAAGATCACAGAAACTTTCTTTCCCCCTGACTTAACTGGAAGCAGAGACCTGAGTGAGCAGGATGGCTTTTTGTTTCCAACAAAAAGAACAACCAATACCCCAGCCCTACCTATGGGGTAAGGAGTGGGAAACTTTCAGTGAGATTTTCAAAGTGACTTGGCAACACCTAGAACAGCACTATTTGTTTTCAAGTGCAATCAGTAAAGGATAGTGTTATTCAGAAAACAGTCACGATATTCTGGAACTTACGAGATGCAAAATAACTTTGCAGTGCAGTCAGCAGTCTGAGGGGCCTCATACACAATTTGCAAGCTTTCAAACAGTCCCCCAGAAAGGTGGGGGAATGAGTAATCTCTCTTCCTGTTAAACATTTAAAGTACACATAGAAGCTATCATTGAGTCAGCACTTGGTGGTGGCAATTCATCAGGTTTGCTGGAATTTATAATAGCCTGGAAGTGGCCACTGCTATGCATCTTACATGCCCTGTTTTTTCTTTTTAATTACTACCATTATTTTTGTAGAAGAAAATACCATGCAAGCAAACCATTTCAGCACATTTGTAATTAGGAAGTAATATCAGGTTTTGATTTTGGGGAAAAAAACAAGAGCTAGGGACTGAGAAAACTTAGCTGTTAAAAAGTGGCATCTTAATACAAACAAAAAAACCAAAGAAACTAATGCAGGGCCCAGTTAAACTACATGGTTGGGTAGAGTTTAACAAGATCAAATGTTTCAGCCTTCCACTTGCTTCTGTCATAAGCATAACACTCTGACTGTGAAGGATTCCAGTCCAGAGGAGGACTGTTGCCTCTCATTTATTGAGCAGCCTTCAGAGGAAAAGTATAGAAGTTTCAACATTGCACTGTACAGTGGTACATTTCCTTTTTGTAATGCATTGTATATCACTGCAGGAAACTAGTTGACAAAGCCTTGTTATGGGTAGAGTTACATAAGTTGCACGAACAAAAAGTAGTGCTTCTGTCAGCTTTTTCGTGTGCTTTTGGGTAAGGACATATAGCTGTGCCAGTAAATCAAACCCTTTTGTTGCCAGATATTCCAATTCTGACAGCTGTTTTACTTTGTGGTTATGTCCAGCTGTGCCACCAGGTGAACCAAAGATCAAGCTACTCAAAATACCTGAACAATACTTTGATACTCTACTTCAGTAAGAGGAAATTCATTTTTTACCTAGTACAAACATGAGCTGCTGCAGAAAAGGGAGGCTCGACTACCCCTGCCACACACTTTCAAAGGTCCCTTATTTGCTCTAGCAATTGTGATGGTTCAGAGAAAACCAGCCACTTCTAGGACTTCAAAAGCTCTCCATAAGCACACAGGAGCCTGGCTAAAACTTATTCTTGCCATCAGTGGACGAGTGGTTTAAATTCACTGAGTGGAATGGAAGTGAATACCCATTCTTTCACTAATACTTCATGAGATCTGTGATAATTTACTGGCCATAAAATTCAGAGGCAGGCTTAACATTACACTGCAAGGCAAGTTACTTGGAGAAGCACAGGCCTGAGTGTATTCTGCTTTAGAAAAGCCACCACACCCTGCGGACCAACTGCAGCACGGTATCAACATTTTCTAGCTGGACACAAACAGCTGAGTAAGAAACAGCTCCACTCCCTGCCCCCAGGACAGCACAGACCTGACTCATGATCCAGGCAGAGCAGCTCGACAGTCCCACTACTCACAGCCCTACCACCAGTGCCACAAGCTGGGCTGAAAAAGAACCAAGTTGTTGTTGGGGACAAACAACCTTTTCTCTGGATAACAAGTCTACAATAACAAATTGAATAGCTCCAGAAATATAGCATAGAAGTGTACGCTCATCTACTGATTCTTTAATTGTGCTTACTATCAGCCATTAACAATTTAGTTAATCCCCTTGGACAGTTTACTGCAGTTTTTATTCACTGTAAATGCAGAGAGACCCCATATGTCACCCACTACACCCTGTTCAGCCATTGTATGAAAAAATGTTTATCTTTAAAGCTTCCAGTGTAACTGCACTGTTGTATTTAAATATTATTTGAGATCATCCAGGATAATACAAAGATGCTTGTTTAACAAGTCTCTTCCAGCTGTTCTGTGTGTATATTAGGAGCATTACAAAGGCTCATTAGTGATGAGATCATCCTAACTAAAAAAAACATACTATACACATCTTGGATACAAACAATTACAGTGAGATATTGAACACAGGAGGGAGAACACAGCCCCAAGCAAAGAGGGGAGCAGAGAGTATCCCACTCATTACAGGGTCCCACCAAAAGTGAGCAATAGCATGATTTCCCTTGACTGGCACAGCAGCCCTTGCACAGCAGGTTCTCAGTAAATCTCCCTCCAACTCCACCAGCCACAGCCTAGTTAACAAAATAGCACAGAGGACCTAACAAGAAGCAGATTTAAAGAAAAAGCAAACAACCCATGTGTCGTCAATGGAGAAGGAAGGCCAAAAAACTTCAGAAGATGAGTTTTGTAACCACTTCAGGACATGAACCCTAGGATTAAGTACATTAAGAAGGAGGACCTGTGCTACACCATCTTCAAATTTCTGTCATTAAATCCTCCTAGAAACATAATGCTATAAAACTCTATCAGGATCAGACACCTACTGACTGGTTTAGAATGGGATTAAAGTGAACACAGCAACTCTGCAGAAAGTTATGGTCTCAATATGCACCTGTTCTGTCTGCAGCACTTGTAGCCCATCAAGCAGCAAACTGAATTCTCAAAAAAGCATTCCAGCAAGAGATACCACCAGAGAGCACAGGGACATCAGTATACAGGCTGGTTCCTTCCAAAAATTTAAGGAAAGAAACTGGGACAAGATGACAACACAGGTATCAGAACTGAATCAACTTAATTAGTTCAGTCAACTAGTACCAAAATTGTTGATTGCTCCAATTAAATTACTTCAGTCCACTAGGCCAAAAAAGCACTGATTCATTGCTCAAAAATCTGCCTGGGTAAATCCTGATTTCACTCCACTTTTTTTTTTTTTGAGCAAATCATAGACAGTTACATCAAAGTTTGACTTACAAAATCATCTCAAGTGCATTATTATTTCTCTGGAGAAAGAGGAAAGATACATTCTAGGACTACTCAAAGCAGGAAAAGAAAACACAGGAGTTCTTTGTTAGCAATTTACTTGAAATGTTTTAGATAATATTTTTGGTTAATCCTTTACATAGTGCTTATGTAATATTGCAACAAACTGAAAAACAAGCTGGTTTGGTTTTCTCCACATACAAGAAGATTTTAACAACTCCATTAAGCAGTTCAACACTCAGAACAGTTTCATTAGAACTGTTTTCTCCTGAATTTTATCAATATAGTTGAAGTTCAGTCTAGTATTTATAAGAGCTGACTTACAGGGTTCTTGCTGCAAACATACTTTTGAGATACCATAAATGTATCAGAAACCTAGAAGTAAGAAAATTTTAAAAATTTGTTTTATTCAAAAAAACAACCATCACAAAGCCTCAAACATTATTTTATCTTGGGCATGAAATTGCTGGAAAATCCCCTAGCTTCGTTAATTTCAAAAAAGAAAAAAATTTCAAGAGAACACAAGTAATAAACCAGATCTTTTTCAGGGTTGCTTTTATTTTTCTGTTATTGGCATAAAGCATTCCTTATTCTGACATTTCAGTTACTTTTTTCCTTGGTAAAGAAACCATTACTAAAATCAGATAACTGGCCTTTTAACAGGAGGCACTACAGAAGCATTTGTCAAGTATTACAATTAAGACAATTGTAATCTTCAGCAAAACCTCAGACCTTCCTAGGATGCATACTTGAGCCCTCTTACTTCCACCTGTGATGGTAAATGTGATCACAGAGATCAAACATTAGCACTGGGAGAATGAAAATGAATGCAGTGAACATTATGGCCATGAGCACCACTTTAGCAAGAAAAATAACTACTACTGGCCTAGTTCCAAAAAGCAACTGAGACAAGTAATTTCCAAAGTAATCTCTGAGGAGTTCTCTTGCCAATTTACTCAAATACTATTACTTTTTCAGCTTGAAGGTGAAAATATCCCACAGAAAAATTAATTACTGCTTTGAACTCATTCGTGCTATGAAAGAAAATTTTGTCAAACTGATCTAACATTGCAAAGCAGAAGGTACAGAAATCTGGAAACTTTTACAAATTATATTGTTTAACAAATATCATCTCCAGTCAAAGTCTATCCTAATGCAGGAAACTGAAGCCACACATTAACTTGTATCATGTTGCTCAAACCATGCATGGGATTTAACACAGTTCTACCTGCTGTTCTAAGTTGTCTTACCTGATGCAATGATGTCACATTTCACCTGAAAATAATTTTTGGTACAGTCTCAGATTTC
This sequence comes from Aegithalos caudatus, assembly GCA_013389925.1. Taxonomy (NCBI): domain Eukaryota; kingdom Metazoa; phylum Chordata; class Aves; order Passeriformes; family Aegithalidae; genus Aegithalos; species Aegithalos caudatus. The sequence continues at coordinate 53,194 of WEIU01008005.1, read as the reverse complement.
CCACTTCCTTGCTTTGGTATAACTGATTCTACTTCCTGAAAATATAGTGTTTTTTAATTTTTTTTTATTTTAATAATGATGGCAGGGAAAGAAAAATAAGTAACTCTATGACTTAAATTATGATGTTCTGAGAAGTGTCTTGGCTATGACTTGCCAAAACATCAACCACTTTGTTCCTCATCAAAGATCACAACAAATCTTAGTATCCACGAGTCTAAAAACAAGCAAAATAGGCAAGAAGTCTGACAGTCACTTTAATAAAACATTTGCCATTTTCATACGTCCAAAAAGGGGAGGGGGAGGTTTTGAAGAATTACCAAAATAACAGCAATTAGCAAACAATGTGATCCATGTGACTTTAAAGCCACTACCTTGGCTCTTCAAACAGTCCTGCATGGAAGATGCCAGGGTTGAACACCTCTGCTTTACAAACCAAGGACCAAGATAGAGAGATGAAATAACTTGCAGAGAGATCAGAGAGTCACAAATCCAGATAACAAGCCTTTCATGTTTCAGTCAAAAGCAGAGGCTCATAGATGAGTCCTGTGCACTTCACACAGCTGTGGCCATCGGGCACAGGGACTCCACAAGGAGAACAGGTCCAGCATCCCTGTGCTCTCCTTCAGGAGTCCCTGCTCATGGCTGAGCCACAGCTGAAGGAACTGCTCTGACAGCCCATAACTCACTCCACCCTCTCCCAAAGGTCCTTCAGACACAGGCATTTACATTCAGTCACCACAGAGGATGAGCACACATCACATCACACAGGGCTGCTGTGCCTTGGCTGTGTGAGGAGTGCACATCATTCCATGGGCAGGAGAGGACTCCAGCACGCTCCTCACACACAGCAGCACCTGTCCAGCTGTGCCCTGAGGCACAGGGAGCTTTTCTGCTACAGAGCAATGTTTCTTCCAAGGAGTAACCAAATTGCACATTTGGACTAAACATACATGCACCGATATATAAAATGTGTGACCACTGCTTTTAAAGTTCTTAATCTTCTACAGATTTCCTTAAAGCAACTCCAAATTTGCAAACTGGACTATGCTAAGCTACTTCAGCAATAGCTAGATTTTCAAATAACCTTTTCACCTTTATGCACTTTCACACAATTCCTGAAGCCTAAAAAATCACCAATGCATTGTGACAGTAAGTGTCCAAATCATCCCTCCCTGATTTTCACACATTAATGAAAGGCACACATTCCTGGGAAGGAAAAAAAATTTTTTGACATAGTAGCTATAATCAAAATAACTTGAGGAGTATGTCCTACCTAGTAGGACATAGGTATTACTGCTCCATTCACATTAAAATTAATAACAAAAAAAAAATCTAATTTCTTCCAAAATAAATTGCATCCATCATCCTTTCCAGACACAAGGCAAATTTGGTGATCTGGGAAATGAAGGGAAGAAAAAAGGAAAATGAGGGAAAATAACCATTAAAAAAATTCTTCACTCACTCTTGACTCCAAGTGTTAAGAAAAACTATATTCATTTAAAATTCAAAAAAAAACCCAACAAAAACACACCACCGAAACACCAAACCTGTTTCAGATGAAAACAAACGTTCTGCTGAAAAGAAAACAACAACAAACCTTAAATATGTTTCCATCGCCCAGCCCCATTTTCCTTTGTTACTTCTTCACTGCACTACTTCAATGAGAATAATGACATTTTCAGTTCAGTTATTTCCATCACTGACAGATAAAATCCCTTTTTTATTAAATGCCTATTAGTAAGTCTCACAGTGTGGAAGCTGCCAAAAAAAGGAACAATAGTTCCATCTTTTTATAAAGTACACTTATGAAGAAAAGCACATTGTGCTTAAAGCAGCTGCATTTCATGGCATTACTAAAAACCTTTGCTTTTGTCACCTGGGGTTAAAATTTATCTTTGGTGAAATTCCATTGACTTGAAACAAGTTTACACCAAAGATGAATCCAATTCAATGCCTCCAGGTAATGAAACATGGTACACCTTTGTGCTAAATATATTTTTTTCACTCCAAATTCATCTCTCCCATGAATTAGAGCCTAAGGGACTTCAGTTCTTTTTGTCATTAGCTACAGAGAATGAAATTATTTCTCTTCCTTGAAAAGGCATTTATCTGGTCCCTATATTTTCTCTACACTATAACACCACCAGTAGTGAAATAATGGCATTGCAAAATAGTGGCACATATAAGCATATTTCAGTGGAAGGAGCTTATAAAAGAAAGATTTCCAGAAATTCAATACAATTTTCATGTGAAAACAGAAATTGTTTTTCTAATAGCAGATGCTTCATTTGTTGTTGAGACACCCCAGAATCACATCTGGGAATGCTGGGTGTGGGGTGCTACAGCACATGAAGTCTAATCTTTAGTTAACTAAATATGCCCTTTTCACTTTTTTGTTAATTAAAGGGTCAAGGGTTCATATTATTTATAAGACAAATGACAGATGGAAAAGCTAACAAAGAGTTAATAAGGGCCGGCAATACAGAAAGGATATTAAAAGATCTACAAGCAAAACCTCAAATCCCAATTCCCTTCAGAAAACAAAAGAATTATTTTTAGCAAAGTATTTATAAAATAATTATGTGAAGTTTAGAAGTTGTTGAATACAAGCTTCTCTTAAAAAAAAAAACAAACAAACCTTGAATAAATTCCCTTACAAAGATGAGGATTGATGCCATTCCCCATTCTGTGCAATAAAATTTTCCACAAAACTGCTTTTCATCAGTGGAGTACTTCCCTCCAGAGACCCTCAGTAATGCTGCCATTTGCCTGCAGCTATGCAATTCCAGTACTGCATTATGGACTTCATATTTCTTAGGATTCATTCGGCATCACCCAGAGTCAGTTTTAATCAAAGAACCAGATGTAGTGATAAATGCTCAGCTACAGCAAACACTCTGATATACACTCAGCTGTTCTGCTGAATCAGGACCCACAATCCCACATCCTACTGCTCCACATGGGTGCAGAATTGTGCCGAATTCTGCTGAAATTCAACTGCTTTTAGCTTGAGGGCTTTGCTGATACAGGGAAAATGAAGTCTGCTCAGTTCAAGCCATTCCAAGTCTGTGATACAATTACCTCTTTGAAAATACATAGCCCTTCTCTGTATCTCTAAATGCTTCAGAATTTTTGTGTGGGTTTGGAAGATTAAAAAAACACTATATATGCATAAAACACATAAAAATGGCACAGGATTTGACTCAATTCAGTTGCTGAAAAAGACAGATGACCAGATTAAAAATGTAATTTAAAATCATCATGCAACACAAGAATGATGAAGAAACTAAAGTCAGGGATACACAGATTTAGTATAGCTTCCCTTAATCAGTCTTTATATTTAAAGTGCTCACTTAAAACAATTTACTTCTTGAAAGGAATTATGTTTTGTGTGAAATGAAAATTAACACTCTTTCATGCATATTTTGGTGTCTCAAAGTTATGTCACAGAGCTCACTGACAAAGCTAGGAATTAATCATTTGATTCCCTATCAGATAAACATGTGGTATTAGGATGTTTCTAATCACCATCAGGGTGCTGAAGGAATAAAAAATTAGAAATATTTCCACTTCTAATAGCCACCCACTGGTTTCTCAATAGTATTTCTCAGAAGTGAGAGCACGCTAGCATCCCCTGAAGAGCATGGGCATTCCCTTGCAGCCCCTGCAGGAGGGCTTGCAGCCTTTCCAACATGGCACAGCACATGACCCAGCCCTCTGCTCCTCTAATTCTGACACTGCAAATCTTCAAATGCCCTGAGTGCTGGTAAATACCATCCTCAAAAGTCTGAACACCCGAACCATAAATGGGTAGGAATAGGTGATTTTACAAGGGAGGCAGAAGTCAGTTGATTATGAGAAAGAAGTGAAGGGAAAGGGAGGTAGAGAGTGAAATCCTCATCCATTTAAAAGCTGCAACCAGCCTGTGCTTTACTTCAGTCCTAAGAATTCAAGATCTAACCTCTGTCCTGTCCTCTAAACATAATTTAAACAAACAAAAAACTCCACACCTCTGGCAACAAATACTTTGGGGAAAAAAATAAAAACTACCGCCTAATTACATCTGGGAAATATCCAGCAACTTCTGTTTAAAATAGAAGGAAATTTGTGTAACTCCCAGTATTAATTTCTATTTTTTGTTTTAGATCATGTCCTTCACCTTCCAGTAGAAGGTTCTTTTATTATGCTTTGAAGAATCATATATTTGGAAACACAGTGTTCAAGGTCAGGGGAAGTTCATATTTAAAGAAAAGAAGAAAAAGTAGATGTCATGACAAGGCCTGTTTCTTCCTGTTGTTTTGCTTATTAACATGGCACCCATGACCACCACATCTGGGGGGCACAGATCCAGAAGATACATTGCAAGTGAATAGTCTAACTGGAAATGAAGCACACATGCTCTGAACAACGTAAGATTACTTATAAAAACAAGTATGTAAAAAGAAAAAGCAGCTAGGATTACAATAGAGTGGAGAACCAGGGAGTAAAAAGCTTTTGGAAGAAAATCATAAGATCTAACATGAGCAGATAAACCAGTAACCTCAGTATTACAGAAAACAGGTAACATTTTCAATATATCTAATTCTTACAGGGTCTTCATCTACCTGACCACAACCATTAAACTCTATCACAAGGAGACTCTATCTACAAGTGAAGCACAGGCAATGCTAAATATCAGGGGGGTTGAAGGAAAGTGAACATGGCTCCATGGGCAAATTCTGGTTGGTATCAAATGCCACAGAGCTCTGCTGCTTTCTCAGCAGCAGAAATTATTTGCACCAACAGAGGATCTACCCCAGAGGCTGGAATTAAAACCTCTGGCCAGTGTAGATCCATAGGCTGTTATCACCCTTCTGTCTTCCTTCCAGCTGAATAGTAATGCAGGAAAGAAAAAAAGGAAAAATAGAAGTTAAAAAGTTTTCCCATTCCTTCACAGAAGGACCCATCTTGCTGAAGGTTTGGCCCTCAAGGTCTACAGCAGGTATGCATTTCAGTTGTCCTCTAAGACATTTTATTAAGACATGCATCATGCACCCAACTGCACGAATTTGCCAGCAAGTAAAATAAATATGTTCCAGCCTTTGATATAAGCCACATTAGGACAGAATATTTTTTCTCCAAGATTACAAAGCCAGACTAATTTAAGAGGTTATTCAAGGCCTGGATAACTGTGTGCAGTTCTGTTTGTGTGGAGTTCTGACTACAGGTTGCCAGACCTTAATTTAATCCCACTTCAAAAAACTTAATTCCTTCAGTCGGGCAGATAGCTTGCCAGCAGTTTTTCTCTCCATCCTGCCCTGGACTTTCCATGAAGCAGAAAAATCTCAGAGTAATCAAGGTTTTCTTTGCAGTCTCTTTCTGTCCAATCAAAGCTATATAAATAAAAGCTCACAAGAAATCCATGTACAAGACAAAAGCAAATCAAATCCAGATAAGCATTTAACTACATACATCCAGGTAGCATGAGGAGGTAGAAAAACAGGCAAATATTATTTGAGTATTTATATAGACCATTTTCAATGCAGTTAGTGAAGTGCAATCTTTAAGCTATTAGCTTGGCAGACATGTGACTCATCTTTGACCATCCATCTCTGTGAATCATGTCATGTAACTTGAGGGTTTTGGGGGCTTTTTGATGTATTTAACAGGCCAGTACCTTCAAGAGCAAGAATAGAAAAAAAAGAAAGCAAACAAAACACAGATTCTGTCTAGAAGCTCACTTATACATGAAAATACAAGAATGCAGAAGCTATTATAATGTCAGCAAATCCCCTTAAACCAGTAGCAGCAGTTTCAGGGTAGGACTGACAAACCAAAGTAAGGTGTGTTCTGCTGCAGCAGCCTCACTTCTTCAGAAACAAAGAGCAAGTTGGAAAAAGGCTCAATTGTATAAAAATCAATACCCTAAGGAGGTGGCATGCTGCCCCCTGCCTCCCCCAGGCTCCACCACAAGCAAGGGATTTTATTTATGCTTCTTAACTTTATTTAGACTTCTAGTTTTGTTTATACTAGCATATTAGTGGTTCAAGACAGAAAAAGCACGAGCTGTGCATGCTGACAATTAAGAGCCAAGCCTGGCCATCACACTGACCAAAACTCTGCCAGCTTTTCACACAACTGCAATGTGTTGTTTGCTCCCACCTCCTTTCACCTACACACAGACTCCCTGCATTTAAAGTGTAACTGTATAAAAAGGACTCAAGATCTCAGGATGCAAAACCTCTGTCTAAATAACCCTCAGAGAGCTGTCCTTCCTCAGTTTAAATTACATCTATCTGACATCTCCTTCCTCTTCATCATAGTCCATTGATTTTTCCCTTATCTTACTGTAATCATTATACTCCATAAAGGACATTATCTAGTTGTTCTCATTGAGAATTTACTGAAAAAAATTTAAAAGCATGGAAGAAAGCCAAAATATACAGACAGGTACAGCCAGAAACCACAAAGACAGTGCTTCTTCACCTTCCCCTAACAAACTGTGACCCTTCCTACCCCCTTCAGCTAATTTCCTCTCATGCAGATAGAGGGAAAATCAGTCTCCAAGAAAGACAAAATTTGAAACTAGCCCTCCTCCAAGCAGGGTGCTGGACTAGACTTCCAGAGGTCCCTTCCAGCCAAAATAATTCTGTGATGCTACTTATGAATAAGCATCTGATTGAATCCAAAGCTTTTTAAGAGTTTGTTTCAAGAATATCTGCCAGAGGAAAACACAGAACTGGGGAGTAAAACCAAAAAAACCACAATGAATTTCAAGACAGACATGTTACATTCTCTGAACACTGAATGACTTTCTAATAGTACTACTGTTTGATAGCACTTTTAAATCAGTGGGTTTTAATTAAAGCTGGCCTTAAGAAGTATGCTGACTTAATAAGCCAGCATTCTCCTCAGCAGCAAAACAGAATTATGGTTGTGATCAATTAAAAAAGCTTCTCTTTTCTGCACTGGCACTTCCTTTTATAGTAGATTTTTTACACATTTAGAATAATACAGTTTTGCTCCAAGTAATGGATCTTCTCAGCCAAGAGCAGCACTGATGTCCTCAGCTCGAGCCACAGACACACTCAGACACGCCCTGCATTGCTGCAAGTCTGTCTGTAATGAAGCTATTGCAAAATGTCAGCATCACCTACTATTAAACAATCACAGTTACTAATGTTGGATGGACACCTTCAAGGAGGTCAAACACAGAGAAAGTCCCACAAGGCTTGAGGGCTTGAAATAACATAATTTTCCATGCTGAAGATGAAATGAAGCCAAATTGTAACACATTTAATTGCTCAGCCCTGTCTCTTCCAAAGCTGGTCATCTTTTCCATAGTGAGGACATCTCAGATTTAAGCAAGCCATCTGTCCACTGTCCACTTTTCCCACTGTCTCATTTGGACTCACTGCATATCCACTTGGCCTCTTCTCCAGAGACCCATGCTGTACACAGCCTGGACACATAAGAGGCTTCCCCTTGCAACCACAGAAAGAACTTTGACAAACAAACATCCTGAGTAGAATCACTTGAGTGCTTGAAGAAATTACAGAATAAACTAGGTACTTGAACTCCACAGATCTTTCCTTTTTCTGTCACAAGTTGTTGCAACATACTGTTTTAAAAATCCCCAGCTAGGCCAAAATGTGGGACAGGAACGATCCCCTTAAATGGCAGTGCATGTTCCTAATCTACAAGGACTCCATTGACAGCTGTTGTTAAAAGGTTTTTGCCATCATCACTAATGGTTAACTATAAATCAGGTTAGACAACTCTCAGGAATAACTAATGTGAGGTTTATCCCAATAAGGCAGGAAGAATGGACAGACTCAGTAACCCATTAAGAAGCTTTCTGGGATTTTGTCAGACATATCTTTTATAAAGTCAAAAAATAGGGGCTTAATTTCAGATTATAGGTCTTGAAGGCAGCATGGATCTGAGCTGGTACACCCTTTCAGCCCAGCTCTGTAGAGAGACTCTAGCAGCCTCAGCCTCACCAGCCCAACCCCGCACCTGGAGAAATAAATCCAGCCTCTTGGCAGAGCCAATAGTTCATCAAGCTGGCAGAGCTGCCCTGCATCCCAAGGGCCTCCATATCAACCCTCCCCTTTATAATACATGTGCACCATGCAATTTTTAAAATGAAATAGGTAAGTAGCCTAAATAATTAACTTTACTACTGCAGTTCTTAAATTATTTTAAGGATGAACATAGATGCAAGAAACATTATTATAGGAACAGCATTGCTTCTCGCATCATATACGATGCCATTATGATCACAATAGTTTTATAGAACCTAGACATAAACTTTAGCTGACCTACTTTTTCCAGCATGAAAAAGTATTTCTGATCAACAATTCTAAATATGCATAACCAGTTACACTGAATGTATGATTTGCATAATATCACCTACCTGCAGCTGCAAAGCACAAAACCATCAAAGCAAACACTGATGTCACACAACTTGACGACATTTTTGTAAATGCTGTATCTTCTCACATCAACTTGCTTTGTGGCTCTTCATGTACATGTACTTCCTTTGAAATTTGTGGTATGCTTTGAAATCAGATGTTCTGGACTATTGATTGCCTACAGAAAGAAGTAAAAATAAATATTAATACAAATACAACTTACAGTAGTGTTATTAGATATTTAAGATTATCTCTCTTGTAAGAAGAGCAACAGAACTCTTTCTTAAAGGACTAGTAGGGGAATGCATTTTATATTGCCAGATACTCTAGGTACCAATCACCTACTCCTCCAGTATTTCAGTACTTCTTTGCTGATGTTGCTCCCTTATATTACACATTGAGCAAGTTAGGATCTGCTTGGAAGTGAAGCCCCAGAGTCATTTCTGTCAGCTAATACCAAAGTCCCACTGAAGCCTGCCAATGGTACTCACACTCTCAGTCATGTTTATTTTAAGTAATCAGACTTTCTCTGGGGCATATAAACATTTGTTTGCTTAGTTATCTGCTGCTACCTTTACTGGAGAAATGGAGAAATATTTCACATGTACTCCAATTGGTTGAGCGGTATCTCAATAAATTTAACTCATCATTTCTCAGTATGACAAACTCTGAAAACTTTTCAATGCCACTTGACATAAATATAAACATAAAAATCTTTGTTTTAAGAGATTTCAAGACATGGTATACCAGGTCAGTTAAACAACTCATGTGCTATACTAACAAATGACAATACAGCTGATGCCTGCAAGCCTTACAAACATCGAAAATTCTGACCCCAGAATACATGCTGCAGATTTTGCAGGGGAAACACTCAAGCAGATCCACAATATCCTCTTCCACCTTTTTTTAAACTCTATTCTCAGTCATCTAGATGTCTAGAATAAGATTACATACCAAGAAGGTAAAGAACAAGAATGTTGGTATTGTGCCTTTGGGAGCAGATGACAGATGGCACCTTGGCAGCCACTAACACTTCCCATAAAGCAATGCAAGAAATTACAAACCCCCATCATGGGACTAAGTGATAGAAAAATGCTGAGTCAGGATCAAAAAATCTAAACTATGGCAACATGAATACCATTTAAAAGGTTCTTGCTGACATTAAAGTGGAAAGAAGTGCAAGGACAAAAGGCCAGATTCTGTTATACAGTGTGTGCCTGCTGTGCATCAGCAAAAGTCTGCTCAACAAAAACCTGCACCTCGACCAGCACTTCCAGACCAGCACCCCTGGGGCTAAGAGGAAACTCAAGAAACTCCTCAGCAGCATTTCTGCACAGGTTATTTGGTGGGGACAGCACTGCCCTCTGTGCAGGGAGCTGTACCTACTCACCTGAAAGGACTGTCACAGCCCAAGGCCAGATCCTTCACTCAGCACACAGCCCCTGGAACCTCCAACTGTTCTGGGCAGTGCCCCAGATCCCATCAGGGGCCAGCAAAGCCCAGGGGCAGCTCTGCAGGCTGCTGGGAACAGCCAGACACTCACTTCTGCAAGATAGCAGTGTATGGGGCCAGCAAGGAACTGACTCTGTCACAACTTGGAGGTTCATGCAGTTCCTTTTCAGGCTCAGTGTCCCACATAAAATGCACTTTTGGAAAAATGGCAAGACATGACAAATACTGAGCATTATTTGGGAAGTCAAATATAAACTTGAATAATTTGCTGATATTTCCCTAGATGAAAAGAAACCTAACTCTACCTGGTGATAGTATTTGGTTACTAGGTCAATTTTTAAATGCTGCCACAAAGAAAAATGATCAAAAAAAGCAAATAACAAGGTTTCTAGCCAATGTTATTGATAGAAGACCATCATAATGTTCTGCAAGATGTCATGTGCAAACAGGCAAAGAAGAAGCATTCTGAAACCCAAGTTACTGATGTACAGCCATTTCACCAATAACGAATACAAGAGAAACCAGAAAAAGAGTGACTACAGCACATATGCTAATACATCAAATAAGAAAACACAAGATATGACTTAGATCACTCTCCCATCTGCACAGACCTCCCATCCCTCAGTGACATCAAGTAGTACAGAAACAGGGAACACAGACAAAGAACTGGAGAGGAAGAAATGTTTAGAATCCTATTCTGACCTGAGCATCTAAGTATGTCAAAATGTCAAGTTTCAATTCAACTTGGATGAAAGTCCTTTTGAAAAAGGTGATTAAAATCCAGAGAGAACACATACACATTTCCATCTTATGAGTGATTTGATTCCTATCACATCCCACTGACCAATCACATTTCCAAGGTATAACTCAGAGCTGCTAGTAAATGACTGAAAAGCCCTAAACTTCTACCCTAATACTTCCAGTTCATGAAGGGTGAATAATGAAGACTTAAATGAGAACTTGGAAGAGCTTTCTGAAGAGTGAGCTCACTTGCTTGAAGACATACACTCACAAACTTAAAAAGGAGGGCAAGTATCAAACAACATGAAAAGGTGACAAACTGACTGAGTTTCATGAATTTCGGATGAATGATACCCAAACTGTAGCTCCACAGCTGCAATTTAAGTCAAAAGACAGAAAAAAACTGCTACTAATAAGTCATTTAGGACTAAACCTACTAAGCAGGCAATTTGTCAATCCTTTGCAAAATCTGATCATGTGTGACAGGAATCAGCTACAAAGTTGCTATTAAGTGACCATCTGACAGTACCAAACAAACCAACAACCACCACAAAAAAAGATGAGAAAAGTAAGCTGTGGTGCAAAATCTGACAGATTTTGCTTCAGTGTGAGACCTGCTGTCACTAGAAAAAATGTGAAACCTGCAAACTAGGAAAAGTAGGAAAAGGCAGTCCACAAGATAGGAAGATATTTCCTTTGAAATAAGAAAAGAAAGCCGTGCAAAGGGATAAGGAACTAAACTGTTTACCCAAGAAGTAAACACAACTGCTAGTCAACTTGACATTCAAAAGAAATTTCCAAGAGAATCATCTTTTCCTTTGGGGTATATCTGGGTGGCTATTTTTGTAAATGAGGTCATGAAAGGGCATATTAAAAGTATAACCAAAGAAGCCCAATGTGGAAGAGAAAAAGACAGGAGAGTTCTGAGTTTATTAAATATGTTTTCATGCCAATGCTTTGTACTACAACAAGCTGCAAGGAAGGCTGGCAAAAGAGGGCACCTGAATCAAAACCATTGAAGACTATGGGGTCATTTTCACTGAAATCTCCTGTTGTAAAGGCCATGAGTCCTGGTAAAAGTGATGGTCTAAAAAGCACAAAGACCCTGTTTTGTTGAGAAATATATATTTGCAGATCCAATCAGGAATATGTGCTGCAGGGAACATCAGGAAGAACATGACTACTGCTAGCTTTTATAAGGTTTGAAAGAAAACTGGGGAAATGAAGAGGGAGGAAACACATTTTGAAGTACATAAGAACAAGCAGAGGAGAAAGCATGAGGTTTTAAGTTGGTTTCAACCAGGAGCCTCTGATGCCCATGAGAATTTTGGTGCATAAAGCTTAGCTAGAACCCAGTGAAAAGCATGGCACTTCTGAAAGATACCAAAGTGCTGACTGGAAGGACAGATCTCATTGCTATGCTAAGCTAGAGAACAACAAACGCTCCTTAATTCAGGGGTATTTAAAGCAATCTACACTCGTTAGAGCCAGCAGCAGACAAATCACTTGAGTGCACTACTGTTTTCTCTCTGCCTTTCACCAACAGAAATAGTTTTCTTAGTAAAAATCTGCTACTCATCTTCCTCAGAATTTCAGTCTTTGGATTTTTTAAAGCTATCCTTTGAACTAGAGAGTCACCTTTAATATTGCAACAAGATGGAAGAATTCACAGGTTAGAAACATGATGGTTACTCTTAAAAAACCATCTTTCCCTACCGATCTTCCAGTTCTTACTGACAGGCACTACCAGACCATAAAGCTCTGTGGTCTATGGATGGCTTGTCACTAAGAAATTACATTCTGCATTGTTCTGCCACTTGCAGAAATGTGTCCACCCCCACACCAGCCTAACACTCTCCAGAAAGGGGATAGGACTCTGCTCTAAAGTGCTTGAACACTATAAATGGAAATTAAAAAGTGTACACTCTGGGATTAAGCTCAGGCTTCAGGACATTTGAGCACCTTTCTACTCTGCCCAGTTCTGCACTTCTAGCCAAGTACCTGTTGTGTACTAGTCTTCTTGATATCAGCAAGACTTAGCTTCAACTTGAACACTTCCCTTCCTTGGTAAATTTATTTTTCTTACTTCTTCAAAGCTTCTCTGCCCAGTCCAACCTGCAGGTGGCCAGAGCCACAGATTCTGGAGTGCTTTTGTTTTCTATTAAAGGCTTCTCTAGTGTAGGAATCTGCCACATTTCTTGCTGAATTGGGATCTTACAGTTTTATTTACCTCTTATTTCTGTTCCCTTAAACCCCTTCCCCAACAGCCACCATCTGTTTCATTAACCAGCACCTACCTTTCCCATTGAAGTTCTTCCCCTGCCTTAACTCCATCCTTCTCGTTGTCTAAACTTTTCCTTCACTGCCTGAGGAATAACTTCGGCTTCCTCTCCTCCTCATCAGCATGGACTCTGGTCATCCCCTCCCCTTTCCACGTGTGGTGCTAGAGGTGCACAGCTCTCCACAACACTGCTATGCTAACACTTCTCTACCAAAGCAAGCCAAAACTCCTCCTCCTCTAAGTCACATCACAAGTCCCAACAAAGTGAATGGGGATACTTGAGAGCGAAGCCAGCAGGATCTGTCCCTTTGTGTTGTTTTGCCATAGCAACGTGAACCCAAGTTTCTAGGCCATCCAAGGCCGCCTTCACAGCAAAAGCTTTTTCACTTTTTGTTTGCTTGTTTTACACATGGCAACCATTTCACTTATTTAACCGGTTTTTCTTCCACTTGTCCAAGTTGCTTCCCTATGCAAATGCAATTAATACATGCATGGCATGTGTAAGTAAAAGGCAATTATTTGTAATCAAGTACACCTAATCTCAAGTTAAAAAAAAAAAAAACCAAAAAAAACAACCAAACCACAAATAGTTAACTATATGAGCAGTTCTATAAGCTTAGGAATAGCAAAAGAGTTTATTTATAACCCTACTCCTATTAAAATGCATTTTTGAAGACATCTTTTTTATCAGCTGACATTATCATGTCAATTCTGCATGATTTGCACACATACAGGTTGAAGAGCTGATTAATCGGATTAGCAAATGATCATGTGGAATTGAAGACTGGTACGTATTTTTAAATGCCTATGTCCAAGGCACATACACAAAGTCCCACCATTCAGAACTCAAAATAGTAACTTATTCATAAATTATAAAGGGACGGATACTGGTTTAGAAGGAACAAAGTGGTTTCATTTTCAGGGAATATATGAATAGCAATAAAAGTCCTGACATATCAAAAAACCCAGGGAAAAATTAACTCTGATGTCCTGCAGTTCACATGCTGCTGTGCTTGTAATGGGACATTTCAACAAGTCACAGTTAAAGACTATGGGAACTGGAAGACTGCCAAAAGAAGATGCTTTATGCCATTTAGTAGTTGTGCCCCTCTATTCCATGTGATTTTTGTTTTAGTATTTTGTTTATTTTTTTTCTTATTAATGTATTACAGTGTAGCCTGCCAAATTACAGGAACAAAAATATACACAAATAAGTCCAATAAAAATGTGAAACCATTCCACTATGTAGTAATAATACACTGGAGCGGGATTTTGCTACCTGGTACATATTTTGCCCACAGCTGGAATGAAGCTCCAGTTTGGATGGGGTTGTCTATTCTCAGTATTATTTCATAACCAACTTCCTCTTCAGCTTCACAATTTTTTTTTTAATCACCTGATTTTATTGCTGTGAGTTTAGACGACACCAGGCACTGGAAGTTGCAGCTGAAGAATCACTGCATAATATAGCACAAAAGTACGACAAAGTTTACAGAAACAGGACAAAAATCATTCTGTTACACATTCCCAGGACTTCCCTTCCCCCAAACACAGGGTGGTACTCAGCTAAATCTTGCTAGGCTGAGAGCAAGGTTTTGCTTACCAAATGTAAACATGAGAACAGTCTCTTACAGCATCAGGATGCAGGAGGGTTCCAATACGTGGAAGGGAAGGAAGTGCATTCGGGCATCTTTTAGTGGAAGGAGTACACAAGATTTCCACAAGGACTAGACTGGAACAGATTGCTTTTTGACTACAGCAGAAATTCCTAGAGGAATTTGAATACTGAACCTCTCCAGGAGGAAGCACAGATGGCACTGCAGAGTTCAACAAGACTAACATTCTACACATAATCTGAGTACCAAATCAAATTTTTTTTAACTTTATTATAGAGCCCTCAGGAACTTCTACATCAGGACATCTCTAAAGGGAGTGGAGAAAACAGGAGGCTGGGATGCTGTACAGCTCTTATACTGTAATAGCTCAAGCAATCTGCTATCTCCTACCAGCCCCAGCCATCTATTTACTGTGCAACTCACAGCTACTCTATTCTTCAACAGGCAAAAAAAAGTCACAACAGGACCTCACCTTGGCCACAGCAGCACCCCCTTAACACTTGGAAAGGCAACACTACTCTAGGCATTCTGCTTCCATCTTTGAATTAGAAAAAGGACAAGAAATCTCACTGATCTTACCAGGGAATACCAGCAGCACAATTATATGCCATCTTTCTGATACACATTAAGGAAGCAGAAGGAAGAAAAAAACCCAGAGATTTCTAGAAACATACATACATAAAAACATGTCAACCCAAGAAATCACAAATGTACACTTCAATAAAACACAAGTTCCCAATTAACAAGTAATATCTCAACTAACTAACAGGAACCAAGCTCATACTTTTTAAATGGGACTTGTTGCTTCTGAAAAGTTTACCCTAAAACAAAAGTAACAGGAATCTTCATGCTGAGCAAGATCATGATAACTTGCATGAAAAAAAAATCTCTATAACCTTTCCTTCTCATAGTTAAAATTTCTTTGGACTAATTACTAACTTTTTTATTGTTTCTAATTGGAAACAGAATAGACTTCCTGGCACTGGACTATCTTACTCTTTACAAACACAGTAGCAGCCAAGAACTTCACACAAATTCAATTTATCTTAAGTTTTACTTGGCTGAGTTTCTAATTGCACACCTAAACTAAACAGATAACAGCTCTAATGTACCTATCAAGACAGATATAACCCTAGGAAAGGCATCTCTGCGGAACTGAAGCTACAAGAGGATGGAAAGGTACCAAAAATTCAGCAAGGCTTCTTCTACTCAGGGTAAAAGATTGCAGCAAATTGCTGTTAATGAATGCTTGGCACTATTATTTTTTTCAGGATTTAACTGCAAAACCTTAGGACTGCATTTAGAAATATTCTACCTAGAACCTTCCTATTAGGGAAAAAACCTAATTTAGAACCTTGAAATGACCTCTACACATTTAGAAAAGTAATTTTGAAACCATGACCTATAAATACCTGAAACTGTCTGGGTTAATTGTGAGAAATCCACAAAGTTTGATAAAAAGCAAGACTATAGCATTAAACATAAATTCACTGTATAAGGATGCAATCCTCTTTGGGAAGGGTAAAACAAATAAGATAGTCAGTAAATAAGTGAACATGTTTGAAAATCAGCACTTCCCATTACAGGGGAATTGGATGAGGTGATAGAAACCAGCCCTCCTCAAGGCCATGGGCCTTTAGATATCACAAGAAGTAAATTAACAGGTTGAAATATTAACTACTAATTATTTTAAAGTTAACTGCATGCATTATCAAACCCACATTTTGGAAAAAAAAAACAGCAAAGTAGAACAACAAAAGAAGCATGTCTTGTACTCTCTAGAATAAGGCAGACTCTAATAGGCAGGCAGATTAATAGATTATTTCTTCAGGTTGCTTAAACAAGAATGCAAGATAAAGACATTTACCAAAAGTTAACTATTAGCCACTAAATTTTCAGCTGCACATCTTACAGATAGGAAACTTCTCCCACACAAATAGGAAAGTCTTTAAAGTGACACACAGTTAAAAGAATGAGCTAAAAGGAGTTTTGTGTAGGGGTATCTACCCTTTCCCTGTCTGTCAAATAAAGGATGTAATTCCATTTGTTAAGCAGAAAAAGATATTCAGGTTGGAGCAAAAGTTTCTCATAAAAAAAAACTTATTTATAAGCACTTCATTGGGGATTTATTTCAGTCAAGGTATGAATCACTAGCAAGCTCCACTCAGAATGAGGATATACTCCCATAAAATCTTTACCATTCAGAATTTCCTTTAATCATTTTACATTAAAAGTATAAACGACAACTCTAAACAAATCTTTGGGCACAGGTATGGGGAGAGGGAAGACCACAACAATTTCCTGTAGTCATATAAATAATTGGTGCATTTTTCTGCCAGAAGGAAATTGCTACACCTCACCACTGGAGTGAACCAAATCACCAGATCTACAAGTACTTAAAAACACCGGTGATTTTAACTGCTGGAGGGAAGAACTAATCTATCACAGAATGCAAGCTGTACATACTGGAGGAGTGAGTTGGTTCATTAATGCAATAGCTTTATTACAAGAAAAGGCTCATCTTTTCAAATACTGCAACAGCTGCTTTGTAAAGTAGAACAGAATTTTGTTTCACTCAAATCACTGTCAAAACCCATGTATCACATGTGTGATAAAAATACTCCCATACTTCTTAATCAAACAGTGTCAAACGCAGCTAGAGTCTAACAACTTACTTGTCAAATGTAAGGAAAAGAGGACATATCAGTCTTCAATCCACCTCCAGCTTCTTGGCAAAGAAATACATGAATTCAGCAAATTTGTACTACACAGAAAGCTCACTGGATACTTTGGGATTTTTTTTTATTGTCCCTGACTTACACAATATAACTCACCAATTTCCAACAGAAAATGCCTATACTTACAAAGGAGAATTAGAGAATAAGCGAGTTGCCATTATTCTTTAGAATCATTAACAACACCTTATGTATCACAGTCCCTATTGCCTTATGTACAGAAAAACAACCTCTACATAGTACCTCTATAATTAACTTGTTTCAGACAAGACCTCTAGGCAAGCTGCTCTCCTGCAATCTCTTGCAAGGTCACAACTGAAACTATCTAAAAGAGGCCCTTTCCAGCTGACTCTCAAAATCTTACAACATCTTACAACAGGAAAGAAGAACAAAAATCTGAATTTGGCCAGCTAGTGTACTGAAATTAGATTAATACACATAAATGCTAACTACAATGTAGCTACATTTGTTAACAATAAGCAGGTATAGCTCATTTTGAAGTACTATTCATAGGATGAAGATGAAATTATTATTTTTGCATTTTCTGCAAAAACAGCATTTATCATAGAGATGTCAGAAACTAGCATAAACAAGACAATTATTTGTGAGCAGTACAAATCAACAGTTATTATACTTAAAATGCAATATATGAGATGTTGTCTGCTGAACTCCACAAATACAACTACTTAGATAATCAAGGTCATAAAGTAAATTCTTTTAAAAAATATTTTGTGATACCTGACATAAAAAACTATATTGAATATAAATTGACAGCTTTAAACTCCCTCTTTCCATCATTTCCAGAGATGTGTAAATCTCTTCCATTTTGGCTACTGCAGAGTTAATTGTTGCTGCAATAGCACAAGAAATGCTGCTCTATTGGATGACTGCCAGCACATAAAAATGCGAATCCACAGTGATGGATAAAGCAATTCCAATTGCACTACTTTTTGCTAGTACATTTTTATGACAAAACATGCTTCTATTCATGAAGTGACTAGAAACTAGCATACCACTGTTAATCACCACAAATATTACTGCTACAGAAGTAATGCCTATTTATAAATACACAAATACTTTGTGGAACTAGATCAAAAGCAATGCAATTGCAAGGATATTTGCAATCTGTATCCCAGAGAGTATTTTCTGAGATCCACATAAATGGCCCAAAACCTGGTAATTCATGTCTTAAATGTTGACACATTATTTTTGGAGGTATCAAAGAAAATAGTTGTAAGGCAAATAAGGGAAATATTTATTTACAGCTATTTTCAATTCACATTAAAGCAGAAATTTCAGTTTGGCTTTACAAATTACACACTTCAGCATCTCAGAGAGCCATCTGAAGAGAAAGTTTTGGGATTTCGTGAAAACAGAAGATGAAGATTGCCAGTGGAATTTAACATACACTGCTACTGAAGGTACAAAAAACTTTTTGTGCCTTCAGTAGCAGGCAACATCATGTAATGCTCTTAAAGAACAACGGGGGGCCACTGAAATATGCATATACTTTAAATAGATTTCTATACATATTATACCTCACTATGCTGTTAGTGCCATTCCAGAACCAGAGCTTACCTATCTTGCTTTAAACCTGACCTGTTAATTTCAGTTGAACCCTGTTTGTGCCTGTACTTGCTCCAACACCTAACGCTGGTGGAATATACAATTGTTACCACTCACAAGCAGCAAATTGGCTACTCCATAGCAAATGCTCCTTGGCATATTTGTATCCCACCATCAGTGAAAGGTGGATTTACACCAAGTAGAAGCAGCAAGATTCTGGCATTTACTGTGGGTAAGAGCCCATTCCCCAGCTCGTACTGGGGAATAGCTGACAGCCTGCAAATCCCCATTCTTCACTTCACATTTAGCCATCTGTTCGTACATCCATACCTTCAGTATTTGCCATTTGGCTGCACCAGACTCCACAGACCAGAAAGCAATATGGATTGGTGCAAACCATCCACATAACCTTCTCTGGAAACAGCCCTTACATTCAGTATTCCTGGTACAAAAGACTTAACCATTATACCAGCATGAATCAAAAAGGAAAACCATTATTGCTCTGTGCTGGGACTGTCAGTTGACCTCTACAGTAATAAGCTAGTAATGATCTCTTAAAACCTAAGAGAATATCTAAAAATATTTTCTCTTATGGAAATCCTAAATACTAGAAATAGTTTCTTGTAGGATTACAAATGCTTTGCAAGTCAACTTGAGCTCTCAAGATGTCCATATACAATCATAAACATGAAATAGTAAGAGCTCCACTGTGAAAATATTTTGTCTAATTCATTATCTGAAACTGCAAGATTACTCAAAATATAATTTCTTGGGTTTCATTCACTTCAAGCATCTTCAAAGATAAGTTCACTCAAACCTCTAATGTTTTTGCAAGTCAGTAATGGCTAATATGACAAAAACTGCATTCAGAAGAATGGGAGATATACCTGCTAGAAGAAATTTACAAACAAGTATTTGAAAATAATGTGTTTATTTCAATGTATGTGGGTGTTCCAAGTAAATTCACAATCACCTTCTAAAGAAATACTATCAAAAGTATAGGACCAAAGTTTGAAGAAATTACAACTGTGGTAGGAGAAGAGACTTTATAGACAGAAAGTTTTGTGTTCCCCCTGCTGGTTTAGCAATTGACTTCCAAATACTGTTCCTGTGGTAGGCATCAAGATGCTGGGGGATGAAAATGTGTTTTACATGCCAGAAACAAGTAAAAGTTACTTTTTAAAAGAATTCACATCCTTGGTGGATATCACTTACACACTTGGACTAGATGAGGCTCTGGACACACAAAACATGCATCAAAATCAACAACGAAACAAGATCTCCCCAGGGACAGAAAGCATGTCAAGAGAGAAAAATCTGAAGTGTCACTTTAAACTTGGAAAGGTTGGACTGCAGCAAACAATTGGGGGAAGCAAGTTTCAGAGTAAAGGACTCTTCACTGAAGGAAGCCAATGACCTACCCCCCCTCCAGCACGCGTCCCTCCCTTCCTCCCCCAGCTGAGCACCAGCTGCAGCAGGTCTGCATTCGAAGAGCAGCTTCTCCTCAGCTGGAACCCAAGCCCTGCAAGCTTTCATGGGTTAAACTGGAGTTCCTCAAATGAATAAGCATCTTCCATGAACATTTTACTGACACCCTTGTTGGGACTACTTTGACGGACACCTGTGCAGTGCCAATTAAAATCCAGCTACCAACTCATGCTGTGCCAGGCATTCATGAAAAAAAGCATGGACTGTAAGGGAAACAAAGTAATCTTCATAAGTAGCAACAACCAAATAGATTTTGTCTTGGGAGGACATTTCATTTACACATGTAAAGTCTTCCACATATGAGACTACAGTAGTATCAGTCCTCCAGGTCACCATGAGACAAACCTAACTGATGCCACAGTTAGTGAGCAGGCAGCTCTCTCACTTTGGGTTTTCTCCCCACTGGGGGTCTAATATCAGCCTGTTTGACCTCACCAAACAAAAAGTAGGTAAACTTGGGTCAGTATAAATACAGACCCAACCAGAAAAACTTTTTCTTATAACAAAATCATGGCACCTGTACGTCCAAATATCTTCCTAATAACTTACAAACACTATCAGAAACATTCTGTAAAAAATGAAGTGTGCTGATGATCACACATTTGAGAAGTGTGCAAATCAATTTTAAGTTACAGCTTAATAGAACTGAGAGAAGTAGATTTACATCTGGTTACATCCACAGCAAGTGGGAAAGGCATAATTGCAGCACATGCACACTACTCACGAAGAAGTCCCTTTTTTTGAAAGGGACAAGAAGTATCACATCCTGTGCTGGTTGACACCAACGACAATGACTTTGGAATTACAAGTGCACTTGAAACTGAGGAAAGCTCGTGTTTAAAAAGTTACTTAATTTACATCTAACACTGAAGCCACATTCTTGTTATTACTGGGAGAGACGTAGTCAGAAGCCTACAGCGACTTAACTCCAGTGCATCCCCTGCAAAATATGCAGCAGTAACTCACATGTCAACAAATCCTTAGTGAAATAGTACTGAAGGGACATTATGCTGGTCTTTATATTATTCTCACTTTCACTAAACTCACACTCTGCTCGTACATTGCCGAGTTCTCACCTGGCTTCATGAAGGGTACGAAGACACACGCGCACAGCAGAGCGAGCCTCTGCAAAGGATTTCGCTCGGTGCCCGTAATTTGCCCAGTACGTACCAACCAGCCGGACACACTGGCTGTCACTGGGACACCTGTGGCTCCCCCTCTGCAGACTCCCACCTCCCGGCTCCCCTCGCTTGGCACAGGGACCCGCAACTCGCAC
>WEIU01008005.1:2082-19236 GCA_013389925.1 Aegithalos caudatus | reverse complement strand
GGGGGGTTGTTATCACAGTAATTGTCATGTAGCTAAGCCATTGTTGGTACATAGAAGTGAGATGGGGCTCCTCCCATAAGGATTATCAATGTACCTACTATAAGAGATCCAGAACCAGTTCCTTCAAACATACAGAGAATGGCTTTTTTTCCATCAAAGATCTGGGAGAAAAGGAGGAGGGAGAGTTGGAGTGATCCTTCAACCAGGAATGTAACTTCCAATAATCACTTCCAGATGGCAGAGTAATGTTCTAGGATCTTCCTATTTGTCCAAAGCTATTATTTGTAACACATGCAGAATGAAAGCCCCTTGCATGTTCTGGACTGAACTAGTTGTGGCCCAGCCAGCTTCAGCCCTTGGGACAGGGAAGTGCATAGAGGGTAAAAGAGGCCTGATTTAGAAGTAACATGCTCAGATTTTCTTATAATTTTGCCATTACTTTAGAGATGGGATGTCTTTAGCATTTAGATCCCAAATCATAACAAAACTATGGAATTGCCAGTGATAAAGCAAGTAAAACCACTCCCAGCACTATAGGAGAGAGATTTCAAGTTAGACATGGAACAGAAATGAGAAAAAATGAGTTTTCACTTAGGATGGATGAAATTTGCTGCTAAAAAGAGAATGAAAAAGCATCCAAGTTGGGTAGCTCATATATGTTGAGGAGAGTTTATGTTTAAGTGCATCCAGTTTTCACAGTAAAGTGTAACATATAATTAATCATATTTCAGCAGTAAATGTTAGAATGCTGAGTACGTCATTTACGGGAAAGCACTCCCAAGGTTTCAATTTCAGATAGTCTCATTCAAAGTAGCTGTATCATAGAAATTATTCATATAAATTAAAATAGCAGTTGATCTTCATGCTAGTTCTTAATTATCAGATAAAACTCTTAACAGTGAGCTTTTCATGTGAACCAGGGGCACACTGGAGCTGACGTATTTCCTTTACACATGAAAATTGTTTACAGTACCTGTCATCACATGTACTTCAGGATCAGAGACAATCAGAGTGCATCAATTAGATTTTCATTAGGAGGTCAATCAGCATTTTTTCCAGCAAAAAGACACCAAAGCGTGTACGAAAGCATCAGCTGTGTCTGGCACCCAGGTTTGCTGACAGGGCAGCAAATCAAGAAAGAAAAGCACACCTTGAGTCTCCTAGACCCCTGTGTTGGAGGTTAGTAGAAGATGGCCCAGTGCTTCCTTTCCCCAGCCCTAAGCAGCCGGGGGGTGCCTGGCAGTGCCCTGCCCCTGCAGAGGGACACAGGATTCCTGGCAGGAGCAGTGGGAGCTCCAGCTCCTCACCAGCAGCACTGCTGGTACCTGACCAACTCGAGCTACATCGACGGCCCCAACACTGCAGTAGCAGCTTTTAACCCTTGCTGCTTCTACAGGCCAGCGCAATGTAGGAGGTTGAGCTGGGCTTTTCTTACACCCTACGGCCTAGGGAACACACGCAGATTCCCCCTAAAGCCGACAGGTGTCAGGGCACCGCGAGGACCTGGTTCTCCATCCTGGGGAATTACTGCCGTCAGCATGCATTGTAGTGCTGGGTCAGCCCCGTGGTTCAACTGGTGCAGAGCTTTGCCCTTGGCCTCGGCTGCCTCATGAAACTTCAAGGTGTTCTGCAAGAGGTAGTTAGGTCACACCTGCCTCAGGTAAAGATTCTTCTAGACCCCATACATCAGTAGTGTGTTTATCTCTCCTCTAAAATACTTCATTCTTTACTTAACAGTATGTCAAATCTGAGTTTAGTTTGGGTTTTAGTTTTCTTTTGTTGGGTTTTATTCAACTCTTTTTCTAAATCCCAGTAAACTCTTGATATGCTGAAATAATGATTTCCCCAGGGACAATATGCATTGCATGAAAAAAAATCCTTTCAATTTTGCAGGCAAAACATTTCAGTTTCATGACTACCTTATTCACTGTGTTTTCTAAGATAAAGTGAACAGCCATTCCTCCTCTAAAATAGCAACATTTGCTATTACTTTTTAAAACCAGATGAGTTATGGCACACCTTATTTATCTACAGTATATAATTATCTTATTTGAAGTTTTTCACCTCCCTGAATTTGAAAGCTTTTCTGCATTTTTATCATTTCTTTTGACCAAATTAATCTTGATGTAGCCTGGTGTAATTTGGGGTGAGGAAGACATTGCAGCAGCAGGAGTCTTAGGAACATCTGTGACAGATACTCTGTCTTTTATGTTCCTGTTACATTCACAGTGCACAATGATGAGATGCAGGGAAAGCCCCTTGCGTGAGTGCACACGGGGAATTGAGGATGCCTTGCAAGAAGCAGCACTGGGCTTTCTGTATTCATAGATGTCAAAAAGACAAATAACATCTCTACAATTTTACTTAGAGGCAAAACATTTTGCCCAGCAATAACAGAAGACAGTTTCTCTCTGTATCAACGAGAAGTAGCAATGCAGAAAAGTGAAATGTTTCCAGCACTGAGGTTAATCATTTTAGGACATGTCCAGTAGTCCTTGTTGGAAACCTTGTACAAATGAGGACTGGCATTTGCCAAAATATTTCACCAGGAAGGAACGCTGAAAGAATTGAAAGTTATTTCAAATTAATGAAAAAGTAAACGGCACATTAAAAAATTTACAGAATATGTATTCAAAAGAATTTCAGCAACACAATTCAATTTAGGTTTCCCAAGAGCCAAAAAAAAAAAAAAAAAGTATTGAATAGGCCTTTATTCATATTACATGAACTATCCGAATTATTTATGTTCCTACGTAATTTTGCAGAAAGCTACAGCTAACTGAGCACCACCTGAGAAATTTACATGTTCTGAGTAAAATCATACAGACAAGACAAGATTGCTTCAGGTGGTAAATTGTATTTTCCTCCTCAGATCCTCACTACAGGACAATAGCACCTGAACACAAGCAGAATTTGCACAGAGAAACCAGTCTGAGATTTCTCTGAGTGTTTCATTTGTTTGGTAACATAACCAAATTCTGCAAGAATAAGCTGTCACAAGCCTCATAGTTACAAACTGCTGCAGCGGTAATGAAGCTCAATCCCACCTCTGCTCATCGCATCCATCAACACTTCACACTTCTCAAAATTTACCATTAATGCATGTGGTACGAAGTGTTCATGGAATATTTTAAATATACTGTAGGACTCCACTTCAGCTCCTCAATCTAGCTATTCAACTACCTATAAATAAAGTTGTTCAAAAGTATTACTGTAGTTTACAATTATGTAGCTTTAAAATGAATGGGATGCAATATGAAAGAGTAAATCAGATTTTTCACTTGTTCATATTTTCCTAGATCATAATTTCTAATAAAGTGAAATCAGGGACAAGATAAAAACCACAGTTACTGTTAGCAATAAAAATCCTTCTATTAAAAAAATTAATAATCACGCAACCATTATACATATGGATCTGTACAAGTATTTTTTTCATTGTAAGCAATGAAATGTCTCAGTTATGTTAAAATTATGCAAACATAAAGAAGAGTATCTGCTATACTACTGAAGTAACTGCTGTCTCTCTTCTGTGGCAGCCATAGAAAAATCTCTGTGAAAATGCAAACAAACCAAAAAATTTTGCCTCCTTTCCAACAATTTTCCAACAATTATGTTGCAACTGCAATTTAACAAAATATGTTTTCAAAGGGCAGTAATTAATTTATTATTCTACTATAAACCTATTTGCACTGCCAGCCCAAGATTTTAACTTGATAGAAAATTATATTTTTATTTCTGATTAACTTTTCATTTTAGATATAATTCTAAAATAAGTTTTATGTTACTAAACTGACCTTTGTTTCCATTTCAGTAGTCCTCCTATAAGAAGAAACAGAACAGCAGGACCTGAAATAATGTAAGGTATCTGGTTAATTTAAAAAGGTTTCATAAAGCAAGTTTTACCATGTTAAATCTACCTGGGAGTTATTTCTTCTTTAGTGAAGAGAAAGATGTAGCTCATAATTATTCATTTTTAATTCTTGACTAGTGAAGTCAGGAGCTGTGGTGCCTCATGAGAGCTGTAAGAAATCCTAGGTTAGATCCAGCTCTTATTAACTTTAACAAAAGCTCCAGTTTTCCCTTGATATCTCTACTGTACTACAGGCAAACAATCATTTTAATTTCTTTTCTTCTACTCTTTCACAGATAATATATTTGTTTATAATGAAAAAACCTATTTTCTGCTTAATATAGGAATATATTTTCATTTATTTTTGAGATTAATAATTTTAATTATTAAGTTGATTGATTGGACTAATCAAACACTCTAATACAGATCACTTACACCTTCCACAGAATTACAGGGTTTTAGATCTATTTTAGGACTAAACTCTTAACACATAACATTATTTTACAATACAGCTGTAATTTCATCTGGCACTCACACAGCAGAACTTACAGAAACAGCTGAAAATAGACAAAGTACCTGGATGCATTTTTTCCTCCAATTGGACATTGTACACATTATATTCACAATAATATGTACACAAAATACAGTGGGATTTGTCCCCTGCTGAATAGGGAATGCTGAAAGGTCACACTGGTAATGAGTCAAGTAATATCTCTGCATTTAAAACATTCCAGTGCTGGATGGATACCACAGTGGATTTAAGTTTTTAAGAATCACCTGGAAAAGGTATAGGAAGAAATGAAAGTAAGTTGTACAATTTTTGTTACTCAGAGGCAGAAAAGCTGTCCAGAACAATTTGCTCTTAATGGCTGTTTTAGCTCAGAAGAGGCCCTGAAGTGAAGAATAAACAAACTGTCATAGAAACAGAGAGTAAGTCTCTTAAGATCAGGGTTAAGGTTCCTTGGTACAATTGCTCTGGGCAAAACATTACTGCATCTTGGATTAATCTTGGCATGTAGATATATATAAAGGTACAGCACTAATGTACATATAATGCCTTTTCTGTAACCCCTGCACATGCAATACAGCCAAATGCATCATGCAAAATACAGCATCTTGCGAAAATGAGATGGGAATTCTAAATATGTTGAAACAGAGGTTTAGAAATTCAGAAAGCTAGATAATAATAAACAAAAGTTAGATAAACAGGCTTTGCTGTCAGTCTTACACAAGTTGTATTACCCTTGTTTAAGCTAAAACAGACTCCAGCCAGCCAACAATTTATCTCAAAAAAACCCAGTTTTCCCATCTACAACTTGCCCTTAGTTTTCTCCCCCCAAAAAAAAAACTCAAATTTTTTTTTAAGATTACTTTAACATACTTTGACCCTCCCATGAAGCAAACCAAATATGCACAGTAGAGTTTCATGCTAGAGGGGTAAATCCTCCAAATTATTATTTAAATATTATTATTTTATTGAAAGTCTCTCCATTTTGCATTAGCAGAGATTATGACAAAATCCCCTTCTGTCTTGTTATTTGTTCTCACTGAGTACCAGAGTCCTGAATCTAGGCACCTCTCACTCCCAGAAACATCTGTCCATACACTCCCCTGCCCATTCCAGCCAAAGGCATTTCAGCCCTTGAAGCTGGGTCAGAAGCACTCAGGATGCATTCTCAGCCTGAGCACTGTGTTGTCCTTTGCTACCTTCAAAGCTCAAAGCCCTTATAGGAATTGTTCAGCTTCAGGCAGTGGCCACATGCAGAAGCTGGGACAGTCCTAGCTGCAAGAGTTGGGATGCAGCAAGGGCTTCTCTCTCATCTCCTCCCATGTGAGGTTCCTCATTCCCTTTCTACAGATTGTAGCTTTAATTATCACACCACCTCAACCCCTAGAAAAGTCACATATCACCACATCGATACAGTGATAAACATTTCCCACAAGGACTGTTAATATTGTAAGAACAGAGATGCAAATCCACACTGTTTATCCTTCCTCATTTATTTGCAGAGCATATTAAGAGGATGAAGAAGGAGAAGCCATTCTGATAGCAAGCATGTGCATCCCAGTGCAACATTGTGTTATCCTTCCTCCTCCCTAATAAATGGTGCTGGCCAGCATTACCTATTAGAGCAGGAGCAGTGACAGGCTATCAGATTTCTGGACTGGGCAGACTCCCTGGGACTGGGCTGGTCACTTACTAACCCTCTCCATCTGCTGATACACTGCTCCCTTCACAGGCTCCTTGGCAGAGAGAGCTGGAATATTCCCACTGGCCTCAAATATTAGTTCTTTTTTCCATTATGGTATTTTAGCAACTGTTGTACTCTTCAGGAGTTCTCTGGCCTAAAACAAAGTTAGAATCAGCACTGGTAATAGAGGAAGGCCAAGTTCTAACATTATTAGACTGTCCTTAGCATAATGTGCCTGTGGACACTAATAGCAAGAGCTGCTCCTGACATGCACAGACCAGGGAGTGTTTAGCAATAGAGAGAAGTCAAGCAGGCCTTGGATGAGTTTTCCACAAAAGTGGATGCAGAATGCACAGGCAGAAATAGCAGGCCGAGTTCCTTGCAGAAGGATAGAGGCTTGGGAGCGGGACCTCGTGCTTGTGAAATCTGTCACCAGTCTGGGGATGAGAGCTTGCACACACAATTTCATAGTGGCTTCTCTACCAGCTTCAACACCATGCCCCTGCTCTGAAGCACCAGCACCCATATGCTCAGCTTCAAGCCACTTCACACAAGCAGTTATAAGA
Organism: Aegithalos caudatus; assembly: GCA_013389925.1. Lineage (NCBI taxonomy): Eukaryota > Metazoa > Chordata > Aves > Passeriformes > Aegithalidae > Aegithalos > Aegithalos caudatus. The sequence goes on along the minus strand of WEIU01008005.1, from coordinate 12,628 downwards.
ACTGCTCAAGTCTGGGAATGCAGAGTTGTGCAGATAGACATTACCAGTGGGACTGACCTTCATTACTCTAGTTATTAGGGCCTCACATAATTTCACTATAGCTATTTAAAATGTTTTGAGCACATAAAGGTACATATCTTTTCAAATCATATTTTACTTATTTTCTCTGCATGTGAACAAGTACCTAGTAGGCTTTAAATGGTTGGCTTTAATTGAATAATGATTTGGTTTGTTATTAAAATACATTGCTATATGGGTTCTGCACCCAAGAAGAACCAAGGAACGAATTACTAAGCTTTAAAAAACTTGCAAAATGTCACAATCATCTAAAACCCAAAGCCATATTAAGCCTGTAAAACATATGGTTACTTATAACCTAAAAATCTCTCTAAACCTATAAACCCATAAAGCCTGTGACAAATTATCTGATGGTTGTATAGTTAAATCTAATTAAAATTTTATTGAAAGTGTTCAAGCCCTTATGGATCCCCTTAGAAACTCACTTCCTATGCCCCTTGGAAGTAGGTCTGCAGGGGATATCTTAATTCCCTACCCATCTTGAGCCAGCCCCAGGAAAAATGGGACTTTCTGGTTGCCAATATCATCCCCCTAAGCAAGCAGGTTCCTGAAAGAAAGCACACCATATAGAAATACCTCTGGGACTACAGTACAAGGTTTTTTTAATTCAGTCTAATTGAGGGCCCTGAGAACACTGGTACTCAAATGCATTTTTATCACCAGCATCAACCTTCATGCAGTTCAACAAAATTACCTCTTGCCACTGTCAAACATTTACAGCCAGTTCTACTACTATCCCTGGCCCTCTGATGTTAAAAAATGAGCAATGGCAATAGTGAGGAATCTCCCCACCTCCAGGAAAAAAACAAAAAAAACAAAAAAAAAGTAATGACACATGGTAAGGAGCAAGGTCACTAGAAAGAAGTTTTTAAACAATCAGGCAGTTAATTTTCTAAAGACACTGGAACTATGCAACTCAACTTTTCTCAATTTATTGTATTGACATCCACAACTGTGCACTGACTTGGGCTGCAGTCTTCAAAAAGAAGGAGTAATGTTTTCTTGGAATTCATGTATCCATTTTCTCTTTTTAGAGGATCAAGTGGGAGCAGATATGCCATCTATAAGACAGTTACCAGTTCAAAAGACTAATCTCTGAAAATAATTTATAAATTCTTATCTTCATGAATTTTGAGGAGACACATCATTAATCACTTAACAGACTTCGTGGTCCTAGTACAGAGAACTGAACCGCCAAGACAAGTTTTAACTTTAATTCATACATGTATTTTTAAATTTGGGTTTGTAATCTACAGAAGATAAATCTGCCTGTGGTAACTGCCTGGAAGCAGCAGGTTAGTGTCAGGGAGCAGCAGGAGCTGGCTGCTCCCCCACCAGGCTGAGTAAGCACAAAGCCAGTGGTGACAGTGGCCTCACCAGCAAGGTTCCCATCCCAAAGTCCCCAGGCAAGGCAGGGTGACAAGAGCAGGTCTGCCAACAGTAACCAGGGTCAGCTGATAGTCCAGTGATTGTCAGAGAAGTTGGTGTTGACCAAGTTGGTCCCAGGTAAAGCCAAGAAGCCAGCTGGGGATCAGGACTAGCAAGGATATGGCCAGGGATGGGTGCAAATACCTCATAGCTCAGGCTAGGGCACAGACCTGAGACAAAAGAGGGAGATCCTGCTGATGTTCCTCACAGCCCTTTCTCACATTGCTCTCTTCCCAGTTCCATCCAAGGCTACACAGCTGCACTGTGTCAGGGCTGGCCTTGAATGCAGGAACAAAACTGTTTATTCTCCCAGATGTCTACAACAACATGGCTTCAGCCCATCCCAAATAATGTGACATGGGGGGATGGTATTTAATCTAATAGAGGGGAGTTTTAGTTTAAATGTTAGGAGGAAATTCTTTACTGTCAGGGTGGTGAGGCACTGGAACAGGTTGGCCAGAGAAACTGTGGATGGTCCAACCCTGGCAGTGTTCAAGGCCAGATAGAACAGGGCTTTGAGCAACATGCTCTATTAGGAGTTGTTCCTGCCCATGGCACATGGGTTGGAACCAGGTGATCTTTAAGCTCCTTTCCAACCCTAGCCATTGCACAATCCCAAAGCCTGGGTCTCTTCACAGTATTGCACAGTAACAGCAGCATCCACATTTCTGTCTGTGTCCTTGTCTGTCCTCCATGCCCTATGCCTTCTGCATTTCAAGGAGAAAATGCCAATGATTTCACCGAATACCTACTCCACATCATAAATAACTCACCTCCAAGTGTGAGCAGCCAACCCACTTCTAAAGCATGGTTTGGGCAGGCAAGACCCAGAAACACACACACCAGGATGTGACAGTGGGCTACAGTCACTGCCTCACAGAGCACAGCAAGCTTTCCCTTACCACAGACCAACTCAGCACAGCTCCATGGCTGAGGCACTCAGATCTCTGGGGCAGACCTCCAGAGTCCTCAGGAGAAGTAGCTACAGCAGTACGGGAACTGTGGGAATACACTAACAGCATGCTCCTATCCCTGAAGCAGAAATTTCTGAAGGCAAGACTGACTGTCCCATGCTTTCTCAGAAAACACAGAACACCCTGAAGCATGCCCACATCCCAAGAACATGTGATCAGTCTTTCTGTCTGCCTGCAGAGCAAATGCCACCAAGCAAGCAAAGGCAGTGCTACAGCGCCTGTCTGCACAGCATATAGAGAAGTACAGCTCCTCCTGTTCCAGCAGGTGCTTGGATGTACCATGCCATGTTACTGTAAAGACCAGTGGTGAAAGTTTGCTTCTCAAATGCTGTCCCAGCAACATATACAAAATACAACCATATACATATACAGACTAGTCCTACAGTTCTAAGGAAAAGGGAAAAAAAATCCCAGCAGCAAGCATCTTCCTTCCTCACATTGTCTCACAGGGATAATCAGTTTACTGGGGCAGGGACTCCTCAGAACACTCCAGTAATTTTGTTCCTAGCAGCATTAGAGGTTGCCACAAATCACTACCACCCTCTGCAACACGGTGGTTCCTTTCCCCTGGGGATTTAGCGTAATCTAGAATCAGAGTTAACTTGGAAACAGAGACCAACCTTGAAAAATTTTTCCTTAAATAACTGACTACCTGGCTTAATTTTTTCAATCATAGTGAATTCAGTCTGAATTCTTTCTTTACAAATGTCACCAAGTGTGCAAATGTGACACTGGTCATATGTTCAATGTCTGAATAGTGAAGTCATGCTTTCAGATGTTCTGAACACACAATCTGATATTAACAGGTAAAGCCAAAGTCACAGAACCACTGATTCTAATTGCCTTGAAACAAACAGAATAAACTTTCACCAGTTCTGAGCTGACATCTACTGGTAGAAAACTGCAACAGTGCAACAGAAAACATAAAGAAGTGTTTTCTTAAGGATCTCCAATTGGTACCTGATGAATGATCTGGGATTTGAAAGGATAAGAGCTCATGAAAGTATAAATTTATGCAATTCTGCTGCAAGGGTATAATCTTTCAGAGAGAAATCAGGCACATAGCTTGGGGATGTAGCTACTCAATCATCACCTCAAGTTTTGCATTTCAAGCATAACTTTGAGCCAATTTTATTTATGGAAATGACTGCTGAAAATAATTTTAGTCAGATCTGCCTTGGGTTAGCTTAGATCACAAAGATCATAATAGTTTGCAACTGTGTTAAAGCTGTTCAAAAAGTTCTTAGGTTTCAGCTGAGCATGTACATTACCCTAGCCAGCTACAATATAGATCCACCTCAGCTTGCACAAAGCCACCACTGAAGAGGATTTAAAAATTCAAATTATGCTCAGAAAAAGATTGTTTTCTCAGGGACTCAACTCTAAGAACATTACTTCAACAAATTGAATTCAGTGAGCAGACAAGGTTGTGGATGCATCTCTTCCACCCTCAGTTTCTCATACAGCACAAGAAGAGCTTGAAAGCCTGGGGAGAACCCAGACTTTGATACACATGAAAGGGTCACTCACATTCTTTGGATTCAATCATACTGACAGCAGCACAGCCACACCATAAGTGCAAAACAGAAATTAGATTGCTAATTGATGGCTAAACACATAGGATTTTACCACATGCTGTTGCTTTAGGAAAACACTAGAGGACTTTCTACAAAAGAACAGCTTATTTTCTGAAATATATATAAAGGGCATCAGATGAAGGAAAATAAAAAGGTGAAAATCAGACTTAGTAAACTTTTGTTTCTGTTCTTTCCACCCTAGTTAATTCTAATAACTACAAAATTAGTGCTGATACTGAGTATCAATATCCTGGGGAGTACAAAAATATACTGAACAGGCCATTCATTTTTCCTTGGCAAGCTATTTAAATCTTTGGTTGTGAAAAGCATGCCAAGAATTTCATCGTGCTAATTTTACACACAATAAAAAGAGTTCCCTTTTCCACATCAGAGGAGTTTGAAATTTTCTTCCCATTCTCTCTGTAAGATGGCCAAAGGCCATGGGATGGAACAAAGAACTGATGTATACTTAAACTTTTTGGAATAATGCACTAAAGTCCTATACAGAGAAGCCTCATGGGCTTCATGTCCTGCTCAGTTTACAGAAAATAGAAGTTTTCAAAGGATACCTCCCTTTCAAAGGAGAGCAGCCCCCACATCTACATCCAGTTATGATCTCTGAAAGCACAGAAACAAGCTGGCCATCAGAAATTAAGGCCTGACCACACTGAAATTATTTTGAACAGGTAATTAATAAGGGACTATGGGAAAAGAAAAAACTTAGACGATCCAAGGAGTAAGGAGATATCTCTTACCAATCCAATGAACAGTGAGGCCAGGCAGGAGCAGAGCAGGTGGAGGGACACGTTTGTTTTGGGCGAGAAGCTGAAGTGCCAGAAGGGAGAGCAAGGAAGAAGAGGCTGCTTATTCACAGGCTGGTGAAGGCCAGGAGAGCCACAGCAGGGGTGCAAGGAGCATCTCACCAGCTGAATGTCAGAAATAATTGACTCAATTGTAATGAAAGAGTTTAGAAATTCATTTTCAGAGAGAGAAATAGATAGTTGCCAGCTGCATCAGGTGATGATATAATATGTCCCCAGTCAGGCATCATTCTGCGATAGCCCCTTAGCTGGACACTAGCTGAAGGCTGAGTGAATGAAGTGTGAGATTTCTCTGGGTGTGAGAACAATCTAATGGGTGAGAAAGCAAGCAGGAATAGTGCAACGTTCTGGGACAGATGAAATTTTTTCACTGTCATTTCCTGTACATGTCTGTACAACTTTCACGGGTACTCTGCCATAGAGTTGCAGATGAACAAAGTTATAAATATCTAGGAAAATGGCACAGTGAGTTAAACAGCACAAGGAAATGACACTTTCCTATCATTTACCCTGACGAAAACCTAAGGCAACTCTGTTGAAGTTAGTAGGGTTATTGCAAATTTAAGGAGCTATCCAAGACCCATATTTGGCCTAGACATAAAGCAGTAGTCATTAACCTCAATTTCTATGTCTTACTCTGATGCAAAGCTGACTCCTGTAATCACATTTTATCTATGGGGAGCTCCAGTTCCTGTTACTCTGTTTCCAGTGGTTATTTAAGTATCTGTTACTTGCATAGTTGGGGGGCCTGTCATACAGCATTCACTAGGTGAAGCAGTGCTTTAAATGCTCTCACTAATTTTAACATGCTGAAAGTGAATACTTTTATGAAATACAGTTCAACTCTTATAAATTAAAATAAATCAAAGCCTTTAATCACAAGGCTTCAATTTTGTTTGTGTTTGATGAGTTTGTGAGGGTGATGTAGCAATCTCAAAGCAACAGTCTCAAAGTCACCAGGACATCTTGGTGAAATAATAAAGGGAAATAAAAAACCACTTTTTTTTCTTAGATTAATTACTTTCATGATAAGAATCCAAGCAAGTTTTGATCCCAATTCAGGGCATAAATGTGAATGGAACAACAAATTAAATATAAATCTGATTTTGCAGACCTGCCTTGTACTAAAGCATGCTGGGGATGAAGTTTTTTAGGTGTAGTGAGAGAAACGAATGCTTAGTCAACAGCCAAAATACAAAATTCCAAGTATTTGTGGTTTGAATAACAGATGAAATTTATTATGAAACCACCTAGTCCTCATTTTTATACTACTGTGCATTTACTAAATAGATTTGGGTTTTAATTTAACTAATGAATCTGTGAAGTGAAGAAGAATATGAATACTGTACCACTCCTAACCAGACATACTATTTATGCACTGTTCTTATACCATAACTCAGTGATAATTGACAAAACATAAGCATCCCCATCACGTTAAATTTAAGACTTACTAACTTGAAGTTAAGGTAAGAAAATCAAACCAAAATTCACATAAGAATATCTACTCCCCATCTTGCATCCCCCTGCTTCGTCTTATTGACTACTAAGAGAGCATATCTGGCATCAATAACCAACTGGTGTGCTTTAGCCCATAGCAGCTGTTCCTATTTCATGTTGATAACTTCCCAATGAGAACCATTGATAGGGCAGATTTTAATTAGGGTTGTGGGTGTTTGACAGAGTCATTGCTAATAGGATGAGGATGTGAGCAGGCTATAAAGACTACTCTGTCTGCCTTCTAAAGCTCTCTTCCTCCCTCATCTTTTGGGAGGGGAGGATGTGAGTTGTGGCTTTCCCTAAAATTAAGGTAAAAAAGATGAGTGACCTGTTTGAGGGTGGAAGTTTAGTTCTGAATTGCCCAAAAATGGTTTGGTGTTGGTTATGATAAGAGCTGTAAGGCAGTGTTTTTTCAATACCTAATATTTATATGGATGATCTTCAAAATTGAGGTTTGTTTGCTGTATCCCAAGAGAGGCCCCAAACATACAGAAATGCTGTTTTATGGGTGTCTTTATGGGGGCAGTTGTCCTTTGGAAGAAGAGATGATGCTACTTGTAGCTACTTGTAGTAAGAAGGTTGTGCTCTGTTCTGTGTAGTCTTAATAGAATTACCTAAGGGAGGTTCCCATATTATTTGTGAATCTTCAGTGTGATTATTGGCAATCACCTAAACAAAATTTATTTAAAAGGCTTTGAAGAAAGAAATGTTCTTAGTGTGTAGAATCTAGTACGCTGTCTGCCTTTGTTCTCTGTGTGGTATGTTAATATTTCTCCAAGCTGCTATAATGAGCTAAAAACAAGAAGAAATAAATGTATTTTCAGTAGGTTCTTTAATGGATGCTTTCAGAGAGCACTCTAGCACTGATAGCAAATAATCTCACCAAAAAAAAGGACAAAAACTTGATTCTCACAAGATGTGATATTTTGCTGAAAGCCTTGACTTTTGTAGCAATGTAATTCATGTAAGCTATTTGCTTTTTACTCTTAAACTAAAAACACATTTCTATCAGGTTAGCTAAAACTTCAAACTGGGTCTTAAGAAAACACTCAAGGGTTCTCTTTTTAAGTGTACTTGGCCTTTGGGACCTGACTCAGCAGCTCAAGGACACATAGAGCTGGGAAGGGGTCATTTGAAAAATATCTAAAAACTTAACTGGGTGGATTCTGATCACACTTTTGCTTCAGTATGCAAATACAGGTTTTCTTTAAAGATAGGGAAGAGTGCTTCGTGACTTTTCTGTGGGGAGATGGAGCAGGAGGTGGTAAAGGAGGGATTGACCAAAACATAGACTTGTGTCTGTCTTTAGAAGGTGCAGTCTTAGCTTTCTTGCTAGCATGGAACTTAGTTTTCACAGCATAAATTAAGGTTTTAAAAGCTAAGCATCTAGGCCTAGGACACTGTTATGTACACAAAACTTCAGTCTCTTGGTTTCCTTGGCACTCTTGATGCCAAGTATGAGCTTTTATTCTAGACTCTACTATACTAATTTACAAAATGTTCAAGAGCTTAGACATTATATTATGTTCTTATTTAAGTATTAAATGTTATTTATCTGCTTGTTGCTGTAAGATATTTTTGCTAAGTTAAAACTGTACTCTTTTGCTCCTGTCTTCCATTTCTGGCCTTGGAGCTTTGGATGGGGAAGTTGAACAGCTTGCACTTGATATTATCTAGTGTGGGTTTTTTGGCAGAAGAAAGCAGGAAAAAATTATAGTGTATCCTAATAGTTGAAAATAGTGTATGATGGGCTTGGCTGGCTTGTGAGATACTTAAAACCGAACTTTTCTTCTAATGCTAGCAAGTTGTAGGAGAGGCAGATCCTGTATGTATCTGGATCTTTCCTTTCTAAGACAGATACTTAAGTGAAAGGATTAGCATTTAGCTAATGATATGTGGTGGTGCAAATAGCATTCACTCTTATTAGCTAAGATGTAGGCTTCAGGAGCTCAGAAGAGGTATGCTTTGAATGCTGAAAAAACAAATGAAATATAAGATGTGTGATGAGCAATGAGTAGGGATGCTAGAGTTGTTGAAAGAGTGGGCCTTGTGTAGTGTTCTAGCAGTGTGCCGATTACAGTAGCTATCTACTTTATTGTGACCTTTTTCATTAAATACTTCATTGTCTTATGAAAAGCAGGCTATTGGGTTATTTTAGGAGAAAGCTAGTATGCATCCCTAGACTCTAGGGGTACAGTATGTCCAAATATGCACTTTAAAATCAATGTCTTGCTTAAAACAAAAAGGTATGCCTGTAGTTACAGTATTGATATTCTACAGACAGAAGTGTACATGTAAACAGTATTAAATCTATTTATCTTCACTGAGTACTTCTGCTTTGTTCCCTTCAGGTTAAATGTGTAATGATCTTTGAACAAGTGACTATACAAACTCGTAAAGATGTCTGTTCAAAGCCAGCACCCTTCCATTATTATTAACCCTCCTCCACCAGAATACATCAATAACAAAAGCAGTGGATGTCAAACAAACCAGCTTCAGTACTTACAGAGGGTGGTCATGAGAGCCATGTGGAGACACAACTTTTCCTGGCCCTTTCACCAACCTGTAGACGCAGCAGCACTGAATCTGCCTGTAAGAACCGTTTTGGAACTGGGGTATTAATATGTAAATTATGTGTATTAATGTTAAACAGTGTTTTTTCCTAATGCAGCAGATTATGGAAGACTATTTTTGCTATTGAACTGTTATAATTAATCCGAGTCTACAAGAAATGTGCTTTATTTCTAGAGAAATGATGTCTTTTTGCTCATTTTTCTGATCTGATGTTAGTAGATCAGTATTTCTAAGGGATAATAACAATGCTTAAACAGGCCTCTTAAAGCTTCTTATTGGTGTTCAGACTTGTCTTCTGGTTTAGACATTTATTAATACTTCATATGATGCATGTTTTCTTTTGCCTTTGAGTATTCTTTTAATATTAGGCAGCCTTAATGGCAAATACTTTATGATAAAAAATCAGATCTGATTGACCCTGAAGTAAAGAGGCAAAATTGGAACCATTTTGTTGCAGAGAAGTCATTACACCTATAGTATTTGTCAATTTCAAATCATTTTGCTGTGGAGTTTCTAGGGGAAATAAATGACCCTGCAAAAATAGCTAAATAGAAAAGCTATAGTCCTCATCATACCATAGTGGAAGAGCAGCCTTCCATGTAATAGAAGATATGATGCCTAAATTTGTTTTCTGCTCTGCTGTGTGCATGCTATTTATGCTACAATTTAATTGTAACAAAGTACATGACTATGATGTCTTGTGACACATAGTTTTCATCCGGGTATTTTTAGACTCCAGTTATGGATGTTTTTCACTCAAATGAAAACACAGGTGATTGGCACAATGGTATTTCAGATTACCTGGAAGATATTGCTCTTGGTAGATAAGTAGAAAGGTGTAAAATAAAACCATTATACATTCCCTTGGATTTTCTTTTTTTCCCCCTCCAACAGCTCAAGCATTGATATTTACTTCTCACAAAATTTCAAGACAAATTCTACTAATTCACTGGTTCTGTTTAGAGCAGACAAAAGCTTTTATCTGTGGCTGTTTCTTGTGATAAACTCATTTGGTCAGTTTGTACAAAAGCACAGTCCAAGTGACTATCTCTCTGTGTCTTTTCTTACTGTTTCTCCTTCTTGGAAGTAGCTGTCAGTTAAGGTTAATATAAAGGGGCATACCATCAGAGTTGTGGCAACATTTGCAGCTGGCTTCAGGCCAGTTCTGCCTCTCTGGATTTCTGAGGCAGCCTCTTGACTTCTCAGGGTGTGTATTAGTTCAGCCTTTGCACAGTAACAAGCAAATGTCTGGTTCCATGGCAAAGACAATAAAAGTATTTGCCCCCTTTGCATTTCTCCTCCAAATGTTAGAAGATGCAGAATGGGCAATACTTAATTATTAATTGCATTTTTGTTTTGATAAATTAAATAGTCTGCACTCTGTATTATGTTCTTCTATTTCACCAAAACACATTGTTAGGAGAGCTGTAGAACACTCTAGTAGTAGTTACTTTGTACAATTACCATGTATATGTTACAATGTATGTGTGAACTTAGTGGGGATATTTCCCTTCCAATTTCTTAAACGCACGACCAGGAAAACCTCATGGTCTCACTCACCAAGTTTTAGCTATGCTACTAAAATAAGCATGACAGT
>WEIU01008004.1:444550-473742 GCA_013389925.1 Aegithalos caudatus | reverse complement strand
CCCTGCCCGCGGCTCGCTTGTCAGGAGCGGCCCTGCCGGACTGGAGGCCGGGCCCCTCCGTGCCCTCGCCCGGCAGTGCTGCTGCCGCTTCCCTCTTTCTTACCCCGGAAAGGAAACGCAGAAACCGTGAGGGAAAGGGAGCAGCAGATTTTAACAGCTATGAGCTGCTGTTACACTCTTCGTGAAGAGCATCTAACCCTGTTGCCACGTGTGTGCCTTTTAAAAAGGGCAGCTTCACTTGAAGCGTAAGCTTCCCCTTGAGTATTTCAGGGATTTCAGCACCACAGTAACTGAAGTTATTAATCTGCTCTTGATCAGGCTATCCCACCGTGATTTTTGAGGTATTTGGTAGCAAGGATCACAGAAATTGAAAATGGCCATCTTGTGAAAATCTTTTTTGAAGGCTGCTGTCACTCCAGAGCAACCATGAAATCTAAAACAGTGGAGATTCTAATGTTTATATACCCAGCTAAAAATTTAGACTTAAAAGTAATCAAAAAAAATCTAGATCTGGGTAGGATACTTAAAATAGCCATATATAGTATAAGCAAAAAATCTCCATAGGTCTGATTTTTTTCATTCACTGTATCTAGAGACAGTAACACATGCTTTTTACTTCTCCCACTTTTCATTTAGGCAAAGGAGGTAAAAACAGGCGACGAGGTAAGAATGAGAACGAATCAGAAAAAAGAGAATTGGTGTTCAAAGAAGATGGGCAAGGTGAGTTTTTAACTATAGTATGGTAATGTCATTGTTTTCAGGCACATACTGTAAGTGACAGAATAGAGAGAGGTATTCTTACTGGGGTTGTATTTGAATTCCAAATGACATATTGACTGTAAGAGAAAGGCAGTAGGAGAAGGGAAATTTTCAATAGCTTCACTACTTAAGAATAAAGTTTCCCTTTTCTTGACCTTAGTGCAATGCTCTCTGTAAAACAGTGCTTAAACATTCCTGAGAAACCTCTTGGTAGCTTTGTGTGAGGGTCTGTGAGCAGCTGCCTTAGCAGATGTGGTTCAGTTTTGCCAGTAATTGTCCCTGGGATGCACAGTCCCACTTTCTGTTTTATATGGACTCTAGTATCTCTTGGATCCTTGGCTGAGCTCCCCAAAGTCACTGATGTGGCAGAGCAGCTCCTCTCACTCCTCTGTCTCCTGATGGTTGGGTTCAGTTGGCTCCTGGGCTGGAAGTCTAACAGTTGTGAAACAGGAGCAGCAGGTGGGATGCTGTCAGCTGAAGTAAGGCACAGGAGAGTTCAGCCAGGAGTGGCTGGGATTCCCACTGCCCTGCCTCTGGTGAGCTCACCTCCCTTTCAGCTCATGTTGTCTTGTGGGTCACACTCTGGTGGTTGCTCACATAATGCTAGTACTTTCCTAGTGACCAATTAATCTGTTGATTTGTTAGAAATATGGGAAAGGTACCGATTTAGATCACTGTGGAAGAGCCACTGAACAAATTTCTGGTATTTTGTGTTGGTTCTAAGCAGAAAAAGGAGTTTCTTTTTATGTGCATCTGAAACTTAAGATCCTTTACATCCCCCAAGCAAGATCTGTTTAATGAAACATTATTCTCAGTTGTGAACAGTCTCGTGGTTCATTGGACTTTCTAACTTGTGTGAAGTTCTCCAGTATGTGATTTCTGCAGCTTGGTGAGGGAGAAGATGAAATACAAGGTGAAGAGATTGAGGGTAGGTGTTGGAGAGGTGCTTCACAGACCTCAGCTGAAGTCTGCTTGCCTTGCAGACAGTGTCTGATAACACCAGGTTATGTCTTTTCAAGGACAGGGGGTGTTGTCCACAGAGCCTCTGCGAGAGGGAGTCAGAGTCTCTGGGTGGTTATTCAGGGTGTGCAGCTTCCTCCTCCCTCAGTGACAGCACTGGGATGTTGTCCTTTAGGACAGGTGCTGTGATGTTGTCATAAACTTTCAGACTCCGAGTGTGACTCAGTAGCTCTGAGATTGTCTGTAAGTAAGCGATTGTGGGGGAACAAAAGGCTCCTTGCAAGCAAGAAGAAGCAGTATTTGAAAATGTTACCATCAACAGTGATACAAAACTGATACATTCAGCAGCCTGTCTGGGTGCTTGGAGCTCCTCTTAGCAGAGGAGTTCATGTTTGGTAAAATGTTACAGCAAATTTGGGTTGCAGTGGAAAAGTTACCACTTTTGTCTTGAAGCTGGATTTGTTCAGAAGTTTTGCTCTGTTCAGAAGTTTGCTGAGCACATGGCTTAGCTGTGGACTTAATTGTGCTGGGTTAATAGTTGTACTTGTTGATCCTAAAGGTCTTTTCCAGCCTAAATGATTCTGTGTTTCTGTGTGTTACCATCTCTTTCAGAGTATGCCCAGGTGATCAAGATGTTAGGCAATGGAAGACTGGAGGCATTATGTTTTGATGGTGTGAAGAGGTTATGTCATATTAGAGGAAAGCTAAGAAAAAAGGTAATTCTGAAGCATTGCTATAGGAAGCAATGACGTTATGCGTGATATGTAATTGTAAAAATTTACATACGTAGCTCATTACAAAAACGAATATTTCTACTGCACTTAATACCTTGAACTACTTTTTTTGATAGTAAACTAGTCTGTCCTTCTGTTTCCATTGCTGGCACAAGAATAGGCAGTCTTTGGCTCTTGGGTGAAGCTCACAGTTGAAGGGCTGCCTTTTAATGTTTTATATTTCAGGGGAAGGTTTTTTCAGCTGCTTATGAAATATAAGCTCTTCATATTCTAGAAAATTACACTTATATAAAATAATAAAAATCTCCCTAATTGCAGATGGGGAACTTGGTGACTATTTAGAAAATACACCTCCAATGCCATTATTTCATTGTCCTCTTTATCAGTTCCCAAAATATTTCTGTTGAAAGCTAATCTGCAAAGATTTGTACCTTCAGGGATGTCAGGTGTGTTTGCATTCTTAACTTTGCCATCTTCTGATGGTGTCCCCTCTGGCCCTTGTTACATCTTCCTGTCCTCTGCTGGTGTATGGTAAGGAGGAGGGCCCTCAGTCTGTTTCCAGTGAAAGCAGACATTCACTCTCCTCACTCTGGATTGCTCCATTTTTTGGACAGCAGTGAATGCACATGTCTTGGGACCAGAATAACTAATGCTATAGCTCCCTGCAAGAAACTGTTCAAGGTAGTGGAGAATGTGCATAAGTAAAGAGTAAGTGCTGCAGAATTTATTTCTTGCTACAAAAAGCACCACTTATCTATTCCTTATGTTTAAAAGAAAGGAAATTCCAACTGAAATTAGTTCAATCTCCAAAAAAACCCACAAGCGTATGTGGAATAGAACCCACATAGAACCACCCTGTGCATTTAAAAGCATATTCTGTTCTGCAGATTTCTGGTTAACATAGTTTCTAGAAGCAGCTCAGTTCATTTTTTTTTTTTGTGCTCTTTGCTGTTCTTGTCCATCACCCCCTTCCTCAGTTTTTTCTTTAATTTTTTGCCCTTGAGGAGCTCAATTCACAGAGTTCATGGCTAGTGCTTTGATGAATTCTTTCTGTTTTCTCAGATGTTAAGGCTTAATAACCACCCTGTTGGCCAGAAGCACTTCAAAGAAGTTGTAATAGCTCCATAACATGTAAAACTAATGTAACTATGAGCATTTATGACCTTCTATTTGCTGTTAAAACACTAAGTTGGATATTTCTAGCATAGTGGTTAGAAAATGAAGATGGTGGCTGTAGTGAAATGTTTTATGTCTCTCTGTAAATCTAAATGTGCTGTTTGCTTCCTGTGTTATACAACAGAAGTTGAATTTCTGTAACACATGTTTTTTCCTTCAGGTCTGGATAAATACATCTGATATTATATTGATTGGCTTAAGAGACTACCAGGTAAAAATTCAGTATAATATGCCACTGTAAGGAGTATCTTACAAGTAGCTTTATTTATAGTTAAATTGCAGCAGGTATTGTGAGGAAATTCGTGTCTAACTTTGCATTTGTATTTACTTGTGCTAAATCATGATTTTTAGTTTCCTTGTACTACAGGAAGATTGTAATGAGTAGACAAATTCTGGTTTGACTTGTTCTTCTAAATTGCACCCTGAGACTTTGTGAGTGAAGGTGCTTATTGTCATCAGGCTTGACCTTTTTTTCCCAAATGTAGCTGTTTGGTGCTTGCATCCTGTGGTACAAAGGGAGATTGAGTAAAGTACAAACATTTTATTGTGATAATTAGAATTTCTGATAATCACAATTCTGGATCCTTGATGTTTAGGCTTTTACCTTAAGAGGCAAATTAATCAGTAATTAGTTTGTACTTAAATTTCCAAAAATGGAGTGGCATAACTTTGTGTAATATAAATAGTAATGGAAACCATTGTCAAGTTTTCATTAGGTGAATACCTTTCATGAATGTTAGTATTGTCATCAGTTGTTTAAGATAGATTCTGCTTCTGAAACGTGCATTAGGTTTAGAAAACATTTAAGATACTGTCAGTTACTTTATATATTAAAGTACTTAAAACAGGGAATTTTTCAGTTTTGATTTTGCTAAGGGCTGGGTATTAGGAAAAAGTTTTTTACAGGTTGAATGATAAAGTACTGGACTTGTCTGCCTGGGGTGGTGGTGGAGTCACCATCCCTGGATATGTTTACAAAATATTGGATGTGGCACTTGGTGCCATGGTTTAGTTGAGGTGTTAGGGCATGGGTTGGACTCAATGATCTTTAAGGTCTCTTCCAACTTAGTGATTCTGTGATTCCTGATTGGCCATCAAACACCTCACTGTGTGTATTGTTGAAGAAAGGTTAACTTCAAAGGCCTGAAACTGAGCTTGTCAAGTTGTTGAATTCTCAACATTTCTCATTTATCTCAAATTCTCTCTTGTCTTGTTGCCCAGGGAAGTTGTGGATGCCCCATCCCTGGCAGTGTTCAATGCCAGATGGAGTGCCCTGGTCTAGGGGAAGCTGTCCCTGCCCATGGCAGGGAGTAGGAATTAGATGTTCTTTAAGGTCCCTTCCAATCCAAACCATTCTGTGAATCTATAAATTACTTGTAGTTGGAGATAATGAAGTTATCACTCAGAAGAAATGAAAATACTCCCGTGTGTTTACTTCACATTTAAAGAACTGGAGGGGAAGGAAGAACGAGATGTTCTATAAATATTAAAGGTGTTAATCCACTGGAAATAATATAGTTGTTGTAAATAATGCAGTCTGCTGAGGTTAATAGTTTTATTTTTCCTTCATAGATGACTAATACATTCTAATAAATTCTTCTTTAGGATAACAAGGCTGATGTTATTCTAAAATACAATGCAGATGAAGCCAGAAGCCTGAAAGCATATGGGGAGCTTCCAGAACATGGTAAGAATCTTTTCACTTCAAATTGGAATTTCATGTTGGACAAGAATACTCAGTTCTGTGTTGGCACAGTGTGAATGCACTCAACTTCTCTGAATTCCTTCCTAGCTAAAATCAACGAAACAGACACATTTGGTCCTGGAGATGATGATGAAATCCAGTTTGATGATATTGGAGATGATGATGAAGATATTGATGATGTAAGTAGTGAATGTGTTTTTTAATCATATTCTTGAAGCCCTCATCTTTGGCAATAAGCTGTTGTTAGTTCTACAGCAAGGAATACAAAGGTGTTCAGGATAGCTTTGCTCCTCAGGGACTGCCTGAGGAAGTGGTGTGGTGCTTGTGCCAGCTTTCTGTCCCCTCTCTACTGTCCTACAGTCATTCCCAAGCTGGCCTTTAAACACAGGGCACACTTGGTGTCACACTGTAAAACACACATGCAGAGCAGTCTGAAGGTGCCTGAAAGAAAATCAGTCATTTGACCACCCCCCAATTCCTCTGTAGGTTTAACAGCCTCACTGTCCCACCAGAACTGCAAAAGTAATTGAGGGATTTGTTTTTTAAAATACAAGGGGTTTAAGTCACCATTTTTGTTTACCAAAAAAGCTACAAAAAGCTGCATGTTAGTAGTTTTTCTAAAGTTAACCATAATCTTGACTGTTACAGTCACTTGCTTCCCACTAAACTGTAGTAATTGGTCATGCACAGTCTGAAATTATAGTAGTAAAATTGTTACAGCTCAGATTGTATAATAAATTGCAGAAGTAGAATCTGCTGTGCAATGTTTTCTAAGTTGATGCACTTTATTTACAGCTGAGAGATGAATGTGTGCAGGGTCAGCTGGCTGAGAGGATAAGTAGTAACTTACTGAGCCAGTGAGTTAACTTAATTGGATAGGCTGTTCTAAGAATACTATTCTGCTTTAATTCTTCATCTTTTTAGTCCTCTCTCTATGAGTTGATAATATGACTAATTCTTTTTAAATGCTTACATTACACTTTTTGAGGTTCTCAATATATGATTCATTAGATAAAGTATTTTTAAAATGTCAAAATGCAGAGGAATTTTTCCTCAGAATTTTGAAAATTTCACTTTGGCACTGTCAGTGGTTGAGCTTACTGAAGATTTAGCTCATTGAAGCTAGAAGAACTAGTACTGCATGCTTTTAATAATGAGGCTATTGCAAGACATCAAAGAGATAAGTAGCTGTAGGACAAATTTGCAAACTAATGGATCTGTGTGTGGAGTTAAAAGTGAGCAGCTATGATTGTCTTCAAGCTTTTGTCAGCTCTTCAATAAAACATTAATATCATGCTTTAAGAAAGTAAAAGACATAAAGAAAAGGTGTGAGTAACCTTTCTGAGGATCACCATCATATATCTGGAATGAAGTGCAGCTTCCAAGGTCATTGTTAACAGGAAGAACTTGGTGGAGCCTTTCCTTTGTTTTTTTATATCAGAAAAATGATTAGAAAGTGACTACTTAGGGAAATGACTCTCAAATTTGGTTTTATTTTCATTTTTGAGGATCATAGGCTCATTCATAGCTCTTCTAGTGACATGTAATTGTGTTGCAGATAACTGTGGTTATGCAGAATTGCTCACCTGCACCACCACAGTATTGTCACAGGGCTGGTGGAGACAAAGCACTTCATGTCTTAAACAGTTCATGTCTTAAAACAGGATATGAGCTGAGGCAAAACCCAGGACTGTGCTAAGTTCAGGAAGTCTCATGTTGAACTGTAAAAGTAACTTTAAAAAATAGTTGCTTGATGAAAAATACACTCGGATGAGATACATGTTGTGTTATTTTTGCTTTTCAGATCTAATCTGGAACAGAGGTTTACATTCCAACTTTTTTCCTCCAAGGATTGTTCTACATTGATACTTCGATTATTTTTTGGGTGAAGTCCCTTACTTTTAAGAAGACTGAAAATTCTCAGTAAAGAGTGTAGTTTGTTACATCAAAAGGATTTATTTTCAATGTTTGTTTTAAAGTATTTATATTTCTTTAGAAATGGATAACGCTGGATTATCACAAAGGTTCAATGACATACCACAAATACTTTTGTCTCTTCACCAATTAGAGCTTTTATCTCTGGATGTAAGTGAGATACAGTGACATGGGTTGTAAAAGACTGCATTTTTCCCTCTTCTGCTTTCATCACTACAATTCCAGTTAAACTTGTATTTTGAAATAAAAATTGTTTACCCTGTAATTATAATGGATTTTGATTAAAGGCAAATAACCCAGTTCAGATTAGTATCAAATCATACTATGCAGTGTCTGTCCTTATACCCCTTGCCTTGATGTTAACTTTAAAAAAGATTTTGATAATATAAGAGGAAGGCAGAAATCTGTATTTAAACTCACAATGCATGATGAATCTGCTTTTCGCATTTAGTAGCATGCTGCTATTTTTATACTGATTTTGATAATTAAAAACACTCATTATTTCCAAGATGTAAATTTTCCATGGTGGAGGGAGGGGTGGGAGAGGAGTAAAGATGAAAAGTGAGCAGCATCTCAAATTTGCAATTTCTTGTGAACTGCAGTTGGTGCAGTGGCCGAGCTGCAGCTGCAGGCGATGAGCACTGGGTGGCGCCCGACTGAACAGGGAGACACAAATGCAAAGCCTTCACAGTTGGGTTTAACTAAAAAATGCATAAAATAGGTTTTCCCCAAAGTAAATGCTTAACATTTTTGATATGTTAAACATGTAGAATATTTTTACATTATATAAAAGGTTATGTTAAGAGTAGAATTTTATTTTAATCTGAAATTCCATACATTGTAAGGTGCAACATAAAAGCTTACGTGAACTTTGAGTAACAATATAAATAAGATAATAAGTTTGTGTCAAAAGTAGAAAGAATCTTTTCATCTGGAAAAAATTATTGAAACAGACTACTGGAAGGATTCTTGTCCACCTTCAGACTGGAGGAGTCAGTTGAGAAACTGAATAAAGACTAACATCATCATGCAAATATTATTTTGTGGTAGCCTTAGTGTCTTTGTCTTTAATAATGTATTTAACAACTCTGAAAGCAGGTTAATGGAAAAATTCCTTTTGTGCCATAAAGATCTGATTCTTGACACTTGTATTCCTTATGCAGTCTTTTTGGTATGATGTAAAGTGACTACCCCAATAGATAAAAACAAAATGGCTTTAAATGCGGAGTGGCCTCTTTGCTTTACATGTTTTTTTTAAAAGAGATTTAAGCATCCAGAGCTTTTGTATAAATGTCTTCTCTTTTCTTTCATTGTAGTGTCTATTTTCCTTACATCAGGTAAGGTACCCTGCTCTAGAAATAACATTTTCTTAGTATTAAGTAGTTTTTGCCAAATTTAATGGATTTTAACTATTTGTTGTAAAAACTTGCTAAATATTGAGGGAAAGATATTATCAGTACAGCATTCTTACTTCTTAAAGCTGATCTTAAATGTATCAATTTACTGTCTTTGTATGTCTGTAAGGTTCAATTGTGAAGGTACATAAATGGTGTAATATTTCAGAATAAGGCTTATAAACCACTCCTGAGCTCATTGGTTTCTTCATTGTATTCAGCAGGCCTTAAGCAGCTCTGAAAATGGTTAAAAGCTCTCAAAGTTCTTGGGATCCAAGTACAGAAGGTGTCTGTCCTTTCAGGAAATTAAATTGCAGGGAATGTGTACTGAAGATCAGATATTACAGAACTACACTTGCCAAAACTGATCTGTGTGTGAAGTGTAAAGCCCAGTCAGTGGTAAGGGAAGCACACACACACTGCTGCTGTAGGGAGCCTGCAGTTCTCAGTGTAACACAGACCAGCTGTGGGTCAAAGATGAAACTGTTCCTGTCAGAATTGCTTCTGGTTTGCCCTAAGGTTCCTTCCAGTCTTCATTGCTCCCAGGTTCATGTCTGGCTCAACCTAAGCTGCAAATTTTAAGGAAATGTTTTACTTAACTATTAATTTCTTATTAGTGCACCACCTTAACACCCTTAGGTTTCTACTCATAAGCTGTGCTGAATTGCCTTCTTGAGTACCCTGGGTCACCTTGTTTCCCCTTCCTCTGCTAAAGCTCCCTTCACAGTCCAATTTAGGCAACTTTGTATCGTTTCTTTTTTTCTTTGGGGCTGGAAAAACAGCTTGCACAAAAAGCTGTCTTTGCCATGTCTCCGTTCAGAGAGCAGAGGTAGAACAGCAGCTGCCAGCTAGAGGATTGCAAGGTTGCTGACTCTAAAGCTATGAAAGGTGCTCAATCTGTAAAAGTATTTCCTAGATAAATTTTTAATTATTCTTGTGTAACTGTGAGAATTGCTGCTGGCTTTTTCTCTAGAGTGCAAAATTGAAAGCAGGGATACAAAAATTATACTCCCACAGCTAAAATACAAGCTTGGTGTTCTCTGTTTCCCATTTCAAGGTTTTCTCTGTTTCTGTGTTCAAGGTTTTTTTGAAAAATTATTTTTATCCCTTGTTCCAAATCTTGCCCTTTCACCTTACAATAGGGGCAACTGTGCATTTGCTTGGATAGCCCTAATGATTTCCCACCCTAACCCTTAGGTACAGTCCAGACATAGCAACTAAGAAAAGTGTATGAGAAACAACCTCTTGTTCTCTTCTCAGAAGGAGGAGCTGGTAACCCATGACTGCTGAGCTCAGTGCCATTTATCTGTCACTGCTGATGGGTTGTGTCATGGCTGTGCTCTGCACGTGCCAGCACACACATCTGTGTGCTTGTGCCATACAGGTATGTGATGATACATGCCATAAATCTCACACATACGGTATCATGTTACACAGACACAGATTGGTGTCCAGATGGAACCTGCAGAGGGTAGGCTGGCACAGGGGTTGCTCTGTCCTCTGGGTGCTGTCCATGAATGTCAGTGAGCTGATGACCAAGGCTGCAAGGTGGCTGTGTGGTATCCAGCCACACTCCCACCAGGTTCTTCAGGATAAACTGGCAGGAGTGGTGGCATCTCTGTGTGAAATAATGCTGGGACTGCTGCTCCCTGGGACCCTCTGGCCATAAGGTAAGTCCTGCTCTCAGGTGAATTGGAGTGTCCACTGTTCCTGTGGTAGAGCAGGCTCCACTCTAACCCATAATTATTTGCTGTTACTGGATATGAATGTCAGGGAACTTGAGTTATCCTATGGTTCCCTGGAGAACTCAAACCTACCTTTTCATCTGTGGACACTGTGCTATCCTATAGGCAGGTTGATTGCTTCACAGAAGACTTAAAATTTTATTCCAAAATGAGCTTTTTGGAAGAGCCAAGTATTATCTGAAATAATTTTGTTGTAGTGTGAATGCAGCTTTCTTTGTCCCTTCTGCAGGTAGCTGTTGGCAATGCTTTCTCATTTTGTTGCAAAAAGGAGTCTTCAGAATTTACTTCTCAGGCTGTGATTGCCCTTCCTTTTGGAAGAGAGAGAAGTAAGGGAGGATGCCTTGGCTTCATTACATTTTTAATCACAGCAAGCAAGAGTCAGAGTTCCCATTGATTAATTCAGGTTATAGCCTGTGCTATCTTGCCCATCAGATTGAATGCCAGAGCTCAACATTGTGATTATAAAATGCAATCCCAACCAAATAGTACCAAAGTGAGTACCTGAAAACTGAGTACCTCCATTTAGTAATTCTAGCTAGTTTAATGGGACAAAAAATACTTTGAAAAAATGCACTGTTGTCTGACCTATGAGCTGTTCTTCGTGTTTTTATTGTGTTTGTAGAGAGTACACTTGCACAGCAGTTTTATTTATATCCAGGCTGCCAGCTCAAGGAAGGAAAGCTTCAGCAGAAGCTGACAGAGACTTGGGGCCTCTTACTGCTTCACTTACTTAGCAGTAAATTCTCTTTTTTCCTCTTGCAAAAGTGGGTGGCTTGTCATTGTGTGTCTAGGCTGTGATGGTGTAGGAGTCTGTTCTGTGGTCACCAGGACCTGTATTCCTTAATCAGCCCTACTCTTCATTATGGTTAAATTAATGAATTTTATTCCCTGTTGAGGAAGATCAACTAAATGCCTCTGTGTGCTTGGCCTCTGGAGGAAGCAGACAAACAAAAAACCAAATGGACTGTGACATACAGGAGCAAGCAGGGTGCCTCAGCATCTCGGTAGGAAGTTTCTAGTCCTGGCTTTCAGGGACTCTGAGGTGCCCATGTCTGCAGTAAGTATTGCCAGGAATGGAAATACATGAGATTATTTTTTAGGGTTTTCAAAGTAGGTCACCTTCTTTCTAAAGAAGCAGCTGATTGAAGCATGTTAGTATGGGTTTAGGTACACCTCTGGCTCTGGCAGCAGCACATGATGGATACTGCTCTTGGCAGCTGGAGTAAATACAACAAAGAGCAGCAGAAATACTGAAGGATCCCCATGGGATACCCAGAACTGTGTAGCTCATGTATGTTCCACTATCAGTGGTGCTGGCTGTCAGGGAGGATTCCCTTGTGACAGTCCTCAAGACAGTGACAGGGTACTGTGGGGACTGTGTTCAGCCTCTGTGTTGGAGAGGAAAGCCAAGGGCTGCACAGGGCTTGAGGAAACAGCTTCTGACTTACAATACTTTGAAACTAACTGTAGTAGACAGTGGTGGAGAGTGGAGCGAGGGGCATTAACGAGGTTTCTGAGAAGAATTTTAGTCTTTTTCTGCCTGACCCTGTAGAAAGATCCACCCTGTTCATGAAGACATATAGAGAAACTACAGTGATTAAAGCTGTGGTCGAAGACCTGTCAAGAAGCCCAAGACCCTGAAAAGGTGTGGAAGACCTTGCTACATTTTTACTCACTGGACAGTGGCTATCCCAACTTGCCTTGCCAGGTTGCTCTGGAATACACTGGGATGTTAGTAATGAGCTGTTGCAGCAGGTGGCTGACCAGAGGGAGTCTTGCAGCAGCTCTGATACAGGAACCTTTTTGTCTTGAACAAGTGACAATATGCAGCTAGATCATAAGCTTTGCTGAAAGTGGCAGAAGTAGCCAGTGCTAAGTAACTGTGTGATGGAATATACAGAGAAGGATCTTCAGATCTGATTCTGACAGCCCTGTTAGTTGAAAGCATTTCAACAGATGTCCTAAGACCCACTGGTGTGTTGTCCAGTCTTACTGTGTTCCTCTTGAGTGACTGGGTCAGAAGGAATGGGCACCTGTATCTCCCTGTGGTTGGAAGCTGCATCCCCTTAATAGCAGCTTATGCAACTTCCAGCCTAGTAATGTGTCTGGATTGCTGCTGTTAACCAGAGTATGGGTGAGTGAGCAGAAACCTCTTCCCAAAACAGGGCACCAATTTCACAAATATGTTGGAATGCGCAACAGCCTAGGAACTGTTTCATTAGAAGTGTGTGTGCACCACCTGCAAGTGGAACAAATACTGGTGTATTGTTATCCTGGCACTGACCAGTGAAACAGTTGCTGAAAAGTGGAAAAAGCCAGTATTAGCTCATGCTTTTTTTATTAAATTCTGCTTTAATCCTCACCAACTCCCATCTCTGTCCCTCCTCTCCCCACTTTGAATTGATGCTACACTGCCAGGTGTATGCTTTGTCCACAAATGTAGAAAGAGTGATGTCAAGTTTCATTAAAGGTTTTAAACAAAACTGATGCAAAGCTACTGTTTAGGACTACAGAAGTCTAGGTTAACTGTAATATTTAGTATAGGATAATACAAAAAATAATGTATGGTTACAAAGAAAGAACATAATATAGCCAGGAGCTGATTGTGTGTGTTTACAAGCAGTTTAGGTTAACCTATCAATAGTTACATAAGCAGATACTGGAGAATCAAAAAATACTGAAGATGAGTGTCTGCTCTAGGACATGGGGAGGCATTTAGAGGAAACGGCTTGAGTGCCAAGTAGCCAATAACCTTATTGAGAAGGCACCATGAGTGTTTCTAATTACTTGTGTAGATTGACATCTAAATCAATTACAAAAATAACAGGGGGAAGGAAGGAGAGTATGACACCTAATAGTTTCCTTGCTTATTACCCAAGCCTTCCTTATTAATGGTTTTCGAAATATTATTTACTCTTGAACAGGTTTTGGGGATTTGTTTTGATTGTGCATGCTTCAAGAGGGTAAGTTGTAAACCACTGAGCATTCCCCAAAGAAGAATTCTGAGAAATAAGAAATTGAAACTTTCAAGATAATGTGGGAGTTATCACTGATCCTCAGAACAAGCTGAAGAACACAGTATGTGAGGAGAAAATGAGATCCAGTGGAGATCTATCAATCAAATTCAGATTAGGGGGTCCTGCTTGTTTGCATAATTTTCTAATATTTTTCACTGTAACAATAATTAATTCACCCAGTTTGCACACCTGAAATACTACATCCAAATTATCTCTTCAGCAGATACTTTTATATTGTACTATTTATTATTCAAGAAGAAGAAAACAGAAACTGTAGAAACCTTTTTCTCTCTTGGGCTAAGCTGAATTAGCAGTAGCCTGGGAATCTTTGCAACAAATTTCCCCACTGTAATTCTTCAGTGAAATTAGTCCTTTAATGATACTGAAGTTAGTTTTATGTTTATTAGTATAGAGTTGGTACTGACCAATTTAGGAAGTCAGTATTTGTGTTGCTCTATTTCTCTATGGTCGTGTTAGCAGAATAATGTTGCATTGATATAAATAGCAAAGAAAAAGATGAAACTAACATGTATTAAAACAGGAGAATTTCTGAAAGAGTAAAATTTTTAACAGTGATCACTGGCAAGACATTATTTTTGGATAAATGTTATTTAGGTCCTTCCTTTGTCAATACTCATTTTGAACCTCTGCCAGGGTGTGTACAATACAACAGTTTGTGCAGTACAGCCTGAACCATCTCAGGGCAGTTTAGTTGTTTACTTACTTAAGAAAACTTTCTCTTTCTTTCTTTTTTTTTTTTTTTTTTTTTTTTTTTTTTTTTGCAAACCTTTTTTTAATCTGGGTCACTTCACTGTTCCATTTGCATTAGTGCCAGCCAAGCTGAAGGAAAAATGCACTGGGAGGTGAGAAGAGCAGTGGAGGCACAGATACTGCTGTGAGCTGGTCCAGCCTCTGGAGGCTTTGAGGAAATCCTGGCCTCAAGCAGCTGTTTTGACTCACAGAACTGCACAGGTTGGAAGGGACCCCTGGGGGTTTCAAGTCCCATGTTCTGGGCAAAGCAGGTTGCTCAGGGCTTTGTCCTGTTGCGTTTTTAGTATTTTCAAGGTTGGAGGTTCCACAGCCTCCGAGAAATCTGTTCCAAAGTTTGAAAACAAGTAACTTCCTTGCATCTGATTGGAATGTCCTGTGCCCTGAGTTGTGTCCACTGCCTGTTGTTCACCCACGATGTGCAGCCAAGAAGAGTCTGGCTCTCTCTTCCCCTCCACCTCAATTGTGTAGTTGCATAAAAGAGTAAGATTTCCCCTCATCATTCTCTTCTCCAAGCTGAGCAAGTCCAGATGTATGAATCTCTCTCCAGTTTCTTGTGCCTTCAGGAGTCTTGCTAGTCATCTGCTGCTCGTTTTTCTCATGTTGGGGAGCCCCAAAGTGGACACAGTGCTTTGGATGCAGTGTCAGCATAACAGTGTTCTGCACTGCAGTCTGAACCAGACAGCTGGTGTATGATTTTTTTGTCCACTGCTGAGCTGTTGAAGCACTTGATCTGAATCACAAGATTAGAACTTGACTCCAAGGATCTGAGAAGTCCTGACTCACCTCCTATTAGAGAAGGTAACTGAGCAGAAGTGGAAAAATACAATTGGGAAGTATTGCATAAATAATGGGGGGTTTTATTTTCTTTTTAAACTAGCTTTTTTCTTCACTGCAATTAGAAGTGCCTGTAACTCTACTGAAAACTGCACCACAGACTATAGTACTGGTTAATGTCATAACCATAGATAGATAGATCTGAGGGTGTTTGAAAATCTTAGAGCTAAGCTTCAAAGGTGTGATTTATATCTTCTGAATCCCAGCTCAGAAGAGTAAATTGTAGTATAAAGGGTAGGACAAATTTCTCATACCAGAAGGACTTTCAAAGGTACACTTGCTTGAGCTGTGAGGTTCTGGAGTTATTTTTAAGTTCATGTTTAAACAAAGTCTTTTTCTTAAGCCTATAATCAGTCTGAGTGTTCATTCTGTAGGATCACTTGCTCATCCTTTTATTTAATTAGCTTGCAGCCTTTCTTCTAGGGAGGTGCTTTCTGAGGAAATAAGTGCAACCACTGGAATAATTTAATTGTTGTTATTCTGAGCCTCTCTCTGTCTCGGCCCCATTTTAAATTTCCTTTCTGTGTCTGTCTGGATGTGATGGGTGGACTGTTTGGTGGATGAGAAATTGGTTGGCTGGTCAGTCTAGAGGGTAGTGCCCAGTGGCTCAGTCCCACACAAAGAACAGTGTCAAGGCTGTCCCTCGGGGTCCGTACTGCGACCAGCGCTGTTTAATGCCTGCATCCATGGCAGGTGGGGTCAAGTGCACCCTCAGCAAGTCTGCAGATGAGACCAAACTGAGTGGTGTGGTTGCCACACCTGAAGGATGGGATGGCATCCAGAGGGACCTGGACAAGCTCAAGGAGTGGCCCACGGGAATCTCATGAGGCTTAACAAGATCAAATGCAAAAGGCTGCACCAGGGCTGAAGCCAGCCCCGGTATCTACAGAGGTTGGGGGATGAACAGACTGAGAGTAGTCCTGCTGAGAAGGACTTGAGGATACTTGTGGATGGAAAGCTGGATGCAAATGGGCTGCCCATGTCCAGGGCTGAATCCAAAAGCAGTGTGGGCAGAATGTTGAGGGAGAGAATTTTTCCCCTCTACTCTGCTCTGGTGAGACCCCACCTGGAGTGCTGCATCCAGCTTTGGGGTCCTCAGCACAGGAAAGACATGGATCTGTTGGTCCATGGGAGGTCCACAGCTACAATCCCAGGGCTGAAGTACCTCTCCTTATGAATAAGGTTGAGAGAGCTGGGGCTGTTCATCCTGGAGAAGAGAAGGCTCTGGGGACACTTTCTGGCAGCTTTTTAGTAATAGAAGGGGCTTAAAAGAAAGATCGGGATTAACTTTTTAGCAGGGCCTGTTGCAATAGGACAAGGGACAATGGTTCTAAACTGATTTAAACTAGCTCTGAAGCAGAAGTTTTACAATGTGGGTTGTGAAGCACTGGAATAGTTTGCCCAGAGAGGTGTTGGCTACTTCATCCCTGGAAACATTCCAGGTCAAGTTGGACAGGGCTCTGAGCAACCTGGTCTAGCTGAGGAGGTTTCTGCTTAAGGGGGTGGGAGGGGAGCTTGAAATAGATTATCTTAAAGTTCCCTTCTAATTCAAATTATTTTATAATCTAATCCAGAGACCTATTTATTTGACACTGTCTTAGTGTCATCAGCCCCTGAAGTCATAGTCTTCTATCTGCAATACTTAAGGCAAAAGAGCCTTCAGCTCAATCTTCTGAGTGCTAGAAGCTGAAGAGCCCTTCCATGGCCAAGTACCCACTGTCACAGACAGGTGAATGGGAACAGCAGCCACCAGTGGTTCAAACAGCATCAGCTTATACTGGATCAGGTACTGCATGAGACAAGGGCAGGTAAAAGGAGATTTCTACTGCTTGGACTTAACAAAAGAAAAAGGAGATCAGACATAGTGTTTCAGTCCATCCTCAGGTACTTCACTTCTTTTCCCCAGCTGCAGGCTTTGGCATTTTCCTTTCTTGAACTTTACAAGGATTCTGTTGATTCATTTCTCCAGGCAGAGTCCCTTTGAATGGCAGCACACTCATCAGATGTATCACCTACTCCTCCCAGTTTTGTGTCATCTGCAAAGGGTGCAGTCTGTCTCATCATCCAGGCCATTAATGAAGATGTTATGCAGTATTAACTCCAGGATTATACCACAAATGACCGACCTCAATCTTGAGCTCATGCCTCTGATCACAACACTTGGAGTCCAGCAGTTCAGTCAGTTTTCAATCCACTCCACTGTCCATTGATTTGGTACATATTTTATCAGTTTCTCTACAAGGATGTTATGAGAGACAGCGTTGAAAGCCAACATAGATAACACCCACTGCTCTCCCTTCCTCCACCAGGTCACTCATGATCTCATCATAGGGAGCATAATCTCCTCTTTGTAAATCAAATCCTCACTACTCCCTTACTGTCCCAAGGTGTTAGGGACACCTTGTTCTCCTTCATATGTTTGGAAATCAATCACAACATCACTTTCCCAGGATCTGAGGTGAGACTGGCTGCCCTGTAGGCTCTTGGATTCTCCTTTTCACTCTTCCTGACAAAATAAGTGACATTTGCTTTTTTTTCCAGTCCCTAAGAACCTCCCATGATCACTGGCACCCTTCAGAGATTAGTGAGGGTGACCTCACAATGATATCAGCCAGCTCTGTGCTGTTAAAACTTACATAATTCAAATCTACAAGAAGCAGCAAATTCCACGAATTTCAGGATTTGCAGGGACAAAAAAACCTCATCCTTAGTTTTATGTGACAGTGAACTTTAACCTTTGCAATTAAGGTAAGAATGTTTGATTAATATGTTAACTCAAGTTTTGACATGTATGACAAATATCTAAACACAGTTCTGTAGATCTTCTGTAAAGTTACATTATTTTATCTTCCATGTGGGTTAGGTGTATTCCATCAGATACATTCTAGTTTTAATTTCTCCAGGTATGGCTGCTCTGCTCCTCTTGATGATAGATCTACATGATAGATACATCACATCCCACCATTTCTCCACTGAATCTTTGAATACTGGATCCAAGATCAAATCCACAATACAAGAAAGCATTTAGATGTATGGCATATATGGATCTATACTACCCTATGAGAGTAGGGGGTAAAATATTCACAGTTCTAAACAGAAGACAAACAGGTTACTGTTCCCCAAAAGACAAGTAAAAACCAGTTCTCTTGGTGGTGTGATCAGTGTGGGAATCTACTGGGCAGAGGTCTAATGGAATCAATACAGTTCACTACAGAGTCATCTCTATTTATATAAAATCATTTTCTACAGAACAAAGGTATTGGATACTGCTTAGATAACAGAAGGCCAGAGAGAGTGCCTAATTACTATGTTTCAGACACGTTGGAAGGAGCAGCTGAGTTTATATTCATATTTTAATGTGGTAGAGGCCTAAGTCAACAAGTGGGAAAGGCAAATGGGTGCCAGGGTAAGGGGATGTGGAGCAGAAGTGTGACTTGAAAGCCTTTCCTTAGCAGAAGTCTCTTGCTACATTTGTAACTCCATAAAGTAGGTTGGTGAGAGGTGTTGTCCTAGTTAGGCAACTCACCAAGGTGTTTCCCATATATTGAGTCTTCTCTCTCCAAACAGGCTAAGTGACAATCTTTTACCACCACTCATGAAACCAAACAAGTTAATAAATAGATTATTTTAATAATAGGCTTCATTAATAAGATGTGAAGACCTGAGACCTGCTGCAAGATCATCAAAATCTTGGTTGAAAGGTACCTCTGAAGGCTGTTTTTTAGTTGGACCAGGTCAGCACTAGACTATGTCAATCCTGGCTTTGCCTGAGCCTTGAAAAGCCTCAGTGACAGAGATTCCTCCACTCCTCTGGACAACCTGTTCTAGTGCCCAGCTACTCATCAATTTTATATTCTGATGCTTGGTCTGAACCTCCCAAGCTGTAAACTGTGGCAATTGCTCTGTTAGACCAGCTGGCAGTCATAAGACTTGGGCTCTGACACTTTTCTAATGATCCTTCAAACACTTGTACACTGATGTGATGTTACTTCATAGCTTCCTTTCTACCAGCTAAGTCCAGCCTCTCCTCAACAACTTTCTTATCAGCTTCCACTGGACATGCTCTAATCTTGCCCTGTCTGTCTTGATCAAAGGTATCCAAAACTATTTCAGGCATGGCTTCACCAGTACCCAGCAGAGATCATCAGCAAATTCCCTGTGGTGTGCTGGCCATGCCTCTAATGCACTCCAGTGAGAGCCTCCCTCCAGAAGAGCCATGGGTTCCTGTGTACCTTGGTGCTGTAACCCACAGGACTGTGACCTCACCAGCCATTTCCCATCCTGTACCTATACATGGGGCAATTCCAGCTGTTTCAGGGGCAGAACTTCATACTTCTTGTAAGAATTATAATGTCTCTGTCTAATCCTTAAGCTTTTCAGGATCCTTCTGGGTTGAACCAGCAGCTGCTCTCTGACCTCAGTGTTACCTGCTCAGAATGAGCTCTGCATTGCAGCCAGGTTGTTGATGAAGGCACTGGATATGGGTGCCAGTATTGAGCCCAGGCTGTTTTGCTGATTATCAACCAAATACTGATTTAGTGATTGCTATCCTTACACTTCCAATTCCTTCAAACAGGTAGTCAGTCCACACTTCTGCTGTTTCCAGAGGGGAAGGGTGGGTGTTGTCAAAAGCCATATTCAAACCAAGGTATGTTGTACCCACCAGTCTGCCCTTGCCCACAGGGCCAGACATTTCATCACTGCAGGCACTCAGCAGGTCCAACAGGGTTTGCCTTCCTGGGCTGACTCGGATGATTATGTGCTCCCTGGTCTTTGCATTGACTGAGATGTGGCTGACTGGCCCACCCAGGGCAATCCTCCAATCCTCAACCCCTTCCAACCCAAACCATCCTGTGATTCTATGATTCCCATCTTCCCTCTTGCCTTTTTTTAAGGATGAGTATTCATAATGGCTTCACAGTCAGGCCCACCAGGTCTCCCAGAAAGCTTGGGGTGATTCCCCTCTAGCCCAGGGATCTGAATACACAGAGCTTCTCGAACCTCTTGCTCCTCCTTTGCTGGCTGCCCAATTCCCTCCCTAGTTGTGTCTGTACAGGCAGGAGCTGAAGAGCTGGCTCTGGCTCTGGAGACAGAGGCAGAAAAAAGGCACTGAGTTCATCAGCTTTTTTGTCAATACCAATTTTCACAAGGCACCTCTGTCAGTAGAAGTCCTGAACTTGCTTTTCCAATTAGGAATCTCCAGAATCTGCTTTGTTCCAACCAGTGCCCCTCAGCAGTCTCAGCTCTAGCTGGATTTTGGCATTCCTGGTTTTGACACTAAGTGTGGTCACCTCACACTGTGGGTGTTTTTGTATCTGTCAAGTGGTAGTGATTTACTTAGGACATTAAAATACTCTTTTTTACTTTGGCTAATCAGAATCACATCAAAGAGATGGTCCTTCTGACTCCTGCATACTTTTGTTCCAGTAAGTCAAGACTTATGAATGAACATGGAAAAAATGTCTGAAATTATGTTTCAGTTAATGTGATTAATACAATATAAAAAAAATTGAGGTTTTTGTTTTGTTTTGTTTTGTTTTGTTTTTAATATTTAGAAGGAAGGTGCAACTTGATAGTGAAGACCAACAGATGACTTGTAGGAAAGCTTAGGGTTGGTCTGCCATTGGGAAACATTCTTGGAAGAGGATCATACATGCACGCACATACAGAGTACCTTGAGGTCTAGACAGGGATCAAGGCTAATTTGATTGATAAAAGCTTAAATTTTAAAGTAGGGAGCAAAGCTGGGAAAGGTTCATTTAATCTGCATGATGATAATACGGTGAGAAAGGAATATCAGAAGGTCAGAGGAATGAAAGGGTCAATACTGATACATGGCTAAAAATTAGCCTCTTGTGGTGACCAGCATGAAGATACTGGATTGACAAAACAAAACAGAGGATCCAAAACTATTGTGTCAGAATGCAAAACTAGATAACACAGATACTTGTGGAGGATTAGAAATTGTGGCTGGAAAAATAGGATGGAATTACATGCATCATTTAGGAAAGATGGAGGAGAAAAGAAAATGTGAAACAGCATTATACACTAATGACTTCAGAGAAAGGAATAGGATGGCATAATAGCAGGAGTCACATTTAAGTAGAGATTGTTTAGAAAAAGTTAGAAAAAGTTCTGTACTGTAGTGGAGCATCAGAGAGCCTGCAAAATCCAAGAGAGCCTGGGAGTTGGATTTAGACAAACATGTCAGTCATGTCAGCTGGAAAAGAAAGTAAGTACCTTTAGTTTATAAATATGGAGATATAACATTGTAAGACCTATTCCTAAATGTGTTAACAGACCACTACACTGCAGCGAGAAGATATGCAAGAGTGCTATGAAAACTTTGCCATAGTTTTCATATTTGTAGAAGACATTTGTAGAATTATTAAATATTTCTAATTATGAGAAAGTAATTTCCATTACTTTCATTTGAAATAAAAAGAAATTCAGAAATGTCAGAATTCTTATTGAATAGAAACACTGGTTTTACTCATCATAATTTTCCCCAATTATTTGTGATAGTTGCAGCAGGTTGTATCTTCAAATTGAACTTGAACACAGAGTAAATAACTTTTCTCATAAATATCACAAATTAATTTAAAAACAAACTTTGAACATTCTAATATGCAGTAAATACATATGAAAGAGGGAATTTAGAAAATACATGCTAGATATAATTCTGATTTTCAGTGGGGGAAGAGGGAAATCTAAAGAGCTAGAATTCAGAAAATACACAAAAAGTTTACAAAAACAGCATTAAGCATTTGGGACCATCCTCAACACTATTTCCACAGAATCTCTCATGCCTATTTTTATTCAATAACTTGCAATTANTTTTTTTTTTTTTTGGTCTCTCTTACGTTGGCTACAGAGGTTTATAGACATGTACCAAAGGCACACACTGTATTTGCTGAGTTGTAATTCCTATAAAATTCAAATCTAGAGGAAGCAGCATGTTCCAAGAATGGATTGGCAGGGAGGCAGAAAATGGATTCTTAATTGTTCATGAAAGTGATCTTTAACCTGTGAAATTAAGGTAAGCTAACATTTGATTAATATCTGATGTTTATTCAAGTTTGAAACACATGACAGCTATCTAAATGCATCTCCATGAGATTCCTTGAAGTTGTCATTTTGTCTTTTTAGCATATCTACTTAGGAGTTTTTTAATCAAATGTTTACACATTATAAACTGAAGGAACTGATTTTTCTCTTCAGAGAGACAGAGTAATTTGTTGTAGCTGTGTTGAAGTCAGTGGAGCTCAGCCTGAAAATTTATTTCATTCTTGATGAACAAATTTTATCAATAAACCCTCCCCTTTTGTGTTAA
The DNA here is from genome assembly GCA_013389925.1 of Aegithalos caudatus. NCBI lineage: Eukaryota > Metazoa > Chordata > Aves > Passeriformes > Aegithalidae > Aegithalos > Aegithalos caudatus. The sequence goes on along the minus strand of WEIU01008004.1, from coordinate 451,379 downwards.
AATGCCCAATATAGTATTTTATACTAATTGATTTCATATTCAGCTCAACCATTTTTCAAAGCACTGCTTGCTTAAAAATTATTGATCTCATTTTAATAACCAGGAAGCCTTCAGACTGTAACCATCTCCAGGCATAGCCTGATTTATCATGGATTTATCATGCTTTGAAGCAGTCACAGAATCACTGGGACTGGCTTCAGACATTGCTTCCTCCATGTCTGAGTGTGCCAAGTCACATGGCTCAACCCTTGTCTGTGGAATTTAAGGAAAAATAAAAAGTTGATTATAAGAGCAAATAAAATCCTCATCTTTTACAATGTTCTTTCTCTCTCTTTCAATAAAAGCAATCACAATTTGACTTCTATTTCCCTGTGCTAGGCAAGTATTAAATATATTCTTAAATTTCATCTGGGTTGATCAGAGATTCCTAAAAGGTAAACATTCATGAATGTTTATGATTTTAAAAATTATTGAAAATTAGTTATGAAAGTAGACCTAAAGCACACAGGCTTCTCTCCTAGAATGGATAGTGCTGAGAGGCTGAGGCACTGGATTTACCAGGCATTCAGGAAAGGGTTAGCATGGAGCAGGCAAATGGTCTCACGGTGACTGAGAGGCAGTCTGGCTGTGCAGATGCATGGCTATTCATAAAGTTATGTAGTCTCAAGAACACATGACTTCTTGGACTGCTCTATATATTACAGAGGTTTTGCATCCCCAGGGTAACCATGATGTCCCTTCTCTTTGAAGTGACTGAATTCATCATACTTGGGATGCTAGTTAAACAAAAAAACCCACAACTAATTCTCTACTGACTGACATCTGATGCAGTATAATTATTATTCAGTGATAACTAAACTTTATTAGTTTAATGCTATTCTAGGCATTCAGTCAGGGTAGAAACATCTTAGGATTTGATATTCCATAAACTTGAGAACAGTTCATTATCAGTCTGAGATAGGAACATTCCTGTCTATGCTTCTCTACTATTTAACATAATCTTCTCCTGCATGTTTAGTTGAGGTACTGCTGGGGGAAGAATATTCCACTTCCTGGCAAAGTATCCTGGTGCAGTTTAACAAAAGTACTACAAATAACTGCAAATCCTTCAGGCAAATATCAATCACTTCAGCAGGTGGTGAAGAGAAACGGAAAAATATTTCTATGGCTGCAGGGCAGACATTCTTCCTTTCCAATGCAAGACCTATCTTCTCCTGCCTCTCCCAGCAAAGGTAAGACTGTGTCACATCCTCTTAAAGCATGAAAAGCTGATAGAGCTTTTGCTTTTTCTTTGCCTAATACTGCAGTAAATAACCTTTAGTTGCATCCCAGAATCAAGAGCAATACAAAACTCATTAAAATCTAACTTGTTCATATTCCCCACAGATACCTGCCCACAAATCTGCAAAGCAATTAATAACACAGGTCTTAAGATTCATGGCTCAAAAGGTTTTGAATCTGGAGGACAATAGCAGGTATTTGGTGGCAAATATTTAAGGACTTATTTACAGAAGAACTGAAGAAATAATATTTATCACTCTTTTAGTGAAATATTGATGACAAAATATTCAGTTTAAATCAGTTTAAATCAATGTGAATTAGGTTTGAGCTGCATTCCACCACTGTTTATCCCATTACCATGCTCAGCAAAGCAGGGTGTGTATACAGGGCTATGTTTGTACATGACTTAAAATGCCTCTGTGCTGTCAGTAAACAACAAAAGACAAGGTGATGAGAGAGTTCCTCTCTTGCTCTATTTTCATTTATTTTTGTGAAGATCAACCCTGTTAGTGCCAACCTTTTCCAAATCAAATAGCTGTGACTGAACTTCAAAGGATAAAAGTGTGAAGCAAGTGAAAATATGCCCCTAGTTCAAGGCATTTGGGGAGTATAAAAAAATCACATATGGCATAGGATATTGGGTGTGTGACTTGACAATTTAACATTTAACAATATTTTTTAAAATCTACTTTCACATGAAGGAGAAAGAATACACTTCTCACATGTCAAATAACAAATACAAAAGCAATCCATTATGAATCATCCTAAAAATTATTTTAACACTAGGCTGATATTACTCACTGAGTGACAGTTCTTAGATATGTGGATACACAAAAATAAAGCAGACAGATGTAGTTCAAGTTTTTTCCAGACTGAGTTGCACATTGTTCCTGCTCTTCAATCAGGGGAACCTAAAAAGGCAAGTTTAATGCTTGTATCTGTGGCTTCTTAAACAGTGAGAGACAAACAGAAATTGAAACCATTTCACCAGGGCAAATTCAACTATTTTTTATAAAAATATTTTTAACTAAAAGGTAGAAGTCCTCCAGAAATACAACCATGAGTTCTGATTTCAAAACTGTGGTTTTGAAACAGAGCACCATTTTGCTGTTGGTATCTACAACCAAGACTGCTACCACCAACACATTCTATAGAAAGATTTCAAGCTTCCTTTCAAGGAAATAAAGATTTTCTCTGGTATCACATTGCCTCAGTTTATTGACTCAGTGCCCATGATTTTTTTTTATGTAAGATTGATCTCTTCTGAGGAAGATTTCTTAACAATTATTCCACGAGTGTTTATGTCATTTCATAGAACCAATGAATAACTTGAGCTGGAAGAGACCTTTAAGAGCTTTTCTAGTCCAACCCCCCAGCAGTCAGCAGGGGCACCTTCCACTAGACTGGGTTGCTCAAAGCTCCATCCAGCTTGGTCTTGAGCTCTTCCAGGGAGCTCCAGGGGACCAACTTCTCTGGGCAGTGTGTCCATGTACCTCACCACCCTCACAACAGAGAATGTCTTCCTGATATCTAAACCTGCCCTATTTCAGTTTAAAGCCATGCTGCTTTGTCTTACCCCTACATGCCCTTGTAATCTATTTTAGGGGGATGCTTAAGATGCTGAGTTAATATTTCAACAATCAGGAACAACTATAGTTATACCCACCACCTTTCTTCAGTTTCTGATACGTGTGCTAAAACACCCTTTCTAACTTCTGAGTCATGTTCTGTTTATTTCAGAGAACATGTTCTGTTTATTTCAGAAACTTACCTGATGAAAAGGAGTACTTCACTTCAGATGACTTTGCACTGCTTGTAAAAATACTTTGGTCTGAGCACTGAATTTCATCCAGAGGTTGTAAGACACTGGACTCCCAGGAGTTTCAGAAAAGGAAGGATGATTTTGAAACTAAAGCAGACAAATACTGCCTAGGAGAAATGGATTTACCATCTCTGACATGCAGTGTTTGCATGACACTGTGCCAGTTGCTCCAAGCAAAATACCCCAGGCAGCCACTCTAGTTGCCTTACTTTTCGGGGCCACTCAAATTCTGGGCCATTCAAAATGGCAAAACACAGCAAAAACTGTGGACCAACATAGATCTGTAACACTGTAAATTTGGCTAGTTTGCTGAGGACTGACTGTTCTGTTTTCCCTCTGAAGCATTCCTAGGGTGGGATGGCTTTGGTTGCATAGATACCACCATCTCAAAAACACTGAGAAAAGAAGCCAAGATTTTCAAAATTAGTTTACACTTTTGACAGTTTTTATTTGAATGTCTGTTAAGGTGGCAAAATTATCACTCCCTCCAGCTTTTTTCTGTCTGCATCCTAGGCTGAGTTTAAGACTTTACTTCTCTGCAGATTTACCTCTGAGTTTTTCTCAGGCTTAGGCTGACCACCACCTACTGTAGCTCATTTGCAGAGACCTGTTTAAATACAGCATCTCCTGAAAATGTGTGGTAAGGGAGGAAAAATGTTTACCACAGAAGAAACTCAAAGCAGTGTTGATTTTAACACTGAGCAACACACCATAAAAGAAAGAACAATGCTTTAAAACACAACAATCTAGCTCAAGTATTACCAGAGCTTCATTCATAGCAGGACAAACTGGGCTTCAGATGAAGGAAGGAGAATAACCAAAGTGTCTGTAACAAATACTTACCCAAATGGAGTGCTCAGTGTGATGTGCCTTACAAGAGATTAAGTTCTGTGTTGGGAAAATTCCTGCACTGGTTTATAATTCATGCCAGAGAGCTGCTGATCAGAGACTGGCAATGCCCAGCAAACACACAGCTCCCTGCTGTATGCAGGCAGTGCCTTTGCAGGCAGTGCTGGGATAATTCACACGTCTGGCTCGGGCTGGAGGTGAGGAGAAACTTTCCAATCCCGTCCCTCAGCAACCAAAGGCTACAGGACTGTGTAAAAGTTGTGTAATCCTTCCCCTGTCACACAATGGACCCTCCCATTGCTCCTGGTGATGTGCAACCTCTAGGATGTTTCCTTCTGCTGATAGGAAGGGACATTAAAGAAAGGTGGACTGTGGAGAGTTAGGGAGGAATCTGGTGACATCTCCAATTCTAAGCATGTAGATAGCTGGGAAGACCCCTTTTGCTGCTATAGTCAAGAAAATAATCTTGTTCTGTGAAGTATGGGCAAAATTAAACTGTTGTTAGCTTCCTTTTTAAAGGCTGAATATTAAGAAAATTTCCCAGCGTTCCCCTATCTGTCATAAAGAAGGCTATACAGACATGCCTGAAATTAGCTCCTGACTCCCAGGTGTAAGTGCATACCAAAGCTCTGTAGATTTTAAGTAACCCACTACATCTGGTGCTTAAAGATCTAGAAGGTATTTAAAGTCAAACCTGAGCAAGAACAGTTATGCTCTTGTTTCTGAGGTGCTGGTGGATGCACACTGTATTAAATCCACTATTCCTTGCTTTAAAACAACCTGCCAGCCTCCACAGCACAGAATTAACAAAAGAATTAACAAACCACTACAGACAACTCCAGACACATCACCTTCCGTTAGCTCTTCCCTGTGTGGAAAATATGATAATAGTACTTCAACTTAGAAGGTTGTTACAAAGTTACATTTATGAATGTTTTGAAGGGGTTATGAGACTACCACAGGAAAGTCATCATGGAAATTAATTAACCTGCCTTCAAGGCAGGGTTTGAAGAATATACAGAGAAAATGACATGAAAGATTCTACTTTACATGATGAAAATGAAGAGTAACATTGAAGAACTGTACATTAATTAAAGACATTCTTCTATTGAATGAGGCAGGAGTTTTGTGGGAAAAAAACCCACTCTTCCAAAGGTAATTTAAAAATTCATTAATATCACCAACAATATGCAATACTGTAGGGGAGGGCTTTGTCTTCAGAGCTTTCATGTTTTCTGTATAGTTTCCTTAAGTTTTCTTTAAAATATCTTTTTATTTTTCCACTGCATGACTCCTATGAATGCTGTGAATCAACTATCAGAGGAAATTACAGTTGCAGGAGAACACTTCTTTCTCCATGTGACATGCTGTGCTTATGGGCTTCACGACCACTCAAGAGCCAGCACTGGTGGGCTCATGTTCCGCAGGCAGATTCTCCAGTGCCTCCATCCTTTCCTCTCCTCTCAGCCACTGGCTACTGCCTGAACACCCTCCCTGCAGATACCCTCAGACCCCTTTCTCCAGTTTCTGGCCATAATCCTCCATCTTTTCATGCCCCACATCCATTCTCTGCTGTCCTATTTCCCAGTCCTGGAAATTCATCCTCTGTGTTTCCTTTTCCTCATCACCGAGCCCATGTATCTTGCACTGAGACCAGCTGTTCTTTCCTGTGTTCATCAGACACCAATAGGCTAAAGATGAATTAAAATTACAGGAGATTCTTCCTTCTTTTGGTTTTGTTGCCAAAAGAGCCCCTGGAAATTAGAAGGAACAGCTACATAAGACAGGTGGGGCTTTTCTCTGTAATGTACCAAAACTGCAATTTAATCTTTAGACAGGTATAATAATAAATGGAGCCCCTTGATGGAGGGTTAGCAGGAGAAACAGCTGAAATGAAAACATCATTTGACACTCTTTAAATTTGGCAGAGTTATAAACAATGAAAATTAAGTATTTTGTTGATAAAGCAGCATTAGGAATAATTATTGCTAAATGTACCAGAAACCCTAAATCTGTGTAGCTAAACTTTTATTGAGGTGTTCTCATTAGAATACCTCTTGAATGTGAAGATGGAAGAACTGTTGCCCAGCACCCCAACAGAATAATTGCCTCTTAGGAAATAGTGATTTACTAGGAGATTTTATCAGGAATACCAAAGTAAATGCTGTCCTTCTCCTTCCTCTCATAGTACTGACTATGGTCTGTACTTTCAGGTAAAGAATATAAAGGTAATATAATTGGCAAAAAGAAGAAAACAAAAGGAGTAAGAATGAAAAGTGGAAGGATTAAATATATCTTACATTTACATTTTGGTAAATTGGCAGTGAAGACAGGTCAATAAGGTGTTTGGCATCTAACACCAGTTCTGGCAAGGTTTTGAGCAGGACCTGCCCAAAGCCACAAGCGCTGGGGCCGTGTGTGCTGCCTTAGCACTGCTGTGTCCCAACATGGTCCGGAAACAGAAAACCGGCAATGGGGGAGCAAAAGAACTACACAAGGTGCGTGTTAAAATTTTGGGGAGGGGAGCTCAACCTGCGAGTGATGAGGAGAAACAAAGATTATGTTAATTTCTCCCGATTTAAAACTGAGTACAAAGTGGTCCTGCCGCTGCAGGGCCAGCCCGGCCCGAAGGGACCCCGTGGGGGGAGTCGCGACCGCAGCTGGATGGGAAGGACACGGCCGTGCCTTTTCCCGGTGCCATCGATTCACCCGAGGCCGCACGTGGCTGCAAACAGCGGACGCAAACACCTGGACGGAAAAATCTGGGAAAACGGCCGGATCCGCCCGGAGAGCGCGCGTTGTTCGCTCTCGGGGCTAACCCGACTGAACGGCCCCGGGCACCAAAGCGCCGCTCGGCCGGGCGCTGCCCGAGCGCAG
>WEIU01008004.1:355777-444102 GCA_013389925.1 Aegithalos caudatus | reverse complement strand
GGCCGCCGGCGGTGCTGGCGGGGCGGGCGGGCGGCAGCGCGGCTGTGCCCCGAAGTGCAGAGCGGGGAGCGGCGATTTGCAAACCTCCTTCTCTCGGCGGTGCCTGGGCCTGCCTGTGCCGGTGCTGCCCAGCCCGGGCAGCAAACTGGTTGAGCGGGTATCGGGCGTGAACGCCGCACGCAGAACCCCTTATATAGGCACGGCTTCTGGTTAAGGTCCCTCCTCGCTGCTCAGCGAGCATAACTTTTAATTTCCGAGGGTGAAAAGGGTGTGTGAGATGTGGTGGAGATCGCTGTGCTGTATGTGCGGAGCAGCGCCTGGCATGGGATCAATTCCCCCAGCACCGTGAGATGCTGGGGCCAAGGCTGGTGGTCGTGACCTTGGCTCTTGGCTTCACGTGTAGGTGTTAGGGTGGGTCTGGCTGCTCCTTCTTCACATGACCACCCCTGGGCTCGAGTATGAGTGGTGATTAAGGTGTTATGCAGGTGCTCATTACACTTTTACCTTAATTATCTGGTATGAAGCCTCTGCTTTGTGGATGGTAAACCATCTAAGCCTGGTGCATAAGAGGGAATTAATTTCCCCGTTTGTCCTAAGCCACTGTAGTGACTAAAAGTAGCTTTACAATTGCTTTGGGAGATAAAGAAGGATTACTCTCCCAAATTTATGGAGTGGGAATCTAAGGCTGACTTCTTTGAGATAACACAGTGTGAGGAGCCAAGGAAGGAGCTGAGAACACCTCTGTTTGCTGTTCCTCACCCTTCTCCACATGCTCAGCAGTTGCAGCTTTTGCTGTAAGGCTGTTGCTGTTGAGTAGTCAGGCACATCTAGGGCTTAGGTCTCCATTTTTTAGAATTTCACATGGAAGACAGGAGGAAATTAATGCTCAGAATTCATATTTGTGAGGATTTTTTTCACCTCTTTTCTAAAGCGTAAGGAATTCTTCCCAATGTAAACTTGCATTCTTGACAGACATTTTTCTTTTTGGGTTTTTTTTTTAGTTTATACATTCTAACCTCAGAGTCAATGTTGCAAAAAACCTTTGTTTCTTATATTGACCAGTGCATAATCTATTTTTCACCCTGTATGAGATTGGGAATCCATAGAAAAGGTAGCATGTACTATAATTAAAGATGGTATCAAATGGGTCGTGTGTTGTAGGGCATGGACAGGCACAGACAGATGCAGTTAGGCATTGGCATTTGAACACTAATGCCCAAGAAAGGCAGTTTAGAGTGGTCTTGACCAAATTCATTATTTGAATTGTCTGCTAGAAGATAACACATGGTGTGGTGTAAAAGATTGTGTGTGTGTGGTGTGTGTTACAGACAGCAGCATGGATGGGACTTGGATCTCCTGCAGCAGAGAATGAGGCTCTTTTTTTATGCATTTGCCAATTTTGTAATAAGCACAACTACTAAAGTGAATCATTAATGTGGATGTGGAAATGATGCTCTCTTAGTTCATGTTTATATGTATGTCTTGGTCCTGGAGTCCTCATCTTGGTCATAGGGATAGGAAGGACCTTACCTCTCTGTTCCAGAGTAAAATGCTCCTTTCCCACAGTGTTGTCCCCCAAAAGGGTGCTGCCCCAACAGCAGGCAGTGACTGTAGCCACCATTCCCCTTCCCAAAGTTTGTAGTTCCCTGGCAGTGTCTGAGTTTTGATCTGTAGGATCCTCGAGTGCTGGGGGAATTGCAGGGGTGGCACTTCAGGCTGTAACCAGACCGAGCTGTAACAAACAAGCCTGCAATAAGGGATTTTTTTTTTTTTGCATCTCTTGACTACTAGGGGAGAAAATATTGTTAAGTTGTTTATAATTCTGCAAACAAGCAGCAAAATTCAGTGGCACAAGAAAATAATATTCTTACAGCTCAATTATATCCCTTTGCCAAAAATCAAAGGCATGAGGCAAACAATAGCCTGAGAAGACACCGTAGGAATCTTTTTGTCAGGGAGAGTGTTAGGTCACCAAAATATAGGCATTATTGCTGCTGTCTGTAGTAAAGGTAATGACTAAAGAGCATTTGAAGGACAAGTGGCTCAGTATTGAATCCCTTGTCTTCCTTTTTACTGCCTGATGAGATTTGGTTAATGTATGTGCTAGGAGGCTGAAATACTTGACACTTTGATTTTCAGAGTAAAATGTGTTTGTTGGTTGTTTGGGGTTTTTCCTTATAGGAGACATGATCATGCCTAAAAGAATTTAAGGGAAAAATGATGTGTTGTGCCATCTTAGTCTGTAATCACAAAACCAGTTTGTGTGAAAGGATTCCTTTAAAAATACTGTGTGGGTTTTTCTTCTTGATCTCATTGCTTTTCCAAGTGATTTCGTATAGGCCAAACTTATTTAACCAGTGTATACTTACACTCTTTTTTTTGTACTGTATTGTTTTCTCTCATATATAGACACTCAAGGTTGTTTATCCCCAAGGTTAATTCATGTGCTGCTTTTCATGTGATGTTACCATTTGCAAGTATTGGCTTTAGTTCAGGGCAGTTTAATACACTACATCCGCTCAAGGTTACTGTTTCAGCATTTAAAGTATTGTAACGGATTCTTTGTTCTTAAAAAAAGAAAAAATCAAACCACCTTCCAATAAAGTTGATTAAACTGCAGTGAAGAATAAGGTCTTGCCTTTGAATTCCAGGACTGCAGAAGTAAAAGGAAGGTGCATCACTTGAAATGCACAGGTTAGGAGAGTAAAGCATCTGAAAGCTTTGGTGTTTATAGGACAGCATTGTATAGTGCCACATACCTGCATTTCCTTTGGTGGCTGGTGTATCCATAGCAGTGGAAAGGCATCAGGAATGCTTTTTTTTTTAACAGTAGGTAATTATTTCTAGGTGTGCTAATTGAAGAAGCATATACATATTTAATGTAAATGAAACTATATATCCTGTGTGATGATATTGTATGAAGATTTATGTAGTAAGGCATTTTTAAATCTCATTAATAAATAAAATACAATTATAACTTGCTTGGTTATCAGTCATTTAATGTATGTGGATCAAAACTGACAGGGAACATTCTTTAAAAATCTCACTTCTGTGATTCACTTACAAATGCTTTCTAAGGCTACAGAATAGAGCAAGGCTTTAAAATCTGTTCAATTCTGGACTACTCAGGTGATTGGAAAAACCCCATCTTATTTACTTTTTGTGTGTTTCACCTTTGCAAGAAGGTCTCCTTGTCAGGATTATTGAGTCGCTTGTTTGGCTCTTTTCTTTTAGTTAACTTGAGCACTCCTCAGGAAATCAGGTTTTTGCATCATCTCTCTGATGGGGCATTGCAGCTTCCAGCCCTTTGTTTGTGACTGGCTCAAGCTGTTGAGCAGATCCTAGAAGCAGTAATCCTCAGTTTAGATCCTACATCAATTTATATAATGCTTTTTTTGTTTGTTTTGTTTCTTGTTTCTTTAAGATACTGTTTTATGGAATTTTTATAAATAACTGGACTGTACAGGTTGGAGAGAGATGAAGCTGATCAGGAAGCTAATACAAGTTTTGGGAATGCTAACTGCATTTAGTTACACAAGTAACTAAATTACACACTCAGATTTAACTTTCTTGTGGACATCTCCTGGTTGAGAGGGAAAATCTGGATAATATGCTTAAATAGTGGAAAGGAGTAGTAATGCTCAGGCAAGGTTATTGGAGTAATCAAAAGCAAAGTTCAGTACTGTAACAGGGTTTATTTTAATCTGCCTGTCTTAGGTCACCTTACATAATTTCTGAGTTATTTTGCTGTAATTGACTCGTGTTTGGTACTTTCATCACAACTTGATATATTACTGGTGTATTTTCTATGCCTGGAATTAGTACATGTAGGAACATGGTTTGTATCAGTGTTCCCAATATACTTGTGCTCACACAGCTTACCCAGTGAAAAATGTGACTTGAAATCTTGGGTAGTCACATACCCTGGACTGACTTTAGATAGGATATTTAGAAATACCTTTCACTTTGTCTTATCTCCACAATGATTAATGATGATGATGTGTCACTGTGTAAAGATAAGAGATAAGTAGGCTTCACAAAGTGGAAATCTATCTAATCATTAAAATGGGAAAAAAACTCCTCAAGATAATGATGTTGTTTAAAAGACTGTAATGCATGTGACAAACTTTGCCATTCAAATAATAATCTATTGTTTTTCTTAATTTTTGTCATGAAGCTGTCAAGATCCTAAAACCCTAGCACCCTCTGTGGGTCTGAATATTGTAAGAATCTTAGTAAAGTACTTCTTGTTGCAGTTAAGTAGTAATCCAAACATTTCACGTGGAATTACTTCTGGCTTTAAGTTGTTCTCTGTCTATGTACATACACAATGCATGTACATTTCAGACTTCTTGCAGCTGTAATGAGCTAATATATTCAAATGCTTGTTGGTCACATTCTTAGTTTTCTTGATTTTCTTCTTGTAACTCTTAACAGTAGTTACACTTTCCCGGAACTGTTTAATATCTATGCCTTCTGTGATCTGAAGTTTTGTGAAGTATTGCGCTTCATTTCATTTAATGTATTATTTCTGTGCATGTCATCTTTGTTTGTCAAATACCAGATCAAACTGTTTTGCCCTAAATTCTGGGATGTCATTTTCGCTTTTGCACTTGAATATCTGAGGATTTTTGCTACTTCTTTCATGTGTTTGTGTGTGCTTTCCTTTGATCGAGGGGGAGCTGATTATTCTTGTAGGATTGAGGTGCTGCAGACAAACGTCTACTTTGTTGAGATTGATAAAGCATTTCTGTGATCTTTGCATAAACTTCAGTTACACAGCAGGTGTTTGTTTTTTAGCAGCTTTTCAGTGTGAAGGTCCAAAGCAGTGATGAACAGAAGAGGCATTCCTGATGTTGTGCAGGGTTTGCACGGTTGTCTTGGGGTAGCTGTTTGCTTAGGCGTGAGCTTGCTTTAAACTGTTTTTTGCTGTGTGCCAAAGTTTGTTTTTTCACTGTGGTCTCATGTTACTTTTCTTGGCATAAAGATGCCAGTAGCAAACTTTCCGTGTTAATGTTTCATATTTGTTAAATTCATTCCTTTACAATCTGCAAAATGCAACTTTTTGTGTTCCAGTGTTACACATAAGTGCTTTATGATTGGACCAGTTGGAAAAAGTGTTGAACTCAATTTCTTCTAATGATTTAACAGAAGAGATTGTTTCCTGTGCATCATATAATTTTTGAGCTCTGTTTTTCCTTCCAAGAGTAAATACACATTAAATACACATTTGATGTAGTGTTGGACATTCAAATCCTTTTTTTCTTGTTTGTGAGAAATCTGGAAACTCTAATTTTCCTGTATTTTGAGTACAGAAATAAAAGAAATTGTCCAAGCTTTCAAATTCAACCCGTTCAGTACTAATTACGTGTTGCTTTGTATTCCTGTGTGCTTGCATTTGCCTTCCAAGAGGACCAGTACATGGAATATGTGTTAGTTTGGTGTGATATGATGAGCATTTCAGTCTGTGGTGTCTTCTGCATTGTTACGTTGTGCCAGAGCCAGTTGCCTTGCTGGCTCTGTGCATGATAATTCATCTGCTTGCAAAAAAAGGAAAATGGATTTTATGCCCCATAACCTTCCCACCATCACAGGTGTGTTGTGCATTCAACCAGTTTAGAAGAAATTACATGAAGCTTCATAAATCTAATTTTCTTTGTTGAATAGCTTCTCTTAGATACTCCTTTTTCCTAGTAGTGATTTCAATAAATAAAATGAGTGAGAATTTATCACTTCTACCTGTGATTTTGATACGATGGGAATGGATGTGTTAGATAAAAATACATGATACCATATATCAATTTGTGGGTGCCACTGTAAAAGCATCTCAAAAAATCTTCAAGAAAATAGCAGTAATACTACCAGAGTTAGTAGAGTTTTGTCTGTTTTGATGCCAGATGCTGGAGGATGCATTGTGGGTTTGTTTCACTTAGGAAGATCTGCAAGTATGCATTGCCCAGTTCCATCCATATGAATTATCAAATTACTTGTCTTGTGCCAAGCAGAAACCATCAAGGCTCTGCTTTATTTCAGAAAACTTCTCATTCAAATATTTATAGTTTGAAATTAATTTTGCTGGTGGGTGTGGAATCCTGAAATTCTTCATGTGGCTGCGATCAAAAGAGGAAGATAGAAACTTTCCAAAGGTGCTGTGGCATGCCTGGGTTTGTAACCACAGCAGGAGTGCTGAAGGGGTCTGGGCAGAGCTCTGCTGCCTTCTCACTGAAGCAACAGATCAAGTGAGAGCTGGAAGAATACTCCAGTTTGAATAAACTAGCCTTGATTGTTGAGTTGGAATAAACTCTCAGTATCCAATTATATGGGGAGTGAAATACACTTAATTTTGAAAAAACTCCAGTCATGTGAAACAAACATTTTTTAATGCTCCTAAGTTTGCTGCGTGACAAATCACCCAAGAAAGCCCTTTCCTTTTGTCTCAGAAGGGAAAACAGGACAATATTGCAGTGTTTGCACACACATCATTACTGTGATTTTTACATATTTTAAGTTAAGGGATTTAATTTCCCTTCCCTTGGGAGGGTGGTATCAACACACAGGAAACGTTTTCCTTTTGCTGGTGACTTGCCTGCATCTCTCCACTTTTCATTCCCTTGTTTGTGTTGAATGTGGCATCTGTGTATGTGTGCAGATCCACTCTGTGTCAGGGGAAAGAGACCTCAGGGAGAGGACTGGAATGTGCTGTTGGGCCTCTTAAAATGTTGATAAACAGTGAGGAAATTATGGCTTCCAAGATAAAGGGTGGATGAGCTAGTTCTCCTTTTCCTCTCCTGAAGGGAAGGGAGAGAGTAGGCCTTTTCTGCTGGTTTCATGTCTTTTGATACTATGCATCAGGCACAGGGCATATTTTTCCCATATGCTTAATGGTCTATTAATAGATGTAAGTATTTCCATGATGTTTCCTGGGTTTAGTGGCGCTAAGTGCTGTGGTTACAAGTAAACATGGCACTTTTCAGTAGTCAGAGGAAGTGGTTTTAATGGGGCAGTGAAAGAAGAGGGTGACCTTCTGTTGGCATAAATGAGTTTTTGATGAGGTTCTGGATGTGGATGCAGGGTTGTGGGCCAGGATGTTTTGTGGCTTGTTGAGGTCAGGTTATGGCAGTGAATGAAAATATTTGAGCACTGCATAGGGAAGAAATTGTTTGGAGAAAGTATTATGGAGAAAGTTGCTTTTTTATGGCATTATCAAGTTACAGAACTGAAAGGAAATTTGAAACAGAAATAACTGCACAGATTGAGGTATTTACAGATAATGGAAAGAGCTTGGTTTTCATAATAATTTTTATATTCTGTGGGGAAATTTGTATCTCCTTCGTGCCTTGTAGTATGTTTTCCCTGTTTTGGGTTGGAAGGGTTTTTTTTTTGCCTCTGAGGTTTTTGTAATCTTATAACAGAGTCACTGCCTTTATCCAGTCTTCCTTTAAATCTCATACAGCCAAGGGATGTCATAAAAAGAGTAAGTAGCCTGTCTTTGAATTTTAATATATTTAATCTGTGATGAAGTTGTCCAAATCATGTGTGAGTGGAACTGAAAGTCATGTTACACAGTACAAGCACATTTGCTTTCAGATCCAATTTTAGTCATGACTGGTCTGTTTAAAGTGCTGAAGATGAACTGAATACTATAAGGGAAGTCTTCATGCAACCTCCTTGTGGTGAGTGCTCCCTAAACCATAGTGACAAGCTTACAGGCCATGTAGCAACTGAAAAGGTGTTTAAAATAGCACAGTGATGCTCCTGGAAGATCACTAAATTCTCTGATGATGAAAACCCCTGCACTGCATAGAGCTTCTGGTGCCTACTTGCTGATAATGGTGCATCTGTGCTATTGATAAAATGAGACCCTACTAGGATAACTCTTAAGATTTTAGAAGTTGGCTTTTTATTTTTGTATTTTTCTCTGTAATGGTATTTTCTTCCTTCCACTTCATCCACTTACTTCTGCCTACAAGGTCATAAGGGTGGCCACCTAAGTGAGAGAAAGTGTCTCGCTGCTGTCCTCCCTGGTGCTTAGGGAAAGGCATTAAGGGTGGTGTGCAAGATCACAGCAAGTATCCAGTATGCTTCCTGAAATTATGGTTACAGAGCTTAGAGATGTATCCAGAAGATGCATCTTGACTACAGCTCTGTATGTACATATTCCCATGCTCTAGTCAGCTTCTTGCTCCAATTTCATAATTACACTCAATACACTAATTCTTGCTCTTGGTGTCCCAGCAGAGCTCATTCCTCTTGGTTCAGCCTAGGGAGTGGAGGGAGAGAAAAGTGTGATGGAGGAGACTGGGCCCATCAGATGGGCTCCAGCAGGAATTGGTCTCTCCCCAGCCCACCTGCCTCCTGCAATGGGACCCCAGAGGGCTGAAGTAGCTCTGAAATTATTCTTGTGGCAGCTGCAGGGGAGACAAAGAGACCATGAATAGGAAAAAGGTGGCAAGGAAAAGAAAATGCATTCCATGCTATTTAACCTCTGCTTCAGGCATTACTGTTCAGAAATAGAGAATCACCATATCAAAGGGCTCTTTGAAAATCAAAGGTAACAAAAACAAATAGGGTGAGGAATGTTTTCCTAGTCTACACAACAGCTCTTGGTTAACTTGTTGCAGTGTGATATACTTCCTTAAGTTATAGATTTGGAGAAGTAGAGGGGCAAAAGTCCTCAAGATGGTTTGCTGATCGCTATTTTGTACTGAAATGAATCCATTTATTTCCTGGTGATGCATGCATCTTGAGAAATTCTGGTCAAAACTTCCATGGTATGAAGTAGTACTTTGAAGATGTAATTTTCCTATTCTGACCTTCATCCCCAATGGCTGAGAACTGTTGGATCTGATTCTGGGGAGCAATGTTTCAAGCTGATTATATTATACAGTCCTTCATAAATCCATACAACTGAAAAGCCCCAAGAAAAACAATTCTTAAAAGAATATGGAAAACTGCTCAGCACCTGAAAGCTAGCTTTAATTCCAACATTTTAGATTTGAAGGCATTCAGCCACCTCCATCTGTTTCCATCTGTGATCCATTTCTTCATACATTCCCAGAAGAAACCAAATTGGTTCTTCTTGGATGTCATTCAGTAAAAAAATGTAGTTTCACCATTGTCTGACAGATGCCAACTGTTGTTATTGGGGAACAGTGTTATTATTGGGGAACAGTGAAATAAATAAATATGCTTATTTATTTGTAGGTAGAGCTAGAATGACCTTCTTTGAGTATACAGTTTGGGGTCTTTGGAAATTTCCTCTGTATTAGTTTACACGAACTAGTAAGAACTGATGGTGTCAGGTTTGTATGGAAAAAGATTTTCAGTGTGCATCATCTAGCACTGCTTTAAGAAGGTGGTACAGGATTTGGCTTCTGGTTCTGGATTTAATGAAGCATGTTACACTGAAGAAATCTGCCCCTGAGTCTTCAAATGTTTCATCAGGCACAAGAATCTTCATCTTCTGCTGCTAGCCAACTGTCTGCTTTTGATTTGGAAATGTTTAGTGCATCAATTAAAAAGTACTAAAAACAAAGACAAAAGTATTTATTTCTTGCCAGTCCTGTTGCTTGTGCACAGAAGCAATACCAAGCTGTTTGCTTTCTTTTTTGGGAGAACTTACTTTCAAACTCATTTGTATTCTTGGGAAGTCTGGATGCTGATCCTGAAAAAAAAAAGTGGGATTTTTTGGTTAGTTTTGTTTTGTTTTTTGTTTATAGCATTAAACCTCATTGAGGTATAGAAGGTGGGTATAGTTGGCTGTTTGTGATGATACACCTGTAACTCTGTTTGTTAGCCCAGATGAATCCATTCTTCCTTCTGCTGTCAGCTGAGGCTTAGAGAGCAGCCTTCCTGTGTGTGTGTAGACCTGTGCTTCCTTCTGCCCGGCTTTCTTCTTACATGCACACGGCAGGATGCGGCTTTCCCTGCATCTCCTCCTGTCCTCTTCCAAAATATTTACTGGTTTCTATTTCTTCAGCCAACTCAACCTACTCATCCCTCTCCTCTTTTCCCTTGCTATGGGTAGGCAGGTTTTTCAAGCCCTGACTCAATCTTTTGATTTGTATCTATACATGAAACAAAATTCTGGAAGAGTGTGGGATTCCCCTGACTTTCAGCCAGAGTGTTTGGTGATGTGGGTCTCCACATTCAGCAGAGCTACTTTCTGTTGCCACTATCAAACAAAAGCCTTTCCTTGTGCAGGTGTGTCCTGAACTTTGCTCTGCCTGCCGTTAGTCTGTGTCTAATGAGCCCTGGCAAGGAGCTCCACACTCACCTGCCTTTGCTGAGAGTCTTACAATGAATGGATCTTTCCAGTGAGGCAGGGTTTGTGGACAGATAACCTCTTCTTATTAGACCAACCAGTTACATTCCAAACAAGCAAGGTTCCTTGCCCATTGGTCTGAAGAAAAGGAGCAGCTTGGTCCACTATTCGTGGAAGTGGACAGGAGCAAAGAATAGGTGTTGCATTCCCTCTGCTCTTCTCTGGCCCGGCCAGCGGCCGTAGGGGGTGAGAGCAACATTCCTTGGGTCCGGGGAGGTACCAGAGCCTTACCGGAGCACCTGGGGAGCAGCGGGTGGGCAGGCAAAACACGACACAGCTTCTGAGGGTGATGATTAGAAGGGTTTATTTGGGGGTCCCACACCGGGAGGGAGCATGGTTCCCACAGGAGAGCACGAGGCAGGCAGGCCCCAGGAGAGGCAGGAGCGTGTGTGCGTCCCCAGGGCCAGAGGAGCGGGCAGAGAGAGCTTAACCCTTTGTGACTTCCCCTAAGATACTCCCAGCCAGGGGGCAGACCCAAGGCTTAGACCAATGGGATAGGTGGGGTAGGGCAAAACCAATCCAGGATAGGCTGATGGGCAGGGGTTACAATGAATGACAACTTAGGGAAGGGTTACAACTTAAAAATGAATCACCACAAACAGGACAAGTGGATGCATAAGCACTGAGGTTCTTGAGGCAGCAGCTGATTCCTGCTCTTACAGACACACAGGGTGTTGTAGCTCAGCCTTTAATTCTGGGACACAGCACCTGTGATCTTTTATTCTGCTCTAGCTGTGCTGTAGGGTGGCAACCACTGCTCAGGGTACTGCTGGTCAACTCAGTTCAGGTTCTAGAGAAGCACTAGACAAGAGGGTGTGAATAAAATTCAGATGTCTAATTTACTTTGAAAAGTATTCTAGTGTGCTCCCTGGCTTTGCAGGGTGAATATTTGCTATTATGTTTCAAGAATTAACTAGATGAAGTTAAGACACATTTCTTGGGGTTTAGAACAAAGTGTAGAACCCATGGATGGGTTGGGTTTTTTCTGTGTTTATATCCAAAACTACTTTCACCTAATGAAGGAACCCTGGGGAGTCATTTTATTAACTATGGTTGTAATGGTGGAATTCCAGGTTAGCAAAGGAAAACAAAACTGGTATAAAAAAGGCATAAACAAAAAACCCCAAGCCAAACAAAAATCCCTTTTTGACATATCTTTCATGTCAGTACATTTTGGATGTATAGTTTGGATGAATACTTCATGATTTTTAAAAGTTATTAAACAAGAGAGAACTGCTGATGTGTATCATCATTGTATACAGTTTTCAGATTCCTTGTAAATGCTGGAGATAGCAATCTTTTGAATGCAGTCTTGCAATGACTGCTAGATATTAATCAATTTCTAAGTCTAGTAAGTGCATTTAAGTAGGCAGGCAAGGCTCTTTTTTCATATACTGCTGGGTCTTTGTTCCTAGGTTTTTCACCTAGGTTTGCACTGTATAGTAAAGATAAATGGCACTACTGGTTAGCTGGCATGGAGAAATATGATGCAGTCTTCACTTTCCTCGTTTGAGACCTTCCTTTGTCAAGGAAAAATGTCAGATGAAAGCTTGCAGGAAGAAGTAAAAATGTTAGCCATAACACTTAGCAAGTTTGTATTTTTTGTTCTTGATATGGTGGGATTTATGGCACCAGGCTGTGGGCACATCTGGAGCTAAAGGAGCAGGCAAGCGTGTTGCTGTGACTGTTTGCAGAGACTCTGCTGTTACAGGCTTCTGCCATTTCTTTAGTAGAAAGGAATTTAACAGTGTCAAATATATTGTATCACTAAAGCAGTGGCAGCTTTACTGTTTTTCTCTTAAGATTTTTCTGGAGGATGCCAGAGTTAGGAGACTGTAAGAGATCCTGCTGCCACCTAGAGCATCAGCAATTAGCAGATCTGTTCTGAGCATATATATGCTGTCTTTCAGTGTTTCAGGATTTAAGTTAATAAGATAACAGGGATATGCAGTAGTTATCTCGAAAAACACCTTTTCTCTTCACAGAGCTGTGGTTCTCATTGGGAGCCACAACTGGCTCCCACTGTCAGTGCCTTAGATGCCCAAGGGCAAATTTTTTTTTCAGCAAATTTGAGGGGAAGGGAATTTATGAGGCCAAGTACAACTGCTTAGTTTCAGATATAAGAGCTTTCAAAGTAATTATAAAAATGTTCTTGTTATTTAGCTTTGTTTTATTCGACTTGACAAAAAGTTCAGTGCAATATAAATAAGGGAGGGGAATAAGGTAATGTTTTGAGTGTTATGTAAAATATTGTTAAGTTTTTTTGCCTTTGAAAATAGGATGTATTTTAAACTCCTATACAGATTGCTTGCTAAGTATAGAGAACCATCAGCTCTTAACACTTTGCTTGTAGCATGAGGGTGTTTCTTTTTCAAATGGCTGGCAGAACAAATTGCAGACTGGAGGAGTGAGGGGTTTTTTGTGTACAGCACAGATGTATAGGAGATGGAAAGTTAAATTTTGGAATAGAAAACTATTGAGAAAGGTGGAGATTTCCATTTAGCATTAGCATTCCACTTAGATTAGCATTTTCACGTCTTGGCTTTTAAAATATAGTGAAATGAAAGGTGGTGTAGTTTCATTTGACTGACAGAATGAGAGTAGTAGTCAAACGTGTTTTGGGAGAGGAGGTTTTTAGACTGTGTCCTCATACATGTGTGTAGAGGCAGGGGGTGGACTACAGAGCAGTATGTGTTGGCAGGGATGGTATGAACAGCCCACTTTATTTTAGGAAGAGTTGAAAGGAATAGGTATGAAACTACATTTTTTTGAGAAGGAACATAAAGCTGAAGGTCACTGAATGCTTAGAGAAGGTGATAAGGGAAGAAACTGTAACCTGAACAAAGGCAAATCTTGTACTTAATTTAGGAAGGTGAGGAGGTGTGAGGTCTCTGCAGTTCAAAGCTGGGACACTGAGCATCCATGTCCTGTGGATGGACCTTATATTGGTGCACAAGGTGCTGCAAGGCAGCATGGGGTTAACCTCAACTGACTGCAGTGATGGAAACCTTTCAGTTTCAAAAACCTGGACTTGAAATATATTGTGAAAACCTTAGTAATCTGATTTTTATGCCTTTGTTAACACTACTGTAGCCTAAGTCTTAAAGCATGACTGATGTGAGCCATAATTGAGGTAGCATGCCCAGGATTGACAGCTCTGATGTCAGTAGTAAGGAAAGAATCCAGTTTTTCTTTCATTTTCTCTGTAGAAGCTTCTAGGTTCTTCTGAAAACAAACAAGGTCTCTGCTTCAGGTATACTTGGGTAAGTTCTGGCAAGTTATCCAGTGATTTTTCTGTGCAGCTGCCTGTTCTCTGAAGAGCATTGTCAATGAGGGGAAAATGGTAGGAAGCTCACACTGTCTTGTGTGTGAACAACAGAAAGGGGTATTATTTGGTGCTGTTTACATGTCCTTTTGGTAGCTGATGCTTCCAAGACATGGCTGTGGTTATGTACATGTTATCAATAATGAGCAAATGGTATATTGTTTTCCTTAATCTTATGATGCATTGATTTTTTTTCTCCAATATTGAGTATTTACTGTAAAAAAATCTGTATTAGTTGAAGTCACTAACTCATGACATTTGTTCTGATGTTCCCTTTCTACTTAGCTTACTTATTGAGGTTTGAGTTTTGTGAGGAAGAGACGTTTGCTAATCAGTGACTGTGACTGGATCTCCTAGAAGGGCATAGAGCTCTCAATTGCTTGATTTAAAAAAAAACAAGTGTGTGGGGGAGGGAGAGGAGACCAGACATTGGAAAGCGGATGGGTATGTTGTTTGTTTTTAGAGATACTGACTTAAAAGCAAGAATGAAGCTCAAAGGGCATATGTTGAAGCTTTGAAAAACTATGGAGAATATATATAAGACACTTAAGCCAAAATGGAGCAGACACGTGCTTAATAAAGAATGACAGACATTAATTAAACAATAAACAGGGTCCATATACATTGTTATTCTGTGAAGAAATGTCATTATTAGAGAGTAACTCATCGATTTTCATTGTAGTCCTGTTGTATGTTTATTTATAAATGTGAAAATGTTAAGGGGTTTGCATATTGATTTTTGTCTTTCCTTTAGTCAAATATCTCTTTTTATGACAGGATCTTTAAAAGGAGCATCCTGCTTCTGTTAGATGATCCTGGAAAAGAAAATCAATGTATGCAGTTGCATACCAAAATATCTGCTAGATGGATTGACTTAGTAATCTTTAATCCTGCATGTAAACAGAAAGAAAAATGCTGTTCAGTAAGACTATTTTTTTTCTTACTGTATGTTATTTTTCATCTTCTGGTAACAGATTTAACTTCTGAAGTTTTTATGTGCTTATATATACGTACACATAAGAGTTCTTCTCAAGTGTCCTGTATTTATTTGTACTTGGAGTTCTTCTACACAGTCACAGGAAAGAAAATGGTATTAATCCCTTTGGTTCAGTGGAATTTATTGTCTTGATGGGAAAAAGAATAATGGGATTGAGATTAAATAAAGGTCAAGAATTTTATGTTGGCATTACTGCGCTGCTGTTGTTTCCTTGTGACCTTTTGCAAGCTTTGCTCTTGCTGTGCCTTCATTAAACTCCCAAAACTCTGAACTCTCTTTGGGTTTGTTTCTTTTCTCTGAGGTTAACAGGGCGTGAGCGCTGTCTATTTTGTGCTGCTCTGAGCATTCATCTTGAGCAAGTGCTGAACCTGGATGTGTATATTGGAAAGCTGGTTCTGTTACTGTGTTCATTTGTTGAGACTCTGCTAAACAGCACCCACTATTGAACATTTACACAGGTTTGTCATAGGTGAAGAAGATATTGTCAAGTGCAGATTGGTCAGTGTTACATCAGGAACTGAGTTCACTTCATGTATTTTAGGCATTCTGTTTAAATGTTTCAATTCTGATTAAATCAGTTTTGAGGTAGGTTTGTCTCTTTATCAGTCCAAGGAGATAATTATGACATTAAATACCTTGTATTTCAGTTCCTTTGCTAAGATGCTTTAGCTGGTTTCTTCCTTTCTTCTCAGTCCTGCTGTTCTGTCTTTTCATTCCCTTGAGGTCTGTTCCTCTGACAATGTAGAAGTGCTGCCTTCGCTCAGGAACCCAAAGGCTGATGGTACCGTGTAGAGTAATATGTAATGGAATTGAAAAATATGAGCTTTAGATAGTCTAATTGTTAGAAACCCCAATTTTATAGCTCTTTTAGAAGCCTTTGATCCTTAGCTGAAAACTCATCATTAAATGTCCCTTCCCTGAAGGGATCTATGTTCAGCTGCTTAATGTTCTTCATTTGTCATCAATAAAAATGTGGAATTTTGAGATTCCACCCCCAAAAAAGAAAAGTTTAAATAAAATCTTCCTCCTTTGCTATTACATGTGCAGTGTCATTTTTCAGCTGTTAATAAGCAGACATATGAAGAGAATTCATATTTTGAAAATACCTGTAGAAAATGCTGCCACTGCCTGTATGTGCCCTAATGCCTCACTGGCGGGGAGATGCACAAATTGCATTACTGTGCACAATTAGGTTCTCTGCAGGAATTCGTCTGACATCTGTCTACCCTGGTTGTCTTGGGCTCACTTTGAGTAGAGTGGAATAGGCACTTGTAAATTTCTCCCTCAGGAGGAGGTGACAGGTCTGAGAAGTACCCCAGCTCCCTGTAAAGTGTGAGTGAGGGAAGCTGAGAGCTGCTGGCTCTCAGGGGTGAACATGTGTTTACTTAGGCAGCTGAAGTTAGGCTTCAGTCACCCTTCCTGGTGCACTGCAAGTGCTGTACCTGCCCTAATGTACTGCTCTGTCAATGGGGAGACAATTTGTGGCTGCCATCCCCTTCTTCATATGCTGACAGCTGTAGCAGGAGCTTTACTCTGCATGGCTCAGGCTTTGAGGATGCTCAAGAGGCACAGGAGGGCCTGTTGTGACCCCTCTGTGCACTGTTGAAGCTGCTGCCTGCCAGCCCAGGGCCAGGGAGATGGGTGCTGTTTACAAGTCAGGTTTACCATTTTTGTTGCAAAGGTTAAGTGCCAGTCTCCTGTCACATTTTCTTCTCTGTAGCAGTGTGTTATTACTGGTTGGCAATCAACAGAGCCATGGCTCAGCCAGGGTCTTTCTCAGAAACCTTTCGTTGACTCACAAAGGTGGGGCTTTTCCAGTGGGGCTTTTCCAGTGGGGCTTTTCCAGTGACAGCAGTTGGTTCCAAGCTCCTGTCTTCCTCAGTTTACCTATGGCCTTCCCTGGTGTGTGACTTGAAATGCCCCATCTAGGCAAGGGAAAGCTGCTTGTGATCTGTGTGACTTGTAGGATGGGCAGGATGTAGCCAGGAGACTGTTGGTTGTTGGTAATCATTCAAACCACTTATCACTTCATTTAAATCCCCTCTTCATTTAAGAAGGCAGGCAAATTTCATAGGATGTTCTCTTTCAATTATAGATGTGTTGATAGGTCATGAAGATACTTATCATGCTCTTGCTTCTCTGGCTCTGAAAGTTTATTTTAATCATCAAAAGAATTACTGGTCCATATATACTGTATATCACTATAACCTTTGACCTTTGAGGTTACAACACGTGCCACTTAACCACTGTTTGTGGTGTTTTAGCTTTTTGCAATATAGTAATTAAATAGAAATGTTGGATGAAGGTTATGAGAATTCTTCAGTCCCTGTTTTAGAAAAGTCTGTGTAAGGTAAACCCATATATACATGGATTCCTGTGAAATTTGTCATTCAGCAAAGCATTTGGATGAGGTTTGAAAATATTAAAAAAAAACCCCAGCAAAGTCATCAAGCTTCAGGCTTTTTATTTGAGTTTTGTTTTGATTATACAAATTGTTTATCTATGTAGGGTGTTTTTATTGCTAAATTGAGGGTAGTCATGAAGACTAAGACTTAACATACTGTGTTAATTCTGTTTATTGGACCTTGATATTGGTACATGTTTTGCTTATTATGTGCTTCCTAGTGAATGTAAGATTACTTTCCAGAGACAACTAGAAGGTCACAGACTTAGCAGGCTGTGTAGCCCCCTGCTTTGGAGCATTACTGATGCTCCAAAACTCTGAATAAGTGAAACCTCTTTTTCTGCATGATTTGCTAAATACAGGTAGTATTTAATCTTTGACCAGTTTTCCTGCCAGAGCTGCCCTTATGTAATTTTTAATGCCTTATTACTATAACTGTAATCACTGGGGGACAGAAACTGCCTTTTATCTTATGTTTCTAATGCACAGTGCATCTCTGAGCCAAATATTAAAGACTTTGTGCATATTTTTCCTACAACGATTTTTTTTTTCTCCCAATGGAAAAACAAAATCTGTCAAAATAGTACTTTGTTGGAATCCTTAAAACATGGTTAAACAGCAGAGTAAATGAATATATTGAGAAAGCAACAAGGGGGAAATGTATCCAAATGAGACTATGGAAGAGAGCATACTCTCTGGAAAGTAGAATTTTAAAATTACAAGACAAATATTTTTGAGGAGCAAACTGGCAAATGCATAAAAAGAAGAGTGAACATGTCACTCTTCATACAGACCCTGGCAGAGTTTGTGTTAGGTTGCTAAATGGTCCATGGAACAGACAAGAAATACAAGGCTGTATCACTGAAGCTTAGTTACTTTAGTGTTGTGTGTGAGGGAGCTTAGGGGTGTTTCTTGTCCAAGTCTTTCTTAAAATGGAATATACTTTAATCTATTGCTTAAATTATGTTTGATACTAGAGGAAAATAGGCTTAATACAAAGGTTTTAAAACTCTCGAGAAATGAAGAAAGAGAAATGAAAGTTTTTAAGCGTAAAACTGAGCAGGTGAAATGTGATACGCTGCAAAGAGCCTGTGAGCTTTCTGTAAGGGAATATATTTAGGGCTTGCTCAGCAAATGGGCAAGGTGCAGTGATGTAGAAGGAGAAGTATGCTTGGCTTTTCTAAAAGATGTTTGTAAAAACCTTCATCAAAGACACTAAACATCTAAAGATCTTGAAAACTCTTTACTGTCTGGTGATTTCAGGATTGATGTGAAAAAATGTGTGAATACTGTGATGGGGTTTTCTGTTGTTAGGGTTTTAAGAATAGTCATGTAAAGAGTAGGCATTAAAGTTTGTTATAAAAATGAGTACCTAGTGACTGAGCAGTAAATGGCAGGTACATTTCAATGTCCATTGGTACAGATAGATGTCAGGAGTGATGCCCGTGGGAGACAATTTGTAAACAATGAGGTATTTTGAATTACCCAGTAACACTGGGAAAGTGGTCTTGGAGGAGGGCCAGTTTGTGGGGGTGACAGCCTTCCCTGCAGAAAGGTCCTGAGCCTGTGAGGATGGGTTTGGTTGGGATCTTCTCAGATTCTGTGTCCTCACAGTTGGTGAAGCTGCCTGTAGCTGTGAAAAGTCTTTTGTTCTGAGTAGTATTAATGATCATTCAGAAGCTGATTTTCTCTAGTGGTTTTCTATGTAATACATGTGAGTGAAACTTAAAAAAAAAACCCCAGTAATTAAGGGTTTGTGATAGAAGTATTCCCTAAATATGATGTATGATTTATTTTTAGAGAGAAACTATATTGTTATGTTAGAATTATTGATGTTAATTTTAAATAACTTTAAAAACTCGATGTCTCTACTAAATTTGGCATATGTGAACAGATTGCCTGTTATAAATGCCTTAGCCATTGTTTGCATTGTGAAGGCTCAAATCTATTTGAAAGGTAACTTTCTGCTGTATATATGCAACAAGGAAAACTTTGTCAAGCCTGCCTCTTGTAAGATCTACAGGTCTACTCTGTATTTTCTGCTTTTTTTCTTGTACAGATTAAGCATCCCATTTCATAAATATGTAACCATAATGTAGACTTGCAGAGATTTTCATCTGTTAAAGCTAGGAGTAATTTTGAGCATGAGCATTTAATTATATAGAGAGTATTGCCTTTTTTCCCTTATTCAGTATTTTCTATTTTAATCAGATAGAAATGTAATCCTCCATACCAAAATGAATTCTTTCTTATTGGTTTATGTTCAGAGAGACTTTTTAAGTTGTCCTTTAAAATCCTAGGGTGCTTTTAATCAAGATTAAATAACTTTTTTTTTTTTCCAGAAGCCATACTTTTTTTTGTTTTTTGAAGATGATGATGTTATTATTACTAGTTTGTCTCAAAACATCTGCAGTAATGCTGTTTCTAGAGCATAGATTGCCTGGTGCTACTGAGCAGAAAAGCATGTTGTTTGTCCTGTAGATAATCAGATGATCTTGTAATTGTGTAGTGGTATAGAGTCAAGTCAGAGTTATTGGGTCCTGTTTTTGCTTTAGAAGGCTATTTTTTATTACTGTGTTGACATTTTAAATAAGGCAAACGGTGTTTCTGATGGAGTTCAAATATCATGGCTTTTACTGTAAATGAGCCAGTTCTTAATGAAGTTCCAAGATAAGTGGAGCTGGTGTATTGGGAACTTCACACCATCCAACATTTCCATTTTCCATTCTTGATTTCCTACCCCCCATCAGTTTCGTGCATGTAAATTTGCATGCACGTCCTAATTATGCTTTTTCTCCCTCTGTCTCTCGCCTTCAGGAATGCAATCCCAGTATTGTATTTGCTTGTTTTTCATTGTTTTAAATGTGTCCATATCTTTAATTTCTCTCTGTACTGTTATGTATGTCCCAGAACTGGTCTCTGCAAAGGAAAGAAATCCATGCATGTCATTTCCATGCTTGGCTCTATTGGTTTCAAGTTCAAATCAAGAACATTGCTTGGCTGTGCTGCAAATCTACGTGCTCTCTTTAAATTTTAAACTGTGTTTGATGCAGCAGTATCTTATTGAAATCTCATTCTTATGTGTCTATTAGATGGATATCTTGTTTTTGCTTCAAATAGCCCTGTAGAGTACAGAAGTTAACTTCTAATTCTTACAGCCGTTGGACAGGATTGCAACACAGTCTAAAATACTGGCTTCCCTGATTGCATGGTGGGTTTTTTCTTTTGTTTTGGGTATCCATATTCAGTCAAGACAAGGAGAAAAATTCATTCCCTGTTTTGCCATGTCCCAGACAGCGTTTTGCCCCCTCCTGGTGGTATATCCCATTTAGCTCCCTAAGCAGCCTTCTGCCTAGCCCTGGTTCCTTGGGCTTGGCTGTTATGCCTGTTTTGACTAACCTTAGCCTAAAGCTGTACAGTCTGCTCTAAGTTTGGCTCATTTCATGATGATGCAGACTATTTCTTTGGCTTCTCTTTTTTGACCCACAGAAGAATTGCTGTTAACAACAGGCAAAAGTACAGTGATATCAAAGCACTGTAGTTTTGACCCTTGAAAAGGGGCACAGTGCTCTGAACCCCTCTGGGCTTCTGGGATGTGCACATTAAAGGAATTTTCACTGTATTGCTCTAAAAGATTGACTGGCTTTGTAAAGTCTTCTGAACTAGGGCTTGGGTGACTGCAAAG
The DNA here is from genome assembly GCA_013389925.1 of Aegithalos caudatus. NCBI lineage: Eukaryota > Metazoa > Chordata > Aves > Passeriformes > Aegithalidae > Aegithalos > Aegithalos caudatus. The sequence goes on along the minus strand of WEIU01008004.1, from coordinate 423,367 downwards.
AATACAAACTAGAAGAGCATGTAGTTAAAGCCTCCTAATACCCTAACTCTGTCTTCCCACATACACTATTTGCTTCTGTTTCTCTTTTTAAAAGCTTTTTTTGCCTCTGGATGCTTTCAAAGTGGTGCTCTTTCTTCCCTAGGTTCCATATGCCAAAATAGTTAGCTTGGTCTGGACTTTTTTGTGTGCAGATGATGGAGGATGCTGCTGCTTTATTACGTGCTCTTAATTGTTCTCAAACAAATAAGATAAATAAGTAAAATTAAATGGTCTCAGTTGCTCCAAGTAAAAGCACTTCCTCCTTGCCTTGTAGAGCCATCTGTGCCCTTGATTTTGATTCACAAAATGTGTTCTTAAGGAAAGACCAGGGCAGTGATTGTCTCCCTGTACTTGGCACAGACCAAGTGCAGACCCATCCATTTCCAGACCCATCACTACAAGAAGGATGTTGTGGGGTTGGAGCATGTCCAGAGAAGGGCAACAGAGCTGGGGAAGGGTCTGGAGAGTAAGTGAGGAGCAGCTGGGTCTCTTTAGCTTGGAGGAGAGGTGGCTCAGGGGAGATACTATCACTCTCTAAAACCACCTAAAAGTAGGTTGTAGCCAGGTGGGGGTCAGACTCTTCTGGCAGGCAACCAGTGACAGGGAAGAGGAAATGAGTTCAAGCTGTGTCAGGGGAGGTTCAGGTTAGGAAGAATTTCTTCACTGAAAGGGTTGTCAAGCACTGGAACAGGCTCCCTCATGAAGTAGTGGAGTCATCACCCCTGGATGTGTTCAAGAAATGACTGCTTTAGTTAACAGGGTCATGTTCAGCCAAAGATTGGACTCAATCCAGTTCGATTGGAGTTGGAGTCTTTTCCAACCTGAACAATTTCATGATTCAGTGAAAAGGGCATACATGTGGATGGATAAAACTAAAATACTGCAACAGATTTAATAGTCTGAAAGAAACTAGTTATCATACTCAGGCATAGCACTCTATTTAAGTGTAAGATTAATTAAATAAATTCAAGCCTTAAACAAAATCCTAAATCAGGCACATCAGGTTGTGTAGCTTAGATGTAAACTTCCCTGATTTAGGCAGGTGAACACTTCCCTCCTAGCCTTAAAGAGCTGTGATGTCACCTCCCTACCATGTGTCAGGCAGCAGCCTGCTCCAGCTGCCACCTGCCAAACCACTCCAGGGCAGAGGTGATGGTGCAGAAGTGCTGTGGTGTTGGCTGTGCTGCTCTGGGTGTCTCTTACCTTCCTTGCACTGGCAGTGCACAGGGTGGCCCTCCCACACCTCTCTGCCTTGCCCAGTCAGTGTACAGTCACCTTTCCAGGGCAGGCAAGAAGGTGAAGGATCTGCTGTGCCTTTGTGCAAATGTAAAATAGAAATCCCCAAATAGGATCTGCTGCTTGCAGGCTTGAGCTATTCTGGTTAGGCACACTCTGGATTACGTGTACCTACACACACACAGAATTTAGTAATTCTGTTCCCAAGGCCAAATATTTCTACTTGAAGCTATTTTGGAATAGTGAGTAGGATGAAAATTTTCTTACTAAGCCTTAAGAAGTAGTCAGAAAACAACCTAGTATTTTCAAATACCACGCTTGAGTGTGTGATAGACTTGCTGGGTGAGTAATCTACAGGAGTTATCCATAGAATACTCATCACCTTGGCACTGGAATACTAAATCATGCATGCATGCTGTAGATTCATAGACTCTGTAGGGTCTCTGATGGCTTGTCCTGTTCTTTGCCTCTCAGGTGCCAGCAGCCCTGCACTGTAGCTGCACACTGCTGGGACATTATATTCAGTAGGTAATTCTTCCAATAGATTTCAGAGGGGCAGTCTGAACATGAGGCTTGGTCCAGCACTGTGCAGGTATTTACAGCTGTCATAGTTCCCCTTGGAGACACAGCCTTGCATGTGGCCTTTAATGGATTTCTGCACCTGCACAGAGCCTTCCTCACTGGGGCTGGGGGAATTCATCAGTACAGATCCATTGCAGGGTAAAGACACACAGCTGTGTGATCCTATAGACCTCCCTCACTCCTGGTGCACATCAGATATGTCAGGTGTACAATATAGTGGTTAATAAGTCTTTTTTTTTGCTGTAGAAGTTTAAAAGAAGAGCTGTTATACTTCAGGCTGCAACAAAATCCCATAATTATGTCTTGACATAGTAATGTCTTAATTTATTTTAAATAAATTGACTCCCCAGGAAAAGCTGTTATGCTGAGAATGAGCTTCATTTGTCATTTACAAATAATTTAATTTCATAACAGCTTGACTGCCTTATGTTGAGCTGCTTATTTCTGATTTAATGAATAATGGAAGAACTGGAGGACCCTTCACGGTGGGTTTTTTGTTTTGTTTTTTAATTGCATAATTTGATAAACCTAATAGATTTTAATAATTATGAAGTCAGAGACAAGCTCCTGTTGCCCAAATCAGTATCCCACATGTTGTGAAGCAGGTACATGTGACCCATACTTCCACAAGCCAATTGACTAGGGCAAATGCACAAAATGATGAAGATCTCTTCCACTTGAAAAAAATTGGGTATTTTTGTATGGAAATTAGATTCTGAGCACCAGAAGGCAGTTATCAAAAATATCATTTGCTTGGCTGCTGTAAGCTGGCCCAGTTCCTCTCCTGTGGCTTGGATCTTGAAATGAAAGTAATACAGTTACTTCTCACCCTGCTGTGGTTTCAATCAGATATGTAGCTATGCTGATTATCACCACTTAAATGTGTCTGGTTTTGATTGCCCTATTGCCCTAGGAAAAGAATGCCCCAGTATGTTGGTTATTTTTGTTACTGAATTTGGAGCTGCTGTAGCATAGAAGCAATAGCATCCAAATGATCTCCTCTGCTATATGTATGTTCAGTAGATGAGAGCCTAGTACTACTCACTGAAAAAAGGAATTTGTTCTAAAATTGACTGTAAAGTGCTATGAAAACATTTCTTTAGCAAAGAGGCAATTTACTTTTTAAAGGACTGTGTGCAAGCTCACTCCAAATTAGCTGCATTAAGGTAATCACAATATTCACCAAGTAAAAACAGTGTATGTTTTGTATACAGATGCTCAAGGGCACCCTTTTGTATTGAAATGATGGCTGCAGAACTAGTGACTGAAAGAACTCTTTTGTTGTGGGTAGGTTTTTTGGTGTGGGTTTTTTTGTTGCCTTTTTTTTAAAAAAAATCTGATGTTATTTATAATGAAGGAGCAGATCTGCAAAGTTGACTGTGTTCCTTCATCTTGCTTTCAGTGATGTAGTGCAATAATGTGAAGCTTCTAACTGGCCTGTAAGTTGGGACTGCTGGTTTGTGTGTGTGTGTGAGCTCCTTTTGCTCACTGACCCAGTCACAGGCTCCTGAAATGGCTCTGCTCACTCAGGGCTCAGAGCTGACAAGAGCCTGCAGTGCCTGCAGCCTGACTCCCAGCCATTCCCCTCTCCTGATCCCATTTATCAGGGGGAAGGGTTTTTTACATCTTTACAAAGCTTTTCTACTCAAGCAAGCCTGTCACCCTTGGTTTCTGAGCGCTGCATTGAAGTGGCTTTGGTACCAAAGGCTTACTTTGAAAAGTGTATATGAAGTAGAAATTATGGTTGTTTTGTCTGTGTAACATGACAAGGTGCTGTTTAAAAGGTGGCAAATAAGGCTTTAAAGCTTGAAAGTGAAGAGATTTGAGGACTCAGAAATGGTAACTTCACAGAACTAAATGTCTTTGCAGATGAGTATAGGTGGAGTGAAAAAGGGAAGAAATATTCCTTAATGGGGGTTCAGAGACTGTCAAGTCAAAATAGCATTAGCCAAGGATGAGAAAGTGAAATGGTTTTCCAGTATATCATAAACTTACTGGTGTGTTATTTCTCAATGATGTAATAGTTTTCATTTATAATTTCAAAATTATCAGTGAATTTTCTGTTTTATACAATGAAATACAGTGAACAGTTTGGAAAGAAATACATACTGGACTCGCTGGTTGTATAAGTAGAAGCAAACTGAGAATTTTTCTGACCAAGGAGGCAATGAGCAAACCTGAGAAGATCCATTTGAAGTTAAGGTTATAGTTCCTACACTTTAAAAAAAGGAAATCATCTGTACCTTTCTACTTCTCATGGAAAACATAAAACCAGATAGAGTTAGAATTCTGAGTAATGCTACAAGATAAGCCGACTTTAGTCATAATAAAAGGGATGCCCAGTACATCATCTATGTATCCTTGAATCCTTTTAGAAAAAAACATACTGATGTTGTTCTTGTTTGGGTCAGGTCATTGCAAGGATATTCAGATATGCCAAATACTTGCAGATTACTTCAATATCATGTTGGGGTGTGTATTAAGTTTTAAGAACTAATCAGAAGTACTTTGTAAAAACTAATTCAGTCTTTGCTTTAGGGTACTTCTGGTACACTGACATTACTTCCAAAATTTTTAAACTTCATTTTTACCATTTCTTTGTTCTTTAAGCAGTCAATGCTTATATACACCTGAAATGTAAGGTAAGGCTTGCAGAAAACACTTCAACTTAAATTTCACTTGTTCTTCTGATTGCCACTTTTCCTTTAGCCAAATCATTTCAATTGATCTTGAAGAGATGGTGTTAGTATTCATTTTTTTTATAGCTTTAACTGTTACAGTTACAAGAGAATTATTTACTGAAGAGTGTTTAACTGTGTGTAACAAATTAATGTTGTTTCAAGTATTTTCCTATGTACATTTTGATTAAGATATTACTTGGAAGTTTAACAATAGAGGCATACATGTATTTCAGAATCCCATGGAACTTGATTTTATGGAAGTGTGATGTTGAAATATTGGTGTGCACTTTTTATATAGGAAATCATGTAATCTAGAATTTTGAGGCATAAAATTCAACAGATAGTTTCTAAAAGCCCTGTATGATTTAGGATCAGTTTGGTTTTTAATTTTATAGCTGAATAATAATCCCTCAGTGAAGTTTGAATGATGGAGGGATCATAAGAAGAATTCTTAAACATAGAGTAAGGACAGTTTTTCTGTTTTCAGAATTTATATCCCATGTCTGAATTAAGGCTATTTTTAGTGAATATTTTATTATTAAAGTAGTACTGAAAGCTCTATATTGATATCTAGATACTGATTAATAACTGACATTTTTTCATCAGGTATTTCTGGACTAATTTGGTTCAAAAAGAAAAATAAACCTATTTTCCCAGTCAGTTGAGTACAAAACATGTTTCTGATTCTTGTCAGGCAGCACCTAGATAAAGTTCTATAAAATGTGAGCTTTGAAATATTTATATTTTATACTGTATAATTCATTTTTTTTGTTGTTTTCTTCTGTTGGAAAACAAAGGGACTCTTAGTGTAAGGTATACTGGGGGAAATTATGCTTGCATCTCTCTTAAATAAAATTGACAATAGTACCTAATCTAGTTAGCTGCTGTAAGGAAACAAGTGTTCTTTTCTACTGTCATTTTAAGTCTGTCCTGTCTTAATGTACACTGATGAAAAAAAAGCAGTGTGCTTTTGTGTTGTGTTCCAAACATGCAAAAATATGATAATTCTTTGAATTGTAATTAGCACAATTGGCTCAGATCATTGCTCCTGACTAAGCTGCTGTCCTCCTTACAATACTGCAGGACCCCACTGCAGGTCTGTTTCTAGAGTTTTAATAGGAGAACAACATCCACCTCTTGTTCCTGCCCTTTCAGCTGTGCTGCAGCTTAGTCTTCTGCTCACAACTTTCTTCTGCCCCACTGGGTATCAGCAGACACTTGTTTTTATTTTTCTGTTCTTTCTGTTGGAGACCAGGCATTTAACCTGGAGAAGGCTCAGGAGGACCTCATCACCGTATTCCAGTACTTAAAGGATACTTAAAGGATGGGTACAAAAAGAATGGAAGCTCTGTCTTCTCAAGTAGCTACCTGGAGAAAGCAAAAAGAATTGGTACCAGGAGAGGCTTTACCTCGATAAAAGAAATAATTTTTTTTTACAGTGACACAGTAATCACTGTAACAAGCTCCTGAGGGACATGGTGGAGGCCCTATCACTGGATGTTTTCAAGATGGGATTGGACGGATGCTAGATAATCTCATCTGGGCTCCCTCTCATGGAATATTGGACCAGGTGATCTTTTGGGATCCTTTCCTCTCTGGGCTGTGGTTTTATGAATCTACAACCCTTCAGAGGACAAACTCTAGAAGGCAACAAGCCAACTACATATTTGCAGTACCAAAACTGAAGTTTTGGAGTAAGAGCTGATGTGTGATTCTTGGAAGGAAAGTCCATGTATGTTTTCTCTGTGAGGCCTGGAGCTGCTCTGGGCCAGGAGCAGCAGCCTCATGCCTGGCAGAGGTTGTGGCAATGCCCATGGAAGCGCCAGACCACCTTCCCTTGTGAATGGAGTGGTTGGGTGTGGGGGAGAGACTTGATGGTCCTGAAAAATGTCTGTTTGCTGGCTGCAGGCTCCTCAAGCTTCCCAAAACAGCCAGCACGTGTGGGCTGCGTGGGTTTGCCTGCAGCTGCTGTGCTGGAGCGTGCCAGCCACCTCTGACAGCAGAGTGCTGCTGGCACCTGCCCTGCCAAGGATGTCACATCAGTTCTGGCAATCCCTCGGGAGCTTCCTGGGGCAGTCTGTGAGTCAGGGGAGGTGGATGTGATGGTGGGGTGCAGGACAGCTGTGCTGGAAGCTGCAGGGCTGCAGGAGCAGTGTGCTGGATGTGGCAGATGGCGTTCTGTTTGAGGGGTGAGGCTTTGAGGGGAGGCAGGAGCTCAGGCAGATTTGTGCTGGGAAGTGGAAGGTGCGGGGTGTGCCAGAGAAGGGGCCAATATGCACAGGCAGAGCCTGAAGGCAGGGAGCTGCTTTTGATGTAATTTGAATTATTTCAAGAAAGAAGGGGAAAGGTAGGGAGAGGACATCTTTATCTACTTCTTGTTCTGTCTTTAATTGTAAGAGATGAAAACTGCTTAGAATGAGGAGAAACTGCAGAACTCAGCATACTGGTACTCTCTACAGCCAAACACCATAAAGGTGGAAACAGGTAATGATCCTAGCAACACTGAAGTGTCTTCTCAGAATCATTGTATACACATTTTTATTTCTCAAGTGTAGATAAATACAACTTGTTTTCTTTGCTAAATAAAGTATAAAAATAAGCATAGGGTAACACCACCACTGAAGCTTAATGGTGGTGTATTGTTCTTTATACATCTGAATTCTTAACATGGCTATAACATTCTCAGTGCTGCCCCTTTGGCCAATTCCCCGTCTGCCTTGCACGAGGGGGTTGTGGCAGTAGTTTTTCCAATGATACTTGAGATCATTTTCCTGCTCTTAAGACTATTTCCGAGCCAGAATTCTCACCAGTTTTCAAGGTTGAATAAACTTGCCATGAGATCTCCAATGAATAAACACAAGAGATGTTTGAAAAGATAGGTGTTCACACAGCACTACTATTTATCACTCTGCTTATAGAAAACTGTTCCAGTTTTCATGGGTTTTGTTTTTCAATTTCGACCCCCCCCTTCGACCTTATATAAATATGTGGAGGAATCTTATTTATCTAGTCACATGTAAATCTTTTTTCTAAAACTTACCATTTATTCTTCATGCTGTAAATCAATCTAAAATGGCTGAGTAAGACCTAATCCAGGCTTTGGCTCTTCATGTAACAGTCAACACTTCTGATGGAACTCTGCCATCAAGGAAAGTAATGTTAAATTAATTATGTGCTCACTATATAAGGTACATATATATTTGCCTAGAAAGATAGTATTTACAGAGTGCTACTCACTGAATCTTCTGTAGAAGTTAGCTTTGTCTAAATCACAGTAATTGACCTATTAATTTTTCACAAAGTGTGGAAAGTGCTTAGAAAAAACCTGCATGCACTTTCAGTGAAAGGAAGGAAGCTCAGTTGCCAGCATCTCTAGCTGCCGATGTATTTGTCCAAAGTAATTTTGAATGCAACTGAATGGCCTCTATTCACGCATTTTTTAATATTCATGAGAGGAGGGAAACATATATGATCTCTTCAAGCAGTGTTTAGGAATGTTGTCTTTGAGATTATCATGCTGTTTGCTTAAGTAGTTGTCAGAAACATCCTTAAGAGCTCCTCTTCAGCAGAGGAAAGGAAGTCATTGTGCCTTGTCTGCGGCAGTGGCAGTTATAGGCAAAACTCAGGAGAGGCTGTACTTTACTTTTTATCCAAAATAAACCTTGCAGAGTGTTTTCTGAAAACAACTCTTAGTGCTGGCTGTGGTATTACAGTTGAAAAGAAGAATGATTTTGTTTCCCTGCTGTTGTTTTTCTCAGCTGCACTGTGCAGGATATTGTCTCCCATCTGGCTAGATCTTCATGATGTTAATAATGAGAGTTGTTTGCAAAGCAGGCTGATTCCATTTGCACCTTGAATGCTTCCTATTTTCAAACTGAAACCTTTCATATTTCCTCCTGGCTCTACCTTTATCAATTTCAGAACTCCTGTGTATGGGATTGTCCTGTTTTGTTTTCATTAATATGTGGATCTTTAACTGGGTTTTGATAGGCCTATCGCCTTGGACTTATAGAGCTGCAGATATTATTATAGAGCTGCTGATCTTTTAACTGAACTGCCATGATGGATTACACAGGGTAGGAATCTGCTCTTCAGCAGATCCTTCATCCTCTTATTTTTTAAGGTGGCAAAATAAAAATACTTCATTCCACGACTCAAAACCTGATAGTTCTCGTTGACATTCCAGCTTTTTTTTTGGAGAAATGTTGATGAGCAGGATGTCCAAAAACTTAGGAAGAAGGTGAGAGGTTAACACCAAGTGAGGTGGGGAAACCCAAAACGTGTCTGTGTAGGTTTAACATTTTCTTTCCCCTGAAATTGTTTTTATCAGATCACCTCTCACTTATTAAGCAGGAGCAGCTGCTGGTTTCTTGGGATGTGCATTATGGACCAGAATAGCTTTTCCGTCCCTTCTGTTAGCAGCTGGTGGCCTCTGTACAGTAGCAAATGGATGCCTTGCTGGCTTCTGGTTACTTGTGCACCAGTGGCCATTTCTATGTGTTAAAAATGTTTATTTATGAACATCTTTTAGTATTAAAGTATTTGACCCAGCATGATCATAGGCGTAGGTAGTGGGCATGTGTTACTTATATAAGATAGAAATACAAGAATGTAATAATACCAGTTTTAAACAGTTTAATTTTCTGTCAAAAGTACTTTACACTTTGTAATCATCTGTTTAAAAAAAAACAAGAGAGACAAGTAAATATCACTATACAAACCTTGTTTTAAACTAATTCACATAACAGTTGGTCTTGATGAGACATTTATGTTTAAAAATACCTGAAACCTGGTACACTACTTGCTATTGACACAGCTATTGTTTTACTCAGTTATTATCTAGTGGGCAGACTACTTATCACCTTGTTACCTTTTTCTGTTGTTGTTTAATTGTTGTTGTTTTATGTGGTGAAAGATCATCCTATTTTATGTCATTTAGTGATTCTTGGAAGCCAGAAGTGGAAAAGAGCATGCTGGTCGCAGTAAAAGGGATGAGAGATAAAAAGGAGCCCAGGAGAAAGTCCGTGTTTACTGGTCCTGTGTTTTTTTACAGAGCTCTTCAGCAATGGTGAGCAGCCTGTGCTCTCTGTGTACAGTGAAGGAGATCCTGGGCTGTGAGTTAGAGATGTGGAGTTGAGCACTTTGATGGTTCTCTCATGTGAAACAAAGGAGTAATTCAGAGTTTTGTGCATTGGTAATAATGCAGCACAGTTTCTGTGCTCTCTCCCCCAGCACTGCAGAGTGGGCCATGCCAGTAGGGTGCTCAGCTGAATCCAGGGACCCAGGTGGGATGGGCAGGAGGTGGGCTGGAGATGGCACTGCCAGTGACTTAGCCCAGAGGTACAACTGGTCTGCAACCTCACTTTGGATCCATCCACATGGCATTGTCCCCTTCTCCATGCCAGGGGTGTCTTCAAATAAATGAGTAATGAAGAGAGCAGATGGGTGCAAGGGAATTACAGTGTCTACCCAAAACTCTCATGCAGTCGAGTAGATCTGTTACTGCCTGGATGGTCAGGGTGCTTGGACCTTGGCTTTTGTGGGGACACCTGAGGTCTGTGATGCATTTTGGTTTTTGTTTTGCTTGCAAGTTCCTTTGGATTAACCCCTCCTGTTGTCCAGTGTCTATGCAGTTTGTAAAGAGTATAAATTTGTAATTAAGGGGTTTACAAGTAATTTTTAATACCTTTAGTAACTATTTATCACTTTTAATTTAGTTTAGATTGCATAATTCATGAGAAATTATTTCAATCAATCATATGAAACTTGTCTGCTGTAGCCCATTTATTTTTGAGGTAGACCATAGCATTAGGACATGTTTATATGTGGTAAATACTAAATAACTGTATTGCAAACAGCAAAAAAAATGATGAAAAGACAGTCTAACTTGAATAAACTTGGTAGATTGCTGGAAGGTAAAAAAGTTAGTCCATTGATAATTGTATAGTATTTCCATAATTGTGTTGCACACTTGCACCAGTTTATCCCTGCGGTATAGCTGAGAATATATTTTTAAAATAAAAACTTTTTTAATTTTGTAGGATCCAGAATAGGAATTGTTTTTTAAAATTGATGATGTTCTTGGTATGAAGAAAGTTTTGTATGTGTCTCTACTCTGTAGCTGTAATGTCAGCTCTGGCAGCCCGAGAAGTGAACAGTCTCATTGGAAACCACATTGAGACATTAAGGGCAAATATAAGGAGTAAATTATAAATAGATACTCAGACACTGAACTACTGAACATGCAAGATTTAATGCTGCAAATATCAAGAATTGAAGTACTATATAAAACTAGAGCTTTCTTACTGGTTTTGTGACATGAAAAGAAAAATAATCAGATAGGAAAGAACAGTTTAGTTAGGGATTTAGTGTTGATATTGGAGTAGGGAAAGGTGATGAGACAGGTTGTTACAAGAATTAAACCAGGATTATTTTACTTCTTTTGGTGCAAAGTTTTAAGCTTTTGACTGTAAATTCAAAACAAATACATTTTGGTGTAAAATAAAATTATGTTTGTTTTATTTGCAGGATCAGTCAGGTTAAATTTTCTGCCAGTAACTGTTTTATTAAAACCACAACTGCAACACATCAGAAAAGGGGGAGAGGGAGGAACAAAGAATAAGAGAAAATTAAAAAGTAAATTTTAAATAGAAAATACCAGCTAACCCACATACAGGCTAATTGTAGACTTACAAAGTCTAAACACACATTAGAAGGAATTAAGCCAACTAGACTCTATCTTCCAAAATGTATAATTACGTTGTATTACAAGTAGATAATTTAATTGCTAAATCATCATTCAAGTGTTTTCAAAATGAATTAGAACAAAGTTTTGCCTGCCAAGCGTATGTGACCTTCAATTCCTTGCATTTATCATGCATTTATCTCTATTGAAGAGCTTTCTTTTTATCCCCACAAACTCATCCACACCACGTGTTGCTAGACTGTGTCATAGCATTAAATAAATCTGTGTGCCAAAAAAGAGTCAGGCTGCATGATTAGATTTGGTGGATTCAGTGTGGCATCTCACACAGGAGAAGATTGGGTAGAAATTCAGCCGTCATCAACCTTAATACATTCATGCTACTGTTCACTTGTGCAAATAATTATCTTTGTTTCCTTTTAGAGCTCAGTATGTTTCCTGGAAATATTTTTTTTCAAAGTCATCTGTCAGCCTCCACTTTTTTAGCTAAACTATGATGTTTTGATAAAGTGCAAGCACTCAATTTCTCATTCTGCTTTTTATAAATAACCCAAAAGACATTACCGCTGAATTTTTTTTTGCCATTGTTGTTGGTCAGTTTATCTTGGCAGTTTAACATTGTGACACTGAATTAAGCTTCTTTTACAGTTCCCATCTTGTATGTTGTCTCTGCCTTTACTTAACCCTGTCAGTTTAAGTGTCAGGCAGTTAATTAGATGAGTATCAGTGTAGCATAACATCATAAATCTTTTTCCTGAAATATTTAAACTGTATGTTTAACTTTGATTTTTGGTTAATCTATGTCCTTTCCTTTATTGCTACCTTTATTCTAGATGAGTTATTCAGAAAGTGTGCAGAAGAAGCTAGAGATTTTTTACTGAACTATTAGATTATCAAAAAACATAATATGCAGATTTCTGTGCTTGTTCTTTTTAGAAACTTTCATGACTTTTAATAGATTTTTTTTTTTGAGTTCTTGTGGGTTTTCTTTTTACCCAAGGCCATCGTGTTGTGAGTAGCTGGGGCCTTGAAGATAGAAAGCCTTTATTAATGTAGGGCATTGTATACTTAATATGCTGTATATCTTGAGGCATGCAAATGAATAAAGATTTTGATACATGTTTTAAGTGTCTTGCTACAATTTCAAGAACTCAGTTGTCTGTATTTCTTCAAAAAGAAATTAAATGTAGAGGACAACACCTATTTGTCCATCCTTCTTTCTTCTCACCAGTAATTAGCTGTTGAAGCCATCAGTCCACTTCAACCACATTTTTCCTAAATCTAAAGGGTGCTATGTTACTGCAAAGATGATAAAACCAGGTGATGCCAGTAAACACAGTAAAAGCTCACCCCTGTGTTACATGGCCTAAAATTCATCACTTTCAGGAGGGAATTGTTTATTAATGACCCTGACCTCTGAGAACAGTTAAATAGAGGTCTGGTGTCAAGGCACAACCATGTAAGAAATGAGGCTTTTCAGTGCCTTATAGAGATTTTTTTAAGTCACTTGTTTGAAGATTTTAAATTACCAGAATGTCGCCCTGTTCTTTTCTGTTCTTTTAGCCTTCTGATTGTTTACATACTTAGGAGTCAGATTCTCACACATTTTCTATAAACAATACTATTGTTTACATTCCTCCAGTTAGGAGGGACAATTGATAGACACCTTTTCAGACCAGTGGAATTGAAGAGGTTGAACCTCTATCTTCCAATGTGGTCCATTTCTGTGAAATGTATATAAGGTGAAATCAAGAAAGTAAACTCCTCTTTTCCTCCTCTCACTCCGGCTCTGTCATCTCTGTTGCGTCTCATCATGGCGTTCCTGCGTCACCAGAAAAATAAAAGTCTTTGGGCCAGATTTCTAGCTCTGTCCTTATTTATGAATGAGAACAAAAATTTGCTTTTCAAAGTGCTACAAAATCATTTGCAGGAGTATAGAGAGGCAGAAGGAATAAAGTAATACTTTGAACCAAATCGCTTTTCTTATACTGTGGCGGAAGACCTTTATGAGCCTCTTCAGAGACAGCTGTCATTTTGGACAAATATAAGCTACACTTGTTTTCTTAAAACATTTAAAGTTACATTCTGCTTGTTTTGCGCCCAGAAAACATCTGGCCACAGATCTGATGCTGAATTACTGCCTCTAACATTTACATGCCAGCCTTGGACTTTTACCTGAATCAAGTCAGTCTTCTCCAGGTGGTTGAAGGATCAACAGAAATACTCCAAGCAATGTCTTTCTATATGTACCTTTATTTTCTTAACAAATTATCTGCTGGGCTAGTGTATCTGGTCTTTGAAATGAATTCTGGTAAAAGTGAAAAGAAAACACAGTACCTCTATAGTGCACATATATGTGCAAGGGCCTGTTTGTGTCTAAAGGCTCTAAAATGCTCCATGTGCCATGGGAATACCAGCTGAGTGTCCATAATTCTCCCCTGGTGCCTGCAGTGCCTGTTCCTGCACAGGACATCCCCTAAGTGAGGCAGACTTGTCACAGCAGTGAAAGCTGCACCTTGTTGATTATAATATTAACTCTCTCTTTGCTTGTTCCTTTCTGGGCCACAAAGGTCACAAAAGAAGGTAGGAGACACCAGTGCACACTGGAGTTTCCCTCCATCTTGTGTAGTGTTGCCACACATCACTGTGAAAGTTTAGATGAATTTTGACAGAAAATACAGAATACAGGATCTGATCTTTGTGCTAAGCACTCTTTACTGCAAAGCTTAGTGACCCACTATGTTTTAATTGGCCTCTTTATGTTGGCCTAAGTCTGCTGTCTGTCCTGGACTCAGTGTGTGTTTTCATTTTAGTGTGTCATTTAAGCACTTTGCATACAGTTTAGTCACTTTATATTGTGATTTATCCTTTAATTTTATAGATTTTGTAAATGCTCCAAATTGTTACCCAGAAAAAAACTCAACCTTCTTCTTTTGGAGACTTGAAGAATCAGTGGATGCATAATCTATTCACCTTTCTTATGTGTAAAGATTGAGTTTGGTAAATTATTATTCTGTAGGTCAAGAGCTCCATGAATAATGAGTTATGTTCTGAGTTTGCATAAACAACTCATACAATTTATAGCTGGAACTCAGTGAATAATCCTCTGAGAAATTACAGATTAAACAAAGATATATCTTTTGCAGTGGTAAAAAGGCAGACTTAATCTTTTTTACATTTGTTAAGGTATTGAATCTCCAAATAAATTCCACTTAAGAACATCAGTTCACATAACTCTTTCAAAGGATGCAGAAATGTTCAGCCTCATTTGTGCATCCGTCCATCTCCTTGCTGTCTCTTGCCCTTGAAAAATAGTCTTCCAAGTACTAACCTAATAGATCCAAGGTCTTCTGTTTCCATAAAATGCAAACTCCTCTCTGTCAGAACAGGATCTACACAAGGGGTGTGGGACCCAACATGTCTCATTTCTCACTGTTTCCTCACTGACCTGGACTCCTTCAACAAGCTGCACCAGTCCCATGTGTAAATGAGGTTGCCTGGGTCAGTGTTAAGGCAGTCTCCACTTTGGAATATTTCTTAGACTTCTAGAAGCTCCAAGTAATTCAGACCCTTTAATACAGTTCAAGGGTAAGAGTTGAATGAGGTCCTTGCTTCTGGAGCTTTGCCCTTCAGGGGGGCTTGATTGGTTTCTAACAGAGACAATTAACGCTTTCTGTTCACAGTGGCCAAACAGTTGGACCAAGAACAGTCATAATAAATGATTGTACAGAGATGCATGCATTACATATAAAAGAATGTATGTAAATGTAATGTTTTTGTTCTTTGGGGCAGAAAGGTTGCCAGCATGTGGTCAGGTCTCAGCAGTGTCTTGTAGGTGGACTTTCGTGCACTGAAAGCTTTGTGCTTGGAATTCCTTCAATGTCAGAAGCTCACAGCTAAAGGACAGGTAGAAAAGTTAGCAGAAATCCCAACAAGGACATGTTAGGCTCTTGATGGAAGACCTAGAATGATTAGATTCTCAGATGAGATTACATAAATGCCAGAGGGAAAAGCTAATGTTCTGGATTGAAAAGGGTATTTGGATCCCACCACTGAACCATATGTTTTATTAAGAATTACATGTAGGGGCCAAGACTGAGGGATGCAAAAGCAGGAGCTGTGTGGAATACACTTTGATGAATTGACATTGCCCATAAACAGTTAAAACTGTATGTCCATACATAAAGTTATATATATGAACTGTGTTGGTGTAGTTCATCTGCTAAAATGGAAGGAAAAGCTTTAAAGCAAACACTTAATTGTTAAAGGTTTTGTTCCCTAGGAGGATTTACTGTGCATATTCCTAGAATAAATTGTTTTGATTTTGATAATCAATGGGTGTTCTCCCTGAAATAAATAACTGGGAACTATAATTAGTGTGAAACACAGCAAAAGCAACATTTAACTGTTGCTCCTAAACATAGCCAAGTCCACAGAGGATGAAGTTCACTTGATCATGTGTGCTGGATTAATCAGCTTTGCTTCTTTTTATTTTGGAAGGTTTTGCCAAATCACAGGGAAAATGTGCTTTCTACATCTGATGCTGGTAGCTGCCTCTATGTGGAATAATACACTGTTCCAGCAATGCATGGTGTGGGTAGAGCAAAGAAGAGGCTATTTAGGTTAGTCCTTGATAGCTGCATGTCATGTTAGTAAGTCATCAACACTTTTTTTAAAAAATAGATATATATATATATAAATGGAAAATTGCAAATGGATTCATTTGTTAAATGCTTTATATTCACTTTTCTCACTACAAAGAACAGAAGAGAAACATATCCTGAAGCTTTCTCCAAATCTTCATTCATGGAGGACAGAGTATAGTGGTAGATGAAGATAATGTTAAAACTTAATTTTACTGTCTAGGGAAAAAACATTTAGACCTGCTGTGGTAATAAAAGGACATGCTGGCAACACCTCATGCCTCCATAAGCATTGTTAAGAGACAAGTGTGTTTTCTTGGTTCTCTAACTGTATCTTTGCTGCAACTCAGAGCAAATCCCAAAGCACTGGTGTCTCTTTTGCAGTTTCTATAAAATTAGACTTGAAATGAAAACAAGGCTAGTGAAAAGAATCTGCAGAACCATCCCTGTACAGACACATGCAGTGGAAAGTTTAAGGTCTGTGCTGTGCTATACAAATTGGCACCTTTGAAATGGTCTTCCACCAAGCTTCTGTCACCCAAGTGTGAGCCTTTTATTTGTAGATTTTTGTTTTGTTTTATCATTTCTTCTGTGATTAATCTTAAATTTTTTTGTAAGGACAGTTTGTGAGAGCATACTGACAAATCCTTGTCATTTTCACTTCAGGCTCCAAAAGAAAACTTTCTGGCTGAAGTTGGTTTAGAAGCAAGCTCTAATTTTGTTTTTCATGGCCTTTTTTTTTTTTTTTTTTTTTTTTTTTTTTTTTTTTTTGGTACCTAGGCATAGAGGTTATTTAACAGTTTGATTATAGGGTTTTTTTTTGATCTTTATTGGCTGCCCCATCTGCAGGCAGTTGCTTTGCTGCAGAGATCCCTAGCCAGCAAGAAGGCCATAGTGGAAGGTGGGATGTACAGAGCCTGCTGGAGACATTCCCCTAAATGCTGTCCTGTGACCCTTGAGTCAGCTGAAATTAGATTTGCAGCTGCTATGGACTGGTGCTGTGAGGAGCTCTGGAGCACAAGAATGGCCTTCAGCAGTGCACTTTAGTGCCCTGAACTGGGCAGCTTGACACATTCCAGGTAAGTGCCACAGTGGGAAAATCATTCCAACTTCCCTCTTGTGCGTGAAGCAAAATTTTAGTGTTGGGTGTTGATGTGGGAGTGTGGTCTGTCTGAAAGGCAGCACAGCCACCACTGCAGAGGGGAAGGTGGCTGGGTTACATGGCCGAAGAGCCTGAGCATGAAGACAGGAGCTCAGCCCAGTGTGCTCCAAGTTACCTGGGTGCTCAGATCTGGGAAGCTCTGTTTTCTGCAGGTAATGTTTGCCAGTACTGGCTCCTGCACCCCTCGTTTTGACATGTGCAGCATGGGGTGCTGCTGCAAAGGTTTGATCAGGTGTCCAGCAGCAAAATGAACTGTGCTGCACCTCAGCTGCAGGTCAGCTCCTTGTCTGCCTGAGGGCTGTACAAGGCTTCCACTCAACCTTTTCCTACCTGGACATGGGAAAGCAGCTCAGTGCTCCCTGTGCTTTGTGCACTTCAGCTGTCACTGGGGAGTGCAACACAGCAGTGACATTTGAAAAACCACCAAAGCATGAGATCAGTATTCAGTGCCACACACCAGCAGTGCCAATTAACTTGAACAGGAAGTGGGGTTTAATGTGCATTTGGGGATTACAAGCTAGCTGGAGGTGGGAGAAATGGGTACTTACAGTTCCCATCTGCTCTGCTCGTGCTAAAAATATCTGAATTTCTCGGTGAGATGCTAGTGTTTCCCTAAGCTCTGGTTATCTAATACCTAGTAATCAATATATAACATCAGCAGATGTTGATACATAGATGTGTATTGTCAGTCCAGAAACACTTTTAATTAGAAATTGAATTGTTCTAGACTACACTATACACATAAATACAGCTATAAGTGCTCATGTGTGTTAAATCTGGGAGACACTGTCAAGCATTGGTTAAGTCTCCAGACTCCTTTCTGCCTGAGAGATTACAGAAGCACATAAATAAAACATTAGTATAGAACACGCATTGGACACAGTGCTGCTGACTACATCTATGCACTATAGATCCAAAACTTTTTTTCTTGTTCATTTTGGTAACAAAAATTGTTACCAATAAATGGATTTCTTTTTCATTTTGATGTATATATTCCTAAAATGACACTGTTCAGATTGACTTTACTGTGATGGAGAAACGAATTTATCGGATCCTAAAAAAGTTTCCTTTAGATAATTTGGGCAAAATAATTATGACTTGAGGGTTATTATCTTACAGTGGGGCTTTTTCTTGCAGAAGTCAAAGTAAAGTGAACCAGACAAGCAGTATCTACAGTATTTATAGCTACTCTCCTTCCAAAAAATGAATTTTTCTTTCAATATGATAGTACATGTGTCATAGGACCTGTCTTTCAGTCTTGGGTGCAGTAAGCATGGGCTTACTGATCCTAACAAGGAATTTCCATATTTTCTGTTTTAACACAGTCATTCTGCTAAGTCAGTGAAACTAGTCTGTGCAAGTTTATCAGTGCTTAAGTTGTAAATACAAGTTGGGACTATTTCTGATTCAGGAGATAAGCAGTAAGTGAATGAAAGAAGTATTTCAGTCATGGAAAAAATAGTTTAATTTATAGTGTTCTTAGCTTTGGGGTTTGGGGGTTTGCTTGTTTAGTATGAAATTTCCAGCTAGTGCCACCTTGACAAACCCTGGATGTTTCAAAATATTAATTGTGAATCAGAGTATTTTTATATATACTTTTTTTTCCTTACCAGAATGCACAGTGTTACCTTCTAGAAAGTTGCTGGACAGGCTATAGAAGGGAAGATCCTACCTACAGATGCCAAATGGGTCTGGGGTCTAGCGGTGTTTGAAAAATACAGCTGTAAATGTTCATGTGTGTTAAATCTGTGAGAAAGACACTGTCAAGCACTGGTTAAGCCTCTGCACTCCTTCCTGCCTGGGAGGTTAGAAGCACATGAATAAAACATCAATGTAGAAAATGTGGACACAGTGCTACTGCTTGGTGTGGGTTATGTGGGGGGATGTCTAGCAGGGACCTGTTCAGTAAATGAAATAAATAATTACACTAGATTAATTATCTAGTGTTTTCATAAGTAAAACGTTCTGCTAATGTGTCTTACCATTCTGTGAGTGCTCTTGAGGTGCATCTGCTGTGTCTGCCTGATACTGGAGTCTCCTTGGGGCACTGTTAGTGCTACATACACATTTGTACACAATTCCATGGAGCTGATTAGGTGTCTGTGGGCTCATGCAAAACTGAGAAGATCTGCCATTTTTATGTTAGCAATTTTTTCCTCCCCATGCAGTAATTAAGTTACTTCTGTTAATAAATGTGATCACAAAATGACCTATATATACTCTATGTATTATTTGGCCAGCATTTTGGAGCAATTTCATTCTAAACTTAAATAAACGTACCAGTAGGTTATATTTTTCTACTGCAGTCTATGTGTAAGTATGTTTTACAGCTGAAGTTCTTGATTTAAATGGATAATTTGAAAATCCAGGGTGGGGAGCAGGAGCATAAGGCAGGTGTCCTAGTTGTTTAACCAGAGCATGCAGTCCCTGACAGCATCTCTGTTCTGTCTGCCAGGGCACCTCTCAGACAATTAGCCTGGGGTTCTGAAATGTCACTGTGTTTGGCAACTGTTTGCCTTTAATAACTTCATCCACTTAACATCTTTATAACAACAAATAGCCATCCTGGTACTTTAATTAGACACAATGGAAAATGCTCCTATTTCTTTTCTGGTTATATTTGAAATCCAGCCTGGCAAATATAAAAATAAACTTAAGTATCTGAAACTGGGGAAATTATGATTCTTTGTATTTGGATTTTTGAAAGCAATAGAATAGAAAGGCTTTTTAATTAAAGGAAATGTAAATAAAGATAATTATCAAAAAGGACAACAATCCACCAAATCTTACTGAGCCTACCTGCAAAGCTCCTGTGTTTGCATGTTGCCTCTACCTGAAAGCCTCTCAGCTATATAATAATTAAAATTTATGGAAAGTGCCATCCAGGTACAGTCACATGCAGCTTTGTAACTATTTTCCCCCTCAGAGTACAGTTAATAGCTGAAAACTTGAACATTTCTTCATTCAGAAATACCCAGAGGGAAATGGTGACAGGTGGAAAATCTGTTCATTATTGTCTCAAAAAACAATCCCAAGGGAGACAAAACAGGTTTTAGGGGAGCAAAGCGTCAGTTTTATAGATGAAGATAATGTTATTTGAAACAACAGAGTTTGTCAGCAGAACTGTGGGCATTAGGGCAGTGATGTCTCAGCTCGTCTGGTCCCAGGCAAGGCAGAACTGCATTGGCAGAACTGCATCCAAACTGGGAATTTCACTAATGCAGCAGCATCAGTGTGGGTGACACATACTGTGGCAAAGGTCTGAAAGTGTTGGACAATGTCAGGTGGAATGGACAAAGGTCTGAATGTGTTGAATGTGGACATGCAGGATGGCCAAAGGTCTCAGTGTTATGTCTCTACCCTGTTGTGTAGAGCTGGTCTCAGATGCCCAGGTGGCTTCTCTTCTGTCAGGATGCCCAACAAGGGCTTCAATGTCTGCTATGTATACATATATTGTGAAACCAAATACCATGGGGTATTAGAGAGGACAGATGGGAGTGTGGGTTCAATAATAAAGTAGAAAAAAATAAAACTGAATAGAGACCTTACCTGCTGACAATTATTCAGGTGTGAATTTCATGAGAGGAGATGCCCAAGCAGCCTCTTGGTCCTTTTGAAATGTAGTCTCAGCTTCCAGTAACAGAATTGTCCTGCTTCAGTACTTGTTTTCTCACCAAAAACAGGATATGGATTTCAAAAGACAGAGCTTGCCTTGTGTCTCCTCAGGAGAGGACAGCCTTCCTCTGTCTTGAGCAACCACCAAGAGGCTTTCACAAGCAGTATGTGGAGCAGAGCAGTGTTTGTGGACGTGTTCTGGCACTGTTTCATCAGTCTGAATAGGTTTGCCTTGCCCATAAAAAAGGCTTGAAGCAGTGATTAACATGTTGGGTTTTATTTCTGTATTTGTTTTCAAGTAACATGGAAATATTGAAGGAATCCTGCAGCATTAGCTGTTACATTTTAGCTGCAGGTCTCCTGCTGACATTCAAACTGGTTTTACATTATGGTCTTTTCTTTAGAAATGCTCATTGTAACAAAGTCCCAGACGAACAGCTGGCCCTCCTCAATCGGAAAATGAGGCACAATCTCAAGGAATTAGCCCAGTGCCTAAGTGTGGGCCTTTGAGAGTGGGGACTCTGTGCAAAAGAGACTTTTGGGGAGGGCTGGGAGATAGAATAAGAAGTTGCAGCAATGTGTATGTGTACATTTCCTGAAAGTAAAATCTTTGATGTTATTATTTGAGCAGATTCCTTATTCCTTTGCAAAACTGGGAATAAAAGTTTATTAGGGAATTTCCTGCCAGTATCCCCTTGTATTCATTACCCTTGTTGGCAGAAGAACAACCAGCCTGCATTTACGTCCTGACTCTTAAACATGTTGTTAGCTGTTCCGTGCCTCTCTAAGTGAGGGATCAGAGGCTTAGCTGTAAATATGAGGAAGGCTCAGGATAAAGCTGCATATACAGACTTAACCCGAGGTCACAGCTCAGCGAGAGCGGTTTTGCCGCAGGGTTTTGTTGTTCATTCCATCCTTCTCCTGCCCTCTGCTGGCGGTTCCCTCTTACGGGACGGGGATGCCCTTGCCCTATTCCCGGGACAGTTACCTGTGCCAGCGTGCTGCGTGCAGTCTGCTTTGCCGAACTGAACTTGAATTCCTGTCATTATTGAAATTCCTTGCCACAGGCGACTACTGTGCCCACTGCATTTATAATGCTGTATGAAGATGCATAAAGATGCCTTTGAAAAATCATCCCAAGTTACATGCTATCACCCAGTGATCAGTTATTCTGTCCTTCAAAACTATATTTACTTTCTGAAGGGAAGCAAGTTTCTGACTTACGGCAGGCATGCTGATTTGCAAAGTCAAGTACTTGAGTTAAGAAGTGCCAGCATTGAGGATGCTTGTGCTATTTTAATGCTACTCTTGCCATCTTGTGTTTGATGCCTGTATGTATAAGAATGCAGTTTTCCTCCACTGGTTTTTCGGTGTGTTGTTTTTTTTTGTTTTTTTTTTTCCATGTTGGTGTATTGTGTATGTAATGAAAATTTGTAGTTTGTAGTTTCACCTGTGATATAGCCAGTGTGGAGTGCTGTTCTCCAAAAAGCCTTCTTCAGGTATAGCTCTGTCTGCTTTTCAGTTTCAGAAAGAAATGAAGCAAGAAGCACTAATAACTTCAAACTTGCTTCTACCCTTATGCACTGAATGAATAAGCAAAGGGACCTAAAAGGAAAAAAATGTAATATATATGTAAGAGCAGTCAAAATAAACATTGTACATACTGTTTCAATTTGGATACATTCTCATTTCTTCAATATGTGATATTACAGACTTGATAATCTTTTGGTGTTTTCTGAATTGAGTTGAGTTCTTCAAATGCTTGAGAAAGCCAACCTGAAAAATTGTGCATCAACTTTGGATAGGAATAGGGTTGTGAGCAAGGCTTTTAGATCCACTTCTACCAGTTTTGTTTGTGAAGCAATCAAAGTAGAGATTACTTATCTGTGACTTTATTGATAGGCATAATGGGATGCTTTTTTGCTGGCAGGTTTCTGAGATAGTTACTGTAAGCTAGGATAGTGATGAAAATCAGTGCAGGATTTTGTGAAAATAGTTCATGGACATGAACTCTCTTGCTGTTCCTCTCCATGCCTCCATTTATCCCAATTCTAGTTTCTATGCTTTAGGTTCTACCTCTCCATCTGAGTTACATCCTTTGCCACAGAAGACCTTAACTCATGCCTCTGCTTTTTTTTCCCCTTTCTCCAACCTCCTTGTTCCCAAGCTCAGTCTTCCATCTTTGGGCTCTTGATCCACCTGAATTTCCCATCCCTCTTCTGCTTCTAGCCTGAGTTGTAGGTTTTGTGTTTGTTTGACTTTAAGACCACTGAAAAACTTTCCATTGGAGCTGTAATAAACCTATGTTGACAACAGGATTCACTTTCTTGGCTACTTATTGCAGGCCCCTTCAAAGCAGTTACAAACCTTTGCCATGGTTGCTTTACTGAGCTGCCACCTCTTGTCTCCTTCCTTGTCAAATCTGACAAATAAATGTCAGCTTGGTGAGCAAACAAGTGGACTACTATAGAAGTAGGATGAGTCTTTGATAATAAATAAATAAATACATACTTAACCCACAAATTGAGTTCTAATTAACCAACTGGGAGCTATAATCACATTTTTCCAGGAGCCTGGCTGCCTTCAGGTAGTCGCAGTCTGTGTGTGCTGAGGAGGATTAGAGATGGTCTTTGAAGGTGCTGCTTGGGGGAGAAGCAAGCTGTTATTGTAATGAGGGACAGCTGAGATCTGGCTTTTAGCCTTCCTACAGAACTGTGCATTTTATAGAAAGGTACTTCCTATGCAAAATCCTTGCTCCCACAGACAGAATGCCTTTGGGAAGGAGCCTGAAAGTGTGACTTTTCAGGAAGGTAGTTGTGGTTATAGTCTATGTAATTTTTCCATTCTTATTTATCTGATAAAATCAATAAATGTAGTTCTCAAAGCAAAAGGAAAGGGACTTAATTAGAATTTGCTAACTCAGTAGGGAGCCCAGATAATGATTGCAAATGATGTAAACTGTGCTGTGAGATACCTGCCTGTTTGCACTGCAGCACTGCTCAGACCTCAGGAGATCCTGAGAAGAGCGGGAAGGGAGGGCACTGGAGGCCCTGTCAGCTGTTTCAAGAGGACACCATCCCCTGGATGGTCTGTCAAGGCTCTCCTTGGTGGCCTTACCCCTGCTGTTGCAGAAGGTCCATCTTTGGTGCTTGTTCCAGGGCATGCAGACAGGTGACACCAAGGCATCTGGTGTGTCACACTCTGCCTTCCTGCCTCCTTAAACTGGGCTTTTCAGCTGCTCATGCTGTGCAAAGAACTGGGGTGTCCGGATCCAGGTATGAAACATCCTTAGGCAACCTCCTCCCAAACAAATATCCTACTTTTAGATACCAACTCCAGGAGGAAACAAAGTGTTGCCTGCCTGGGAAAGAGGGCAGGAGGGCTGCTGCTTCCATAGCCTCATCCAGCAGTAATTGCTGGTTGTTGAAATGAGCTGGTGCTGAGCAAGCAAGGAAAAACTGGGGGTCTGTGGTCAGCCATAAATACGAAGGCTGGGACTCCACGAGCTGCTTACTGCTTTTTTGAGCTACCTTTTTCTTCTAGCCAAAAAACTTTAAATTAGCTTATTAAGAAAGATAAATGCATGTAAATGGCATCCTTGTGGTCCTTCCCAAGGAATTTTTGAGTTTTGAAACAAGCACTACCAGCATGCTTGTTTGCTCTGAGGAGTCAGGCATTTGCACCAAGCAACCGTGCTTGGAGTTCAGCAGTAGGTGGGAGACTGCTCAAGAGAGACCCAAATCCCAGGTCATTAGCACACCCCCATACAAGAGCAAAATTGGTTTTGTTATTGGAGTTGTTAAATGCAGTAGTTATGATTTCTTTTTGATGGATTATTTTAATTTCTTCTGGATCCTGCTTTAGTTTTGCTAACAGCTTTTTAAGGCTTTTTTTTTTCCCTTCCTCTGTCTTCAGCTATTGATGGATTTCTAAAAACTGATGAAAGACAAAGACTGGCAAAGGAAAGAAGAGAAGAAAGGGAGAAATACCTTGGTAAGTTGGCAAGAGATGTATGTATTTTTTATAGATACATTTTAATAGGCTTAACTAACTAAATAGCATTTTTTGTGTTCTGAATTTTAAATCTTGAGTTCAGTCTGTTCCAAGTCTTTATCACTTCTTTTAACTTAAATTATAAAAAATAATCTGTCTTTCTGGATTTACAGTCTAATATTTAATATTTTATATTTACATTATATTACATCCTTCTTTGATTTGTGTGCCTTTGAATATAGGTTTATGTTCAAGATACTGCTGTTATGATCCTGTTTTGTGAAAATACCAAATAATCCTTGAATAATACTCAGAATAATATGTAGGATGATTTGGTAAAGCAGCCTCAATTTTAATCTGTTTGGTTTTAGCCATTTTAAAATATATTTATAGAGTTATTAAGTACAGCATTAAAGTGTGTACTTTTCTGTAAGTCGTGAAAGGGTTAATCTTTCAGGAGAATGACAAAAAATATTATTCAGTTCCTTAATAACTTAAGCAATGTTTTCAGAATTTGTTTAAAACAATCAGTTATTTTTAATCTATTAATGTGACATGGGAAATGTTGAGAGAATTGTAAAATAGATATATAAGAAGTATAAATATTTAAGGGGAAGGGGTGTATACACAATTAAAATATACATATATGTGTGTGTGTGTGTGTACATATATATATATACATATAAATGAAATTTTCTGTTCAACGTTGATTTGGACTTCCTGTATCTCTCTGTATGTAAATAAGTGTTAAACAGTTAACTTCACTTTTCCTCATTGTAATGACAAGAAAGGTCAGTAGCACTGTTTCTAGAGATTACCTGAAAATAGCTAGCAGAAGGAATTGTCAGAGTTTTATGATTTTTGTAAAATTTAAGATAAGCATATACTTTGAGGAAATGTCAACTAAACAAGTATGGGCACCTGCCAAAAGAATCATAGGAAAATACTGTTTTTCTTACATTAAATAAACCAACTGTTCACCATTTCTTTGCAAAGTCTGGGCCTTGTGACCAGTGACTTGACAGTTTTCATTACCTTGGGCTTGTCAGCACGATTCCTTTTGGTAGTTCTGGTGAAAATCTGCTGCTCTTCAGTACTTAATCTTGCCTGAGCTTTTGTCTGTCTGGGACTTGCTTGTCTTCCAGGTATGCTCAGTGTAGGCTATTTCTTCATTCCCCCTGATTATCCCTTCTTTTCTGGCTCCCAAGAAAGTGATAGGACGATCAGATTGGAAAGGACTTGGAGTAGAAGAGATGAGAAGGAAACTGAAAGCTGGAGATTTTGGGAGTGGCCCAGGGGATTTGGAAGGTGATGTCAGCAATTTTCTCCCAGACATCATATATGCTTCCTGGAAATATGTTTCTTTAGGGTTAAGACCATTTCTGTAACGGTGAGCTTTGGATTTTGGTCACAGTTTGACTGTGAGAATTTTCTTTTAGAAGTTCAGAAAAAAGTAGCATATTCTCCCAAAGGCCAGATCTTTAGGCAGTCAGCAGGTACTATGAAGCAACATGGAATAACTTTTTCACCCAAGCCAAAACTCAGTAATCAATGGTTTAGCATCCCTAAATTAAGCAAGAAAATTTGTATGTGTGTCCACGATGACAGAATTGTTTACTTCTCTGTCCAGAATCAGTCCCAGGTTTCACCTACTTACTCAGAAGGTAATCTTAGCACAATCTTCAGACACTTCACTTTATTTTTGGCTTTTATGAACTCCAGCATGCTTTTTTCACCTGCTTTACCTGATGTAGCTAGCAGTTGGAACAATTAATGCCTGGTCACTTGTTGTCCACTGTCTCTGAGGTAACTTTTTCTGTTGACAAGTCTGAACTTCATGCATTCAGTCCAGGTTCACTGTATCACTGACACTGCCCTCATACTGCCCTGTCTTGAGTGGGGAGGATGAGTGGATTTTCACAAAGACAAAAGGGGAAGACAACATGAACTGTGTTTCTAACAAGAATAAGCTGGAAGGTGTTCTGGAAAGCAGGCTGGATTTGAGGAAGAAGTATTGTAGAAGGATTCTGTATTCAAGGGAAAGAAATGGAATGTTGGAAAAGGATCTGGGTGTTGGGAGGACGCTGGCTTTCACCCAAGGGAGTGAGGATGGAATGGGGCTGAGGGACTGAAAGTCACAGCTGTGGTTAAAGATTCTGGGGGCAGAAACTGAGGGGAAGAGGCTGATCTGAGAAGAGGCATTTGGGATGGCTGGAAGAGCCTAGGAATGATGGGAAGATAATATGGGAGAGTTAGAAAGGTGATGTGCTGCACAAGGAACAGGAACTGAAGAAGCACAGGCTGAAGAGGAACTGAAGAAGCACAGACTGAATAAGTGAGCAGGAATAAGGACTAGCTCTTACATAAACAGTGTTAATGCTGGCTTTCTCTGACTTTCAAGTTCTTAGCCTGGCAATATTCCTTCTTTGATATTGGCTGTATGTGTGTTGGTATGTGACACTACAGGCTTGTGTGTATATAGGCATGCTTACTGAACTCCTCTTTCCTGCCTTTTTATGGAATACACTTGCATGGGAAATGGATTTTTCCTCTCAATTTACCACACTAACTCCTGCTACTTGTTCTCCTATGTACACCTGAAGCAACAGTCCAGTATGTATTGTTGCAGTCTGAGTTTCTGAGACATTAGGGGAATGTCCCATGAAGATTATTGCTCCAATTGGAATAAACAGCTGAGCAAAACCTCAGTAACAGAAGTAATTTCTTTTTCATGTGAAGAGGCAGAAGTGGGTAAAGATGTAGCACCAAATCATGAGCTGAAAGATGTATTTTCAAAACTTCCTAGAAAACTTAGCATATGTTGTTTACATGTGTCTGTTTTAAAGGCAGCTCCATAACAAGAAGCACAGTTTTAAAGAAGCCCCAAGGGCTTTTGCTTTAACATATACAGCTGATTTCCTTCAAAATTTCTAGGAACAGTATGTCTGAAAAAATAATTTGGCTTTAAGCTTCAGAGGGACTTGAAACATTAAAAAATTGCTAAACTGTTCTGAACACTGTTTTTACATAGGTAAGGGGTACAGACTGGCACCTTGTATACAAGGGCTTCCCTATTTATTGAGCAAATTGCTTAGATTTACTAATCATTCCAGCACTTCTGTGCACTGTATTTTTAATCTTAGTGGACTAAAACCCTGTGTACTTGTATTTGTTGTTTTACACTATTGTTTCATGTTGTCAAATAATTTTAAAACAGAAGAAAATTTTCATTAAGTGAAAATTCTTTGCACCTTTCTCTGCACAAGCTGCTAGGGAACAGCAGATACTGGAGAAAGAGAGAAGAGCAAAACTTCAGTATGAAAAGCAAATGGAGGAGCGATGGAGAAGACTGGAGGAGCAGAGGCAGAGAGAGGAGCAGAAGAGAGCAGCTGTTGAAGAAAAGCGGAGACAAAAGCTTAAAGAGGAGGAGGTGAGGTCCCCAGGGAGATGTATGGCAGCACTGAACACGGCTGAATATTGACATGCATTAAACACTGGGGGTGGGGGCAGGACTGGAGACGTGAGCAGTTACTGCAGGAACTGCAAACTACATCACCGCAGCTGTCAGTAGTCTACCACTGTACATCAAAAATGCTTTCCAAAACAATTTCTTAAAATTTTTGTCTGATCTCCTGGAATAGTCACCTACTATTGCTAGCATATCTGGGACTCTGATTGTCAAATATAAAGCACCAGCTTTCTGAGAAGAAAGTCTTTAAAGATGAGTGTTTCCAAAAAGGGAAATATTTTCCTTACTGTTCTGTTTACCATCCATGAAACAGAAATAATGTTTGTGAAAGTGTGTTCTTCCATTTTTCCTTGGTGACAGAAACTCAGAAATTTGTACTTAAAGCAGTGAAGAATCTAGGCTATTTTCAAATTCTAACATAAAACAGAATCACATATTTTTAAGCATCTTCATGCCCTTCTTCTCATTTATGCATCCTGCTGTGATCATTTAAGGTTCTTTTTTTGCTCTAGTGAGTCCAATTTCTGGTACAGCTCTCAGAATCCAGGGTGTGTGTGTATATCTCTGCATGGCATTATGTAGAGAACACTACCACTGCTACCCACAACTGATGAAGAATTCATGACTTTTGGAAAAGGGGCCAGTGGTTTAAAAAAAAAAAAAAAAAAAAAAAAAGGAAAAAAAAATTCCCCAGTTCCTAGATTTAAAAAGCTTTAGAAATCCACAGTTTTTAGTCTTCTTTTTTCTGCCCCGTGTCCTTTCATCAAAATAGGTAAAACAGTTCTGCATGATTTCAGAATAACATATAACTGTTCATTAAATTTCTTGTTTGATTTTTCACTTTACTTGAAGAGAAGATTGTATCCTGTCATTCAACTTTAACATACACATTGTGGCTTCTATGTAATGGCTGAGAATTCATTTAAAAATACTTCATCATGTGGTTTGTTTCAAATTCTTTTAAGAAAAGTGTGAAAAAGCAGAAACAAAGGATAGGAGGTCTCTGTCTTGTGGTAACAGCATTGAAGTCATGTGCTTCTTCCCCAACATTTCCTGCTGTAATAACCTTTTGCAGACAAGCAAAATAGATTCCTTTTGTGAGGGTTGTAAGGGGAAGGGACAAAGTACAAAAATATCTAAAACCCCATCCTCAAAATTTTCAGCAGAGCAGGACAGAAAGGGGGAGAGGTGTAGGAGGAGTGAGTGTCTGCCAGCTTTTGCTGCGTTCATGCTTTGCCTTGGGCTGAAGAAATGAGAGCAGAGTTGTTGGATGTGAGAGGCTGTGACAGGTCAGACCCAAAGCCTCTGTTTAGTGGGGGCTGACCCCATCTCCTGTAGTGGCCTCCTGCACTTCCCCAGAGATGGGCATAAGAGGCTGAGCTCGCTGTGATGGTTTTCCCAAGCCCGTTCCAGCTCCCCAAGACACTGCACCTGTGAGGGCAGACTTCTGTCATGGTGAGGGAGAGGCTGCTTCCAGGAGTTTGGTCATAATGTGAGTATCACTCCTAGCTCTGCTCACCAGCCCTTTATGCCTAAAATATCCAAAGCCTTTTTTGGAAGCTAAAGCAGGCCTGGGTCTGGATTCTTTCCCTTTCCTTTCTCCCTGTTCCTCCACCAGACTGAGGAGCCTGAGAGAAGGCTGTGTGGGCAGTAGGACAGGAGAGGATGCTTGCTAGTTTGGGGATGGATTAAACTAGTGGGAGGAGAAGTTTCTTTTAACATGGAACTGGACAAAATAAAGCTAGTCATTTTTCAGTCAAAATAATATTTTTCTCTTTTCCTATCTTGAACTTCCAGGTGACTTGGAAATACCTTGTAAATAGATATCTAGCTGAACAGAGGTTATTGGGAAGAGGCTGTTTTGGTGTGTGTGCACTGTTTGTTACATTTGTAAAAAGTATGAGCTTAGACAGAAGAGAGTGAAAAGCTCTCAAGATATTGTAGTTTTAATTATTTACTGGACTCCACTACAAAGATGAAGCCAACTGATAATGTCAGGAAACAATGAGCTACTTACATACAGTACTATATATAAAGTATATGTAAAGGATGATTTGAGGCTCTTTCAGATGTTTGTCTTGCAGATTTAGGAGATTGGTTTAGAATTATTTGCACAAATTATCTCAAGTCATAATACTTGAAACATTATTTTTTTCCTTGTCACATCTGTGTTATATTTTACACAGAGGAAAGGAAAGAACTTAGTTGTGAGAAAAGTAATTTGACAGTTTTGAGGGGTGAGTTTTTGTTTGTTTTTAATTCAGACAGTACAAGTGCTTATTCTATTGCTCAGACTGAGGAAACTGAGGAAAACTTGCATGAGTAACTGGATTTTGGAAAGTAATGTGTATTTTAGATGCTAGCAGTAGATGGCTCTCTTATGATTTTATTCATTCTTAGTTTAACCTACATGCAGTGCTTGTGCATTATAGGGTTTTTTGTGCAGAAACTCATATCTTGAGAGCAAACATTGTTTCCTTTTTCTGTAGCTGTTAGAGTTACCAAATGAGATCACATGCATAGTCTGATATGTTTTCAAGAAGGTTCTTCATCTATAACAGACTGGAAGGGTTTTCTGCATTGTTTGCTGATGAAGGAAAGCTTTGTCTTGTGGTTCAGTTTTTGTCATGGAACAAATTATTAGTGTATGAGTTGTTTATGCTATACTTGCTTATGTCATATTATTTTCTTTGGCTTTTTCATTTTGTGTCAACTTAAAACTTTTTTAAATAACTATCCCTTTTTCTTTGTGAAAAGCAGCCTTCATATTGTCCTTTATCTAACCTATATCTGCAGAGGTCTTGCGAGTTTTAATAATTATATTCTATAGGGCTCTAGTGAAAGGCTCTTTGCAAATGAAAATGAATGATCTTCTCCAAATAATGTAACTGAAGATTTCAACCTCAGATTGTAGGTAGCATGGGCTTTCAAATGTGTATGAAATGTCATTTAATTTCTTTAATCTAGTTCAGCATGCATTTCATTCTTGAAACAATACTTTCATAATAGCTGGTATAATTGTATTCTGTGATTTGCAAACTATAGAATATTGCTTACTCCTAGCATTGTTAAAAAACCCCTAACAAGACAGCAAACAGAAATAATTGAAACATGGCTGCTTTAATCTTCTCTTTTTTGATTAAAGAATAGCAATATTCATTAGAAATGGAGGGGGAAGGTTCTGTGTAAGGATATGCTTTAATTAGTAAGAAAGGGGAGCGTGATCTTCCTTGGTAAAGAGTGTGTGTAGAAAGATAGATTGGGGCAAGCTGCACAGTAGAAGAAAGTGGTAAAAAGAAGCACACTGCAGAAAACTGGTGATGAAATATGTGAGGTTTGGAAAGACTAAGAAAAGGGACTCAAAACAGAATTAAGTTAGAGAGGTGGGAAGCTAAAAGTAAAAAAGCACGAATTTGTAAGGCAAAGCCTAAACATGCAGGATTTAAATATGAAAATTGTATCATCAAGTAGTAAGAGAAGAAAGAAAGACTAGCAAACTAAAGCAGGGAAGACTGACTTTAGTTAGATTTAGGTTCCAGAGTGGAAGATTGTTTCCTTTTCACAGGCAGGGTGTGTGCAAGAGGTGAATGGGGTATTCAGGGCTGTGGGGGGTTTCTGTGCTCTTGCAGAAGAGGCTGTGCTTGAGCCTTGTGATGCTTCGTTCATTTGCTCTGTAGGGAGAAGGAAAGAGGCAGAGCTCCCATTTTCATGCCTGCCTGGACACTGATGGCACTGAGTAGACAGAGGAGGGGGATGAAGTGGGGGAGGGAGGGCAGGGAAGCAGCTGCCTGCTCTCAGTGGTCTTTGAGTGATGTTACCTGATAGACCGGGAGCTCACAACACAACGGAAAGATCAACGGAAAGATCGTCTTCCTGGAGACGGCAGCAGAAATTCTAACAGCAGGGTGGGTCACCTGGACAAAAGATAACAAGGGCAGGAGAGCTGGGAATGATAGAAGATGCAAGAATTTACTTTTTTCACTCCTTGAATAGAGGGTAGTAGAATATTTTATAGCACAACTGATTTATAATAAAATTAGAAGAGAGCTTAAAGATTAAAAGGTAGGGGCTTGCTGTTGATACTGATGGATAACTGGTAGCAGGGTTGGATGAGGTGGAAAAATGAGCTCAGAAATAAATTACTGCAAGTCATGGTAGTAGAATTGATTCTTCGAAGATGTGGAAGAGGCAAAAGTATATTGTAGATAACCAGAAGATGATGAGGGGACATTTGGCAATGTAGAAAGCCACTGTTCAGAAGCCCAGGAAGGTAAGAACAAGTTTACAAGTACATGTATAAAAGTATGGAGATTACTGGAGGTACCTGATGTTAGGGTCTGATGTGCTGATGCAGCTCCATCAGAGACAACTGGCTCACCACCAGTGCAGAGCCTGAAGTAAACACACTTGACAAAGGCTGAATTTTTTTTTGTAAAATAGCTCAGGAAAGCCACACCAAAGCATTAATCAGTGAGAGAAAGTAATCTGGCCAAGAGATGTATGAAGGGTTTTCCACACAATTTTTCTGAGCTGCCAAAAGATATTGGAGATAGAGCAGGGGATTGATAAAAATCAAAATGGGTATGGTGTAATCACAGAAGCCTGCAAGATCCAGTTTGAAGTGGATAAGATTAGGAGTTTTATACTAGACCAAAAGGACATAGCAAAGGTAATAAGGAGTAGCACCAAAAATACTAATAGGATCAAAGGGCTAAAACTCACTGGGACAGGAGCTGGAGGCAGCAAGAACAGACTTATCTTTCACAGTAGGGGTTGGGCTGCTGAAATGTGAGGGTGAGGAGGTTGCCAGATGCGAATGAGGTACTGGGAGGAGAAAAGGAAGGGGCTGTTAGATGATGGAATTGTGGGTGGGGAAGAATCACATTTTTTCTGCTTGAAAGGAGGAAAAGAAAAGGTGCAGGGATCATTGCCACAACAATAAATCACTGAAAAACTATTAGAGGCAGGAGGTGGGATGAAACTCGGTGGATGTCTTTGAGAGTCAAGAGGTGATGGAGAGGAAATAAAGTGACCATACTTAGCTGTAAGTTAAAGGTAGAGCAAGATTTGGGGAGAGAAAAATTTAAGTTTATTCTTCCCCCTGTTCAAATCCTAATTCATGGAGAAGAACATGGGGGTGGCAGGGGGAAAAAAAGTAAATCTTGGAGCAGTATGATAGAGGCATGCACTAAAATAAATACAGAGAGAAGAAAAGAAATCAGAAGGTCTTAAATGCCTAGGCATAAGGAACATAATAGAAGAAAGGAGGGAGTTTATGTAAAAATAAATAAATAAGTAGGGCATCCTGCAAAGTAACCTACTTTGGGTTTGAAGTGATCATTTATCTGAGTGACTAGGTGGAGCCACTGGCATTGCAGCAATTTAACTGCTCAGAAAGGGATGGGAAAGAATCCCGATGTCTGCATAGACAAGAAGGAGTTAATGCTTGTCGAGCATTATTCTTATACAAATTAAGTCCAGAGCACAGCAGCAGCCTCACCAGCAGGAGCAGATGCTAGGCAGTGATGCAACCTGTGTTATTTACTTAGGCCTCTGTAGTGACCTCAGTGGCTTGCAGACAAAGGATACGCATATCTGGAGGTAGGTAGCATGCTGATACCTTCTTTAATCAGTTCTTTTTCTTTTATTGTGAGCAAGTTCCTGAAATCATCTTGTGTGGAGCAACAGGGGGACTGTGTATTTTTAGCATGGTTTTGGAAGGCGGGGGAAGGCAGCCCCCAGATAAGTGATTGGGATTTGTGTCTGGGTTTGTACCAAAATTACCAGGAACGTTTAGAAGCCATGATGCGCCGGTCCCTCGAACGCAGCCAGCAGCTGGAGCAGAAGCAGAAGCGATGGTCGTGGGGAGGAGCACTGGCTGCAGGCTCAGGAGGCAGAGATGGTAAGTGAAACAGGCTGCCTGCATTGCAGATCTGGAAGTGCAAAATGCATGAGATTGTGGAGATAGTAAGTATGATGGGTTTATAGTTAGGGTGGTACCGTAGGGGCTACTGCCTTGGGGCGTGAATAAGTGCTTTGTAATTGCTTGCTAGACTTCCTCTCCCTAATACCTTCTGTGGAGACAGGTGCCTCCTAACTTTAGGAATGCAGATCATTTTAATAGAGTAACCAGAATCTGTTTGGAGGATGCTAAATGCTAAAATTAAAATTGATGCACGGTCTCCCTTATTAGCTTCTTCCACATTGTCTTCCCACGCACACAGTTAGCAAATTTAATATTCACCAAAGGACTGAGTGCTGTCTAAGGCTTGCAAAAGATGATCTGTTTTTGTTTGGTACTTCTAAAAACCTGATGGGATTTTCTAGATGACTATGCAGCATGTGCAGTTTAAAATAGTTTGGGTTTTTTCCCCACGTACATTCTGTTACTGCTATTTTTGCTTTGGCTTCAGAGGAAATTCTTTTTATTACATAATGAGTAATGTGATGCTTTTATAACTCAAAAAGATGCATGTTTTCTCTTCTAAATCATACAATTTATTTGGATTTGTCACGTTTGAATAAACTGTTGTTATAGGGAAAAACATCCATGTTTGGGTGTTGATGAAATATAACAATTACTCTCTTTTAAACAGTGTGCAAGTATACTTAACTTTAAAAAGACAAACTCTATTTCATATCATAGTTTTCATGCTACATCATTAGAAAAGCCAGGAAGTTAAAGATATATAATAATGAAAGCAGTCTCTTATGCTTTGAGAAGGAAACTAGTTTTCTTTGTGATACAGTTTGTGTTTAATTCCAGCTCCCCCAACTTATTCAGTAATTTCTTTCACCTCTTTTTGCTCTGATTTCTCTGCTGTGTAGGTGAATCAGAAAATACCCCACCCCCTGTTCTAGGTTTAGCTGCCAACACCCTTCCTCCAGACCCTGTGACCTCTACTGCTCCTGCTGATTCCTTCAATGGTATTTCAGAGAATCACAGTACCATCATGTCTCGTTTATAACTGTTCTAATCACTGTAATCCATCCACTGATCTTGTTCCTCCTAACCACTCTTTTCTTATCATTTCAGTCTGGTACTGTACAGCATTACCCTTAGTGATGTAGACCAGTGTCTTTTAATTTCCTTTTAATTTTGCCATGGTGGAGCAGTGCATGCCTCACATTCCAGCACAGTAGAGGCATTTCATGGTTCTCTTGGTAACTGTAGACTTCTACTGCTCAGATTCTCATCTTTGTTAATTCTGCGGGTGCTCTGTGTGTGTGTGTATAATTAATTACACATATATTTGACAGTTCTAATGGATGTGCACAGGTGCTGTTGAGAAAAATTTCAGTTGCACAGTAAGAAAATGTGTTATGAAGACCATGTTTCATCAAAACTGGCCTTTTTTTTCCATCTCAAGGGCCGCCTTCTGCGATATTTTAAGAACAAATAAATTTGGTATAAACAGCCATGTTATGTTTTCAGCCTCCTGAAGTGAATTGTGGCCAAGCTGATATTTGTAACAAACTCAAGCAGTTGACTTTGTTTAAACAATCATGTTTTATATTGTTCAGTTATCTTTCTTTCTGCAGGGTTTTATTTGTGGTTTGTTGGGCTTTTAAAAATTATTATTCCCATAAAAGGACTCTGAAGTAGATGAGTCCTCCAAAATTACAGATGGATTGCATATAGGATTTCTAATCTTGATTGCAAATGTACTTGGCATTTTGAAAAGAAAACACAGCCTGTGCTTTTGAGAAGTAGGTTCCTTCTCTCCCTCAAAGGAGGAGTTAAGCTTGGCTACTACTCCTGCAGAATTCACAGTAAATGTTGTTCTGCCTATGATCTCACAGAACTATTATTTCTGTGCAAACAGATTCAATTTTTTACTGACTGTTGTTCATGTGCAAAGGCATTTGCCTGTGCAACTGATGTTTTGCAGCATACCAGCATTATATGTGCTTTTTCAAAAAAGCAAATTTAATGAATTGCATTGTTTACTGTAGTAATGGAGGCAAATTGCAAGTATTGATTAGTATTGGAAGCCCCACTAAGGCAATGATTTGATGGACATAATAGGGAATGCAGTGACTTACAAGGTGCAGAGTTAGGGCCACATACATTTCTCTAGCTGAAAATATTTTTTGTTTTGAAAGAAATAAAATTCAAATGTAGGGGATAAAGCATCTCTACTTTTAGCTTCTGAGTATCAGATAGTGATCATCGTGTACTAGTACTCTATAGTAATACCTGAGTAACATTTTTCTTTCATTCAGTTGAATAAATGCCAAGGTAGGAAATGGGTATTGTGCTCAAACAGACTTTGTCAAATGGTATTTCAGAAGAAAAATGTACCAAAAAACTGAGCTGTCTCTTTTTTTTTCAATTCTTCTCAAGCACAAAAAATAAAGCCAAATGGCTGATGCCAGCTCAGTCATTAGGACAGTGAGGTCTCATACAGACACACAAATGCTGGCTATTTAATTTTCTTATTAAAGTAATATCTGATGTGAACCCCAGCTCTTCCAGACCGAAGGTTGAGGGGAGTGGGAATGAAGATGAGTTCAAAATTGTCATGCGTGAAGTTTTCTTTGGGTGACTTTATGCTTGTGCTGATACTGAGTCTCTTGTATCAGAATAGCTTCACTCGGTCAGACCTGATAATTATTTATCAGTGTCAGTATAAAAACCAGGCTGTTGTGAATCTGGAACATTAAATTCACAAGCAGAAAAGTTGCATTCCAAAGTATGTGTCATAGGGTGCTGGTCCTCAGCGGTCAGAGAGAGCTCATCTCATGCCAGTTCAGTGCTATGATCAGTGCAAGGGCCACGAGTACAAATGCAAGGTTAACTTCTGGAGTTGATCAACACTGTGGTTTGAATACAAATATCTTCCATGCGTTTCTCTGCAGCGTGTGACAAACTTTCAGCTTCTACAATGAATCTGCCAAAGCAAATGGAGTCGCCAATCAGTAAACGCCTCTCGTCCTCCACAGCGGCCATAACGCATTCCCCCGACAGAGGCAAGTGAACATGCTGGTCTCCTGCCAGCATAAACTCTCCTTCTGCTTAAAGCACTTCTGGTCCATATAGCTTGGTGGTTTGCTTATGTCTGGTATTCAAAGGAACTCAAACATCTAAAAGATTCTGTATTAATAACCTCGTTCTGCAGCCTGTCCCAAGGCTGTGCTGCCGTGCTGGAGATCATAGTCCAACGAATACCGTGGGTTTTTTACTGATTCTTTTCCAAATTTTGATACTCCAGCAAACAGGGTTGTAAGTATAGGCTGAGACTGCAGCCATTTTCTATAACTGTACTGCTTGTGAGCTTCTAGCAAAATATGGAAAATCAAGCAAACCCGAGGTGTGGCCTGGCAGTAGATATGGGATGTTCCATAGGCAGGGATACATCTGATGAGCCACCTGGGAGACTTCAATCTGGTGACCAGAGTTGTGAGGCCTGTTAATTTCTTATGAAACTCTGATCCTTGAGAGACTCTGCAAAAGATGATCATCTTGTAGGATTAGTGGTTGCTAAACACTGCAAAGAGGACTGAAGGGTTTATCTCACTGTGAGCTCTTTGGATTTTTTTAGGTTTATTTTGTGTTTGCTTTTTTTCCTTCTACGCCATTTTTTAAAAAGTTTAATGGGGGAAAAATACATTTACTGAAATAAATTACTCTGAAGCCTTGTCTCTAGAATGAAAAAGGGAAGGTACATTTATTTTAATTTTTGAATTGCTTAAGCTCATCAGTAGCTTTGAGATTATTATGACAGATGGCTATATATCCATGTAATAGGAACATCTATAAATATGTCTTATATGGTTGACACTTATATTTATGGAGTAGGAAGTAATGCAGGCATATTGTATAAATAAGACTTACGTAACATGGTGAGATGGCAGATTTCAAATGCAGTCCCAGCATGGGTGGCAAATTAGTGAGCAGCTGTGCTGTTCTACCAAGTGTTCTACCTTTCTACTGGGGAAGAAGACAAACACTTTTGTGCTGAGTCATGAAAGCAACCATTTTATAGACTGGAACATGCCTCTCAGTAAAAACAAAATACAACATGCTCTTAAACTTACTCTGTGTAATGTATAAGTGAGGAAACTTAAAACAGTGGAGAAATTAGGTTTTTTTCAGAGGAAATGAAAATTACCTTCAAGTATTTTAAATGTCAAAAAGTTCAAGTTTTTTTTGTCATTTCATTTAATCATTTCATTATTTTATTTCAGTTATTTTAATGTAACATTGTTTTATTTCTTTGCATTTTAAATTTTATTTTATTTGCTCCCATCCTTCAGCTCACCGCATGCATCTTAGTCCAATGGAAAACTTTATTGTTTCTCGACTGCTGACTCCCACACAGTCATCTTTAGCCAGAAGCAGAAGTACATTAATGCTTTCTGAGCAGTACAATACTCCAGGTAAAAATGTGACTTCCTCACTTTGAAACCATTGAGGTATGTTTTTAGCTGCATTTATGTAGCTGCTGGAAGAAATGGAGTACTATGAAACAAATGACAATTTACAGGATAGTACAAAATCAATGATGAACTAAGTTTCAGATAGCGTATTTTAAATTTTTGAAATGCACATTTTCTTGTCTGTGCTGAATATCTATTTTGGAAAAAAAATCATTAAAACTGCAGACTATCAGAAAAAATAAATATATTCATTTAAGAAATAGGTTTTTAGACAAGGATGTGACAACTCTTGGAGGCTTTGATTGATTTATTAATGTCAGCCCTGTCATACCCGAATAGTATGTAGACTATGTAGAACAAAAATCCCAGTGCACCATTAAGCCTTAATTATTTTTACCAGGGTCCCAGTTTCTATCTGTTAAATATCTTTTTGCCTTTAACTGTGTGACTGTGTGTATGTGACACCTATATATATATAGGTGTCACATACACATGAAAAAACTGAATATTGATAGGAAGGTGTCCGTTTGAGAAATTATTGATTTTAAGGGATGATAATTACCACTCCTATGTGAAAGGGTAGACTTACAAAACCATTATTTTGCAAACATCTACAAAAATAATGTTTCCAGTCCTGCTAATACTTAGGCAAATGCCTGACTTTGAGCTGTTTCTGTTTACAAAGCCATACCTGGTCACAATGTTGGCTGAAACAAGACAAAAGTTTAACAGCCCTTTTTATTTTTAATAGAACAAACAAAAAAAAAGCACCCCAAAGCCCACACACAAATGCCTGACTGCAAAAGGAAACACTTTTCAGGATTAAACTTTATTTAGATGATAAACTTTATTTAGATGATAAAAGACTGATCATCTTTCTGATGAGTGTTTTCACACATCTTGGTTAAAATTGGCTTAAGTTGTGCATCTGTGCTTTTCATGCAAAGCTATTTAAAAATGTATTGCTAAGTAAACCTACTTTCCCTTGTTGGTTACGTCTCTGTTCGCTGCATAGGGACGTTGATATTGAATGCCTCTAAAATTGCTTCCCTTGTTTCAGCATTTAAAAAATGTAGACATTTCTGCTTCCAGCCTCTCCTGGAAGCAGAAATGTTTTCAAATAGTACTTGAGAAAGTTCCCAGCTTGCTTACTGCTCAGGGACCAACTACAGCCAAGAGTAATCAAAACCCAACTCAAAATTGCATCAGTACCTTCTGCTTAAGATTTTGAGCTGAATTGCTGAGGCCACCTATAGATGATTTTTTCTGTCTTGTATTTGATATCAAAGAAATCAATAAGAATGACTTTTGTCCTTCCTCACTCATTTTGTCTGTAAACTCTCAGGTTTATCTCTCTTCATCACAGGATCTTTAAAGTAACATGCTGGTGTGTCTGACAAGGGTATAATTTGTTCTGCAAACTGCTTTTTCATTGAGCTTAACCAGGGCAGCTGATTTTGGGAACAGCTTTTTGAACAAGCATCGTCTTATCATTTCCCCACAAGGCAATCAGGCTGTAGCACAAGTTGCAAACAGCAATCTCAGAGGCCATTGACATTTTGTCAGTAATTGCCAGCAAAATAATTGAGGGAGATCTCCCATTTGTCATGTACTTCTCACCACAGAAGTAGCTTCCTGAACAGGGAAGAAGGATCTTCCTTTCCAAGAGCTCATACTGTGCCTCCTGTCATTTTGCTGGGGTCAAAATTGCTGTGCTGCTGCATTTTCTATAAGCTTAGAAATGAGGAGCCTCAATTTCACTCTAGAGCAACACATTATTAATGTCACTCAAAGTCAAGGTATTCAGGCAAACAGCAGTTACTGGATGCATAATTAATCCTTTTAACAGTTGAAGTAAAAATATTTATCTTTGGCAGCTTTTAAGTTTCTGAATGTTTTTGTTAATATAGAGTACCTTATGCCAGTTGGCTGGAAAGTGGGTCAAAGAATATAAGGGTCCAGTTAAACTTCAAAGCATTCAAAAAGGCTTCATAAAAAAAATTATTAGGGCTGCCTCCAACAAAGAAATAGGGAATGTGACTTTCTTTACATTAGTGCATAATTACTGCTTTTTCAAAGTCAATATCCCTCCTGACTTTAGTTGACTAAAATTGGAAACACTATCACTTGATTGCAATTAGTGTCTGTCTTATTGATAAAACATATACTCTTGTTGATTGTTCTATATGTATGTGAAGTTTCATTTTAGAAGGCAATATGAACAAAATCAGGAGTACAATATCCCATTTTAAAAAATCCTGTTCATATTGCAAATAAAAAAAAGTTGCCCTGTAAGCTGTAATGTATGTGTCACACTCAAATTGATGTCTCCCTCAAATAACAATAACTGAAATACCTACAGCAGAGTTTAGGTTTGGGAGGTTTTTGTTAGGTTTTTTTTGGGGGGTTTTTTTGGGGTTTTTTTTTGATTAAATATTATTTGGGAAAGTAATTAACCTGTTCAGGAGCCTTTGCATGTTTAGGCTTTAAAAAATACAAGACTCCTATGCTTCTGT
The DNA here is from genome assembly GCA_013389925.1 of Aegithalos caudatus. NCBI lineage: Eukaryota > Metazoa > Chordata > Aves > Passeriformes > Aegithalidae > Aegithalos > Aegithalos caudatus. The sequence continues at coordinate 382,345 of WEIU01008004.1, read as the reverse complement.
CACCTTTCCTGTTCTGCAGTATGTTTTCAAAAATCACCCAACTAGCATTATCTGATTTTTCTTTTTATCGTATGCAAAGGAAACTGGACTTCTTAGAAGAAAAAAGAGTCACAGTATTAGGTGATTCAAAAGGTAGATAGGAGTAAGAGAGCAATATTTTAGAGATAACTTTTTCCTATAAAATGTTTCAGTTGAGACATTATTAATAAACATGGGATCATGTACTACATGTGATATTTTAAAACACTAGAAAACACTTTAAAATTACCTTTGAACATTATAACATAAAAGTATGCTGTTTTCTCCCCTCCTTTACTTCCTCTATCTGTGCTCCCTTTTGCTCTTGCTATTGTACTATAACTCTTTAGTATTCCATATCTGTCCTCGTGTAGCACCAGCTAGTCCTCTTAAATCTCCCTACAAGCCTTCCCCCACCCGAAGCACTGACAGGAAGAAGGCAACTTCACCCTCCACTGCCAATGCCATGAAAGGAGCACCTGCAGCTGAAGTTACTCAGGTGAGTTTGTAATGGTTTTGATTTCACTGCTGGGTAAACTGATGCAGCTTCTGCTTGTTATCTTTCCCTTTACATGAATACAAATGAAGTGCTTCATATGGTATAAGAAGCAGCAGTAGAAAAAAATAAGCCCTGCCAACACCTGTTGCCTTTGTGCTTCTGTTAAAGAGCACTTTAATATCTGCTTCCTTCTGGGAATCAGTGTAGAGTGCTGGTATTGGAACACCAATACCCCTATTTCCAGAGAACTGAGGCACTGAAGTGTATGTTTTTGGACTTGCTTGTAATTTCAGGGAATGGGGATGACAAATAGAATTCCCTGCTGAGTATGACTATCCACTCTTGCTGGTAAATGAATAAGCTTCATATATTTCAGAAGCTCCCCAAGTGTATTGATAAGGCCTCTGTTTTACACCAATTGCTTTAACTCTTTCTGTGGACATTTTTAATGCTGTTTGCTTAAAAGATGCATTATCGATCCACCATGGTTTCCAGAAAAGAAAAGGCAAGTCACTCACCTCCACTGAGTGTACACAGCTTAAGGCATGCTTAAAAAAATCTGTTAGGGCTGTAATATTCACATAAGGTCCTGTATCTTGTAATACTTAATGATAGGGGGATTCATGCCATCTAAATTAGCTGTAAGTGAGAGAACTAAAGGTGGGATTAAGATTTGTGTAGTGTCAGTCTTAGGTGTGATTCAGTGTTACATGCAGCAATATTTCTATGAGATGCCTGTTTGCACTGCTGATCATGTCTAAGCAGGGGCATATGGATGATTTTGAAGATTCCACCCAGTGTCACCACCCCTCCCAAGAGCTCTTGCAGAAGCTCTAATGTGTATTAGTTATCTGAAAATTGCATGCTCTGCCCATGCAAGACAGGGGTGGGTGTTTGTGCTATGTCTATGTAAAATAAAAAGCTATTAATAGCACATCAGTTGTGAGCTGCTGTTTAAAAAGCTTTTACAAGTGTGCCACACAAATCTCTTTATAAGCTACCTTCCTAGTAAAACAAATGCATTTTTGATTTATTGGTCCTAATTATGGAAATTAAAATGACCTGTGCTTCTAGACTGAGAAGATAAAGAAGGAGAAGCGACCTGCAACACCTGGTTCATCATCTCCTCTGAGAAGGTCTGATTCTCCTGCTGCCATGTCCAGAAGATCTGCGTCGCCTGCAACACCTAAGTATGCCTTTCTTACTTCTGGACTAATATCCTGTGAATTTTTTATTACCTGTAAATAAGGCATAGATTCTTGAGGAACTTCTTTGAAGTGTTGTATAAAATCTAGTTAATTTTACTTATACATACACGCATGTACAGATGGGTGAGAGGAGAGGTGTAGATGACAAATCTGATTTCTGTAATATTGTGTTAGTACCCATGAGAGACAGTTCTCTCTGCCTTTCCTCAGTCTTGAGATTACAATGCATTTCATCATTCATATGAAATCTTACTTCACATTTATTTTTAAATATGCTCTTTTTTTGATTGATTTTGAAGATACTGCCTAATGTGAAGAAATGCACTCATCATGAATACTAACTAGAAATTCCAGCATTTAATGTATGCATTTCCTATTGTTGGCATGACCATCTGGTGCCATAAATACACTTAACTGTGTGTCATCTAAGCCATTGGTTTTAACCTTTGTTCATTTGCAGACCTCTGTGGTTTTGTTGCCTTTTTTTTTTTAATGCAGAGCTGTGGATCTATAGCATATCTGGGCTTACTGGCAACTGACTTGCTTTTCTTGATTGTCTTTGGCTGAAAACTGTATTGTGTACCACAGCTTGCAATTCAAGTCTAAGCAAATGGGTCTCCAGGTTTCATAGAACAGAATATTAAGTCCGGCTCTAATGTAGGAGTATGCTAAATTAGTCCTGGTCTACAGGACTTGCCTAATTTATTTGGCTGGTTAATTGGTTTGGGTGTTTTCCCTTAGACCCTGTTTGTGGGTGCCACTTCTGTCTTGAAAATTGTCTCATTTATTTATCTTTTTTAATCTGAAGCTGGCCATATTTTGAGCTTGATGATCCCCTTTGTGACAAATTTCTTCTGCCTGAAAAACCAGCTGGTGTTCCTTTTCAGTTTCAGCTCTGAGGGCATAGCCCTTTTTAGTGGGGGATGATTTTGTGTGTGAATCTGATGTTAGACAACATAAGGAAACCATCTGACTCTCAGCATTCTTTCTGGTTTAGACATCCCCTTGCATGTAACTGGGACACTGCAATTCTTTGTATTATTAAGGCTACAAATTCTCCAACTTCCAATATTATATATGTAATGTAATCAGATTCTGTGGTATGAACTACATCCATTTTGTGAAAAATTGAATGAAATTCAATGTTAATGACAATCAGTTTTCTTATAACAGTTTTCAGCAGATCAATGTCTAGTGACACTCTGCAATGTAAAATAAAAAAAAAAGGTTTGAGCTCTAAGACTCTATATTATTCTGTAGGAAGTACTGATACTCTCGGCTCAGAATGCATTTTTCAGTTTGTTCACCCAGTATAAGGGACACACCATGAGAAACATTTAGTTAAGCAAAATGATTGGTGGGAAATTAATTAGCTGAGAGTCAAGTGCTTCATGCTGGACAGATGAAGGTTGTAGACCATCAGAGAAAAGTCCAGTGGTTAAAAGAAAAAGTTCTTGGGAGGCAGAACTTCTGTGCTTCATGAGAAAGGTATGCCCAGTCTTAATCTGTAGCATTAATTTCTATAAAAAATTAGGAAATTAGGGAGATTTTTTTTTCCTAGAGGTGCAAATTATGATAACCTTTGTAAAGTGTTTTCATGCCTATAAGGAATACTATTTTTAGAAGAAACAGATGCTGCATGAAGGAATTAAGAAGCCTGGTGGGTTTCTCTGTGATTGTGGGGCACAGTAGGGATCCCATTTTCCCCCCCACCCTTCTCTTTCTCAAGGGACTGTGATTCTGACAGTGGCTAGAAATGTATTACTGAGCATTTAATCTTAACATGGCCCAATTAGAACACCCTTCTTGACCAGAAGATACAGTAAAAGGAGTTTAAATCCATTTTTATTACTGATTGCAGAAAGTGAGTTCTGCTTCAGCAGTTTCAAAACTTCCTCTCATAATTCTAAAATAAAAAGTGCCCTTATGATCATATTGTATTATTAGATGTAGATGTTTGTGATAATATAATAAGCATTTTTTCATGCAACTCAAATTCCAGTGTTAATTTTCATTGAGGAGATAAGATTATACAATCTAAAGGGAGGTTCTAAAAGCCTTACTGCCTGCATTTAAATCCACTGACCAGCAAGATCATTATCTGACATTTAAGTATAATTTTAATCTGACTAAATATGTATATAAATACTCATTCTCCCTGGAAACCTATCTTTTACATGTTTAATATTTCTCCTTCTAGCAGACTATATGACTGAAAAATACCTCAGAAGAAATAAGATTACATACTGTACAGCATTAGTAGTTGGTGACCCTGAATGGCACCTTAACCCTTAAAGCTGTTGAGGAAAGACACAAGTATGGCCATTGATTTACATGACAATTAGCTGTATGCATTTCTTTTAAGAATATGTGACTTGGCATTCAAGTTTTCTTGGTATTGTTCTAGTTACTGGTTCTTCACAGTTGTCATCTTGGTTTCTGAGTGGCAGTAACTTGTCTTCTTAATATGTTATTTCATTATTAAATAAAAAGCTCTTTTTATCATGGTGAAATAACTGAAACAGGATCAGCCTAAAGAGACACAGTGATTGTTGGCAGAAGAGAGTTGCAGTGGTTATATAAATAAAATACTAATGTTTTGAATGGGCAAATTATACTGAGAAAGCAAAAAAGGTCGGCCCAAAAACATAGCGTCTGAGACAAGTGAACAGATATTGATGTAAAAAGGGGAAAAGGGAAAAAATAAAAACATGCTGAACAACAAAAGCAGGGAAGGAATTCAAAACTTGATATTATTTGGAAGAGTTAATATATCAAGAAATGTCAGAGAAATCTAAAACTATTATTTTGAATCTTAATGTGGATCATCTGAATGAAGATGGAAGTTAATTGATTAGAGAATGTGAACAATTGAGAAATTGTCTTTAGTTTTTTTCAGTTGCTATTGGATACTGATGGTGTAAAGTGCTCCATTTCTTCAGATCTTTCGTAAGATCAATAATAACAGGATAGGGGTTTGGGTAATTTTTTTGTTTTATGCTTCATCTTTGAAGATCTATACATTAATTGGTTTATTCTTGCAGTATCCCTCAGAGAATAGGTAAGTGTGCTTTCTTATAGATCAGGAAGGCAATAAAGCCTGTGTCCTTCATGTGTCTTTGGGCAAATAGTCCCTAAATAAATCAATGGCACCTGACTGAATCAAGGAGGTAGGATTTAGTTTTAAGTGTCTTCAGATACCATAGCATGAGCCAGTGAATAAAAATCGAAAGCTCAGACAAGCCTGTGTGTCACTGTTTTTGGCCAAAGCATAACCTCATGAGAGAAGGAGAAAGGGGGAAGGGGCAGGCGACTGATGAGTGGTGCTGCTGATGGGTGGGGGGGTGATGGTTTATGTTTCCTTTCCAGATCCCAGGCTGGGATCCTTTGCTCATGGTTTCACTAACTGAACCACTCACCTGGTGGTCCTGTTGAGTGAGAGCCCCCTGTAGCCTGAGGGAAACACTTTTGATGTCAGAAATGTGCAGGCTCAATCAAATTGCAGAATACTGATGGAATATGAACATAGACTAGTACAAAAAAAATTACCCCCCCAACTCATAAAATGTTTAGAAATGAGTTATTGGAAAGGTGTCTGCATGTGGTGAATTCCCACAGAAGTAGCTTCTATATCCTGCAGTGACCAATTTCAGATTTTATTTCATATGTGCTATGTTTACTACTCTTGGTTTTTGTTCTGACTTGGAAAGATAAAAATAATGGGTAGAATGTTGGATCACAATATTTTGAGGGAGTTTTCAGCAGTTAGCTGGATAACAGGCCAGTTCAAGATATTGAAACATCTGTAATAATGCAGCTATTCAAAAACTAATCTACAGACCTATGCTGACTTTCTTCTCTTTTAAGAAATGTAAAACAGAAATGAACCTGTCTTTGGCTACAAAAGATCAAAACTAAGAGTGAAAGAAAACTGCTTTTGAGAAATTGTCACAGATATAGCAAAAATATCAGAACCCAGAAATAGCTTGTGATCAGAGCAGTGTCAGAAAGCAGGCTTGAGAACATGCAGCTCCTTGGTGTGGTTTCAGCAGAGTTTTTGTTGAATTAATGAGGAGAAAGGGGAAAAATAATGCAGTTCTGGCATTGCTGAATGTTTCTGATTCACAGTCAGCCTTGTGAACAGCTCCAGCCAGTGACCTGCCACATAGCTGGCTTTTCAGGAGAGCATGCTGTTCTCTGCCCTGCTGTTTATGGCCAGAGCTGGATGTGACCTCTGATTTGTGTGCTACAAGTGCTTTATTTTCTCTGCTTAGCAAAAGTAAGCTCAGAATTCCTCATATGCTCTTCCTGAGACATTGTTCTGCAGAATGGACTATCCCTTTTGTAATTGAATAGGAGCCTTTGTAATTAAGAATCAGTGCATCCTCACACCTGACAGATGTTCTGGCAGTGCATATAGGGGCCAGCTTCTTTCGTGCTGCTGCCCCCATGCCAGCTCAGGGCAGTTAGGTGAGAAAACTCATGTCTTCTTGGAGAGAGGAAGGTGATTCTGTATTCCCCTGTAAAATCCAGTTACTGAGGATGAGTAAGCTGTCTGACAACTGACATACTACTTCTTGGATTTTAGTGATTTGTCATCTTAATTCTCTAATCCTTATCAGGTATAATTCTGTGTTTCCCAGTTTCTTATCATGCTTTAAGCCTAAACAGGCTCCTATACAAGTGATTATGATTTTTTTCTTAATAATTCAATTTTTCTTCCTTCTCAATTAAGTTTGGCTCTTTCTGGTATAAAGCAGCATAATTTAAATGCAATTTAGAAGGAGTGCTTTTTTTCCAGGAATAACTCTGCCTTGTGTCAAGGAACATTAAAGATGCTATGTTGAGAGTAGGTTTTAAATACAAGGAGGAAAACAATGTTGATTTAATACTTTCTACTGGCATCCAGTAAATGATATAAAAATTCTGAAAAATACTCCTGATGGACTTTCTCAGCTTTGCACTCCACACACTGCAGTATTCTCGTCCTTGCAGTAATAAGTCTTTTCTATTTTTCTCACTTTTAGCTACTTTATATGAAACTCTACTATTTTCTTGTTCTTCTGGTCTAAGACCCTGTAGCAGTTTCGGTAAAAAAAAAAAAAAAAAAAAAAAAAAAGATACAGTACCTAAATAATACATTCAACCATGTTTCTACTCCACCAGCTGAGTTGTACAGCCAGTCTGCTCTAATGCCTATGCAGGGCAAGGTGTGTGGCTCTCATGACTAGACTCCTTCCTACAGACCTCTTTGACTGTCATGTCTTTATTAGAGAACAATTACTTCTGTACTAATACTGAGAATGACTCAGCCTTAGTTATTAGCCTGTTTTGTGCCTTCTGTCACTACAAGTTAAATCAAAAGCATTGCAAGGAATGTGTGGTAAAGTTGGAAATGTGAACCAAAGACAGCAAGAAGGGATTCTGCTTTGAAGAAGTGTCTAATTAGCAAGAAGCACCCTCTGTGCTGCAGAAAAACATGAGAGAAATGTTTTCTCTTTATTTACCAATTATATTTTTATGAAATGCAGTTGGAAATGACTGCAATGATGAGGCACGTGTGAGATGTACACGTGTAAGTGGGACCTTGAAATCTGCCTTTGCTTTCAGAAGGACCTGGAAATCCATCTATATCCTAAAGAGGGGTCTAAAGACAATGCTAAAACCAGATTTGGTCAACACAACCAAACTAAACTCATTGGCTTCTTCCATTGCTGGTTGTTTCAAGAACTGGAATCAGACTTGCCTGTTCACATCTTCCAAAGCCTGCTTCTGTCAGGGGAACAGCAGAACAGACAAGGATAGAGACCTTGCCCACAGCAGCCCATCCCATAGCAGGCAAAGGAGTGACCAAGGTCAGCCAAGAGCCCAGTGACAGCCAACAAAGGCATTACTGAGGCAAGTCCAAGGACAAGCCAGGACATCGTGTCAGGATCAGCAGGTTAGGAAGCCAAGAAGAACAGGCTTACCTACAGCTGAGCTCAGCCAAGGAGCAAGGGCGAGGACCTGAGCTCACAGGGAGCTCCTGGGCCTGCAGGCAGGGGGTACCTGAGATGAACTTCAAATTTAGTTGGGTGCTACTGTTCCTGCAGCCTGAGGGCTTTTGGAATCTGTGGTGGCTCTTCAGTGGGAGTAACAAAGACTGGGGATGGTGCAATACTGCAGTGTTTTCCTCCCCACAAACCAGGCAGCTCTGAGTGAGCTCCTTGTATTCTAATGTCAACCTCTTTCAAATGCAGTCTCATATGGTAGAAAAGAACCCTTTTTTCTAAACAATTCATGAGTTTGGGGAGGAGTTGAAAGATGTCTTATTTTTATTGTCTGCTCTGTAATGCAAATGTTCTGGTTATAATAGTCACTGACCAGACAATATACAGAACTTGCCACTGTAGTCCATTAATTTTCAGCTGTTGTTCATGTTTTTCATGCTTGTGGTCTGCCAGAATGAATGTATAGTCCAGAAATCTTGTTATAGTATATGAAAGTCTATATTGTGTAGATAAAAAAAGTGATAAGGGATAATACATTTATATCATAATTGCATATACAGGAAGAAGGTTAGAAAATATGTGTGATGTTCACTTTAATGTAAGATAATGTATTCTAATGAGACTCATGTAAATCATTATTTTAAGATTGTAATCTCTTTATTATCAGTATTTTAAGATTGTAATCTCTTTATTCTTATACTGCTTACTCACACATCCCAGCCTTCCTTAATGTTACAAGTGCTTGTTACTGGTGTTACATAAATAATGAATGGTGTTTGTGTGTAGTTTTATGTTTCCTGGTAATCTGTTCTCTTTATGTGCACCTATTTCCAGTAACTATCAGGTATCTTTACTCTTCCATTTTCCCAGAACTGACTTCAGGGTTATCACTTCACCTGAAGTGTGCAACAGCCAGATGAGCAGTGGGCTGCATTGCTGCTGTGCATCACCATCACCAGAAGTGCAGCTTGTGAAAGGCTGCAGGGGCTGAGTTTGGAGTCTGGAGTCTCTTGTGTTGGTGCTGAAAAAAGCACTAACTCAAACAGTATTGCTGACAGTACAATGGTTTGATTAGTTCTGTCTCTTTCTGTAGTACCCAGCCTTACTTACCAGTATATACTGGTATTTGCTTTTTTGGAAAATCAGATACTATTAGAAAAAGACCATGTTTGACCAGGTGATATTCAGATGAAAGCAACACACTGTAGCTCATTATGATTTCTCCAGAGAGCTGCCATAGCTTTGGTTTTCACGTTGAGAAGGATTGTAGAAACAGTCAAGTTAACAAAATTATTTTTAAATGGTCATTACTAAAATCATTGGTTTAGGTAGTCCACAATTTCCTACCTCTCACCTAGACCTTAGACAGTGTTACCGGTTTATTTTAATTAGAACTTTCTGTAATTGTGTGCACTTCCATGTCAGTTCCATGCATTTTAAGTTCTGATTGCATCCAGGTGGTTCTTTTCAGTATTGTGCAAAACAGCTGATACTCCTGTAGCCAGAGACAAGAAAGAATTAGAAATATGAAGATGGAGTCTGATTGCAAGCTGTGTAACATCTGGCCTTGTTTGTTGTTTTCCCTCATCAGGACAGTTGCAAAGACTTATCCTCAGTCTCCTAAAAACACCAAACAATATCCAGCTTCTCCTGTGAAGCATCGTGCCACTTCCAGTCTCAGCCAGGAAACACCTAAAAAGAAAGCAGACAAGGAGAAAGAAAATGTCAGTCACCTGAAGTCCCCAGGAGCACGTGCTGATGATGTGGGCCAGGTGACTCCTGAGAAGCCTTCTTCTGGGAAGGCTGAGAACAGTGAAGGTGAGCCTTACTGTAAGATATTAGTGCAAGATACCTTGGGTCCCTGAGACTTTTAAACAGTGATGATGAGCTGTTCTTTTCATGAAGCTGCTCAGTCACAGACTTATGAGAATGTGTAAAGATACATACTGGAACCTGTGAATACACAGTTTTCACTGATGTCCCAAAAGCATTTGTTAATGAGGATGTGAAAATGCTGACATCCAGGGATGCCCTTATCTCTGTTCCATCTTCTTTCTGCTGAAAATGCTGAACTGTGCTTTTAAAAAGGTATCTTACCACCCTGAACCAAGTCCATTTCAGCCTCTATATGAACCTGGAACTGCTGGGCACTCTCATTTTTATCCTGTCTGACCTTCCACCCTTGGTTGTCTTCTCCTAGGGAAGATCACAGCAGGAACAAGTGATGCAGAAGAAGCTGCAAAAATTCTAGCTGAAAAAAGACGACAGGCCCGCCTGCAAAAAGAGCAAGAAGAAAGGGAGAGACAGGAAAGAGAAGAACGAGAAAGGTCTCTATTGCTCTGTGAAAGTTATTAGCTTATAATTTAACCTGTATCACTCAAGGTGCTTGAAACTGGTAGTTTTGGAATCAAGTGGGGGCTTATATGTATTTGTTAATTTCTTTAATTTCAGACTCATATTTCATTAGTGTCTTTTGCAGTCTCTATACTTAGTTAAGTTAGAAAATAATAGTTTGGCCTTTTCAAGAGCCCTGAATAAACTATTACTTTTCCAGATACTTCAAGCATGTCCATGCTGAAGTGTAGTGCACACTGCAATCTGGACATACCTGAAGTATTTTATATTGTAAAAAAATATTTGAGGTGGCTTTAAAGGAGCAAGATCACATAGCAGAAAGAGTCTTGCAGCAGCAGGATATGCATTAAATGGCAAAGCTTGAATCATTCATAATTAACCTGAAGTTCATCTTCCTGCCCAACTTTGCTGCAGGCGTTGAGGGCTCTGAGTGTGGGCAGAATGAAGGTTGCTGTGTCTGAGCAGTGAAGTTCTGGCTCTGTTCTGGGAGCAGGCTTTAGGGTGGTTCTCTGCACAGGATGCTGGTTGCAGTGTCAGCAAACCATGCACTTCCTTCAAACCCCTAATAGGAAATCACTAACTCTGCATGTCCAGATTCAGCTTTGGGTTTTCTTATTAAAAACACTTGGGTGGGGTGGGAGTGGAATGACCAGATCCTGCCATTTTGGCCCTGATAGAATGATAAGAATGATCACCTACAAAACAATTCTTAAGGAGCATGATGTCCTCAGTGGGCCAGGGAACAACATGGATGGAATTTAGACCCACTCCTTCCAGGATTCCTCTGTGTTTTGTGGAATTTTCTCCTCCTCATCCCATCTGTTTATCTTCAGATGAAGCAAAGGATAAAAGAACTTGCTTGTTTATAGATACCAGCATTCTGGGTTTCAAGTACAGGGGAGGAGGATTGTCTTTGTTCTTGAAACTTAATTTTATTATTGACACTCTTAACTGAAATTAGAACAGAAATATTTTTTTTGATCACACGCATTTTTTTAATGGAAGTTATAATATCTACTAAATATTTGAGGCATTAAAGGTAAGATTGGAGTAAAAGCTTGATAGCAACTGGAATTCTAAGCATGTGCTCAATGTCTTCACTCTATCGTGGCATCTTTCATGAAAATATATGTGCTGATACACATGCTGTCAGTTTCTGATAGCATATACAATACAATAGAACTCATGCTAAACAAGATGAAGCCTTTCTGTGACATATTTTGCAGGCTTGAAAGAGAAGAGCAGAAAAGAAAGGCAGAAGAAGAAAGACTTCGTCTGGAAGAAGAAGCTCGTAAGAAGGAGGAGGAAAGAAAACGTGAAGAAGAGGCAGCCAGAAAAAAGGCAGAAGAGGAAGCCAGGAGAAGAGCTGAGGAAGAACAAATGCTAAAGGAAAAGCAAGAAAAAGAGCTCCAAGCCAAACTTGAGAAACAGGTATCATTTCAAACAGAAATGTGAATTTTTTATACATGTAAAAGAATGCTTCTTAATATTTGCTGCCTGAAATAAATAATGGCCCTAACATATTTTGCACATTTTGATTAGAGGGAAGAAGCAGAAATCAAAGCCCGTGAGGCAGCTGAACAACTTCGTCTTGAAAGGGAACAAATCATGCAGCAAATTGAGCAAGAAAGGCTGGAGCGGAAGAAGGTGGGTATTTGCATCTCAGGATAATTATTTCATTTCTTGTTTAAATACATAACCCAGGAAGCACCCAGTAGTATCTACTAAAAATAATCTGGAGGAATTAGAGGTGAATAGTTATGCCAAACATAATATTTGTTACTTGCCTGTTAGGGGAACATGGACGTCAAAATTTGTAGCAAAATGGAATTGCCTGAGGCAAATGACTTTCTACTAAGCACTGAGCAAATACAGAGCCAGCCCCTACCTGAAAGGTTAAATGCCTGAGACAAACAAGGAATGGCATGCCAAAGCAAATGTCAATTGCCTCCCAACCCAGGGCATCACTAACTGAGGAACATGAGTGACTTTGTTTAAAACTTACTCAACAAAAGCCCTGTGTCATTAATTGAGAAAGCTTGTGATTAACAAACAGCTTTTCCCCCACCTGGCTGTCTCTGGTTGCATTATGCAAAGGAGCAGGATTGTCTGGCCACTGCTGCACACAGAAATGGCTGAAGCTGCATAAATTAGCTTTGTTTACAGCTGTGTGGCAGGAAAGAGAACAGCTGCAGAAGCCCTGTCTGGTAACAAAAGGTCATCTATCCATATTCCAGTATGTTTTAAACTGTTCACCATTGAATTGGAGGCATGTTGCAGTTGCAGGTTAGACTATAACACCAAAGTGTTTTTCATCTCAAATAATTCCCTTTTTAATGAAGAAAGAAGGAAAACATAAGTATTCTAGGATAATGCCTTACACATTTCCAACAAGAATAACTTCAGATATTTCATTTTGCTCTTCTATTCCAAAAAGGGAAACTATTTTTAAAGGAGCTGTTTGGAAATAGTTGGAAAAGCAACTAGATTAAAATAACCACTGTTGGTTTTAAACAAATGTCATGTTCGAGAACTGAGCATAACTCATAGCTGCAAACACCTGGTATTAAAAATACTTGTTTCTAAAGTGCATCTGCTGAGAAAGTCACATTCTATAGATCTGATAGGTTAAAGCCAGCTGCAAGATGTTTTCTTTCTTTAATTTTCTTTATTTTTCTTATTTGTTCTCCCTTTTCCAAGACAGGCAGAGAGGATGTCATGACAGCAAAGAAAAGATTCTTTGTCTTTTTTTTCCCCTATCTCATGTGTTACATATTTTGTCTGCCATCTCATCCTCAAATGTATTTTGATTTATAGAGAATAGATGAAATAATGAAGAGAACAAGGAAGAGTGAAACCCCAGAAGTAAAGGTATGAAACAGTATGTGGTTGCAGGATTTTTTGTTTTGTTTTATTACCATATGTGGAAATTAAATTCTAGGGTAGTTCCACGTTAGTAGGTGTGCTTAGGTACATTCTAGACCCAAATTTTAGATGCATTTCAAACTGAGAGTGACTATTGCTATGTCACAGTCACTGCTACAGAGACACAGCTTTTATGCAGCCTTTGCAGGTAGGATAATTGTCCCCCTCACTACCTAGCAAGGGGCAACAGCCCATTCCTGCATGCTGGAGCTCTAAAGTTTGCTGCTGTTGATGTGTCTTCCTGCTTTGTACCCGCCAGTGAATTATTACTGAGTTCTCTTTGTTATGCCTGTCAGGAATGTGGGATTGAAAAGGCAGCTGTGTCCAGCTAAGAAGTGACAGTCAGGTTTTCATTTGTAATCTGCTAAGGAAACTGTTTGTTCAGTTACTTTCAGAGAATGTTTTCTTTTTTAATTTAAAAAATACACTATGCCTAACTAAGGGGGGGAGGGGGGAAAGTCCTGTCTTGCTGTTGATGGTGTTTGTCTCCCTATGGCCCTGGGCAGTCTCACAAGTTTTGTGTCCAATTGGTTCCATGAAGGTCACAGTCCTCCCTCTAATCAACTCATTACTTGATTTCAGAAGGAAGAACCAAAACTGGAGATCCCATCAACTTTGAATGTGGAAAAGCAACCAAAGGCCCTTGTTCTTAACCAGCCAGGTAAAAATTGCCATATTTTTCTGACCTATTTTCACAGTTGAATCTCTTCAGATTTTTTTGATCTGAGGCAGAGCACTGTGTATTGTCATAAATTCTTTGCTTTCATCTCAAAAAGAACAGCTACATTTGCATCAGTGACAAATGTTAGAAAATGGAGACAGCTTTGCTTTGCCACTTAAGCAAAAGCAGAATAGAGTTTCTCCTCCATTTTAGTACCTGATGTAGCATTTTTGTTAATGAAAAGTTCTAATCTGCCAATATGTTTGATTGCTGCAACCTACCTTCAAATTTTGTAGGTAGAAAAGTTTTGCACATAACCATGCTTTTTATAATATGACTAAATCTTACATTTAATTTGACTTCATTAAAAAAGCCTGTGTATTTAAAGGATTATTAAATAAAATATACATTTCTGACATATATCTATATTTTGTTTACTTCTACAGGCTAAGGTTTTTAGTACATGACATAAAACATTCTCTTCCTGTTTCCTCAAATTTAAAAGATGTAGCATAAAGAACAGTTCTGGAGTGGAATAGAGGAATGACAGTATAGTATGATGAGCTGTGGGTTAAACCAAGTCTACTGCATTGTTAGTCTTCCTTTCTACTCAATCTACAACTTAAAACTATTTAAATAACCAAGTTTCTACTGTCATAATTTCTAACTTTCTTTTATAGAGATCAATGGATTGGCAACCTGCCTGAAAAATAAAAGCTTAGAAAGTGCTGCTTCTGCAATCCCTTCCCAAGATGTAGTTGCTAATGGACTGAAGTCAGTTACAGGACTTATTCAACTGGAAGCTGTTGATGGGAAATCTAACAGCATGGAAGATTCAACAGATGAGGTTCAGTCCATGGATGTGAGGTACAGACTGGATCTACCAACAGGGTTGTGGAATTCATATGAGACACAGGATTTTGGGGTTTATCTGTTAATACTTCACCACTTTCCTTCTCACATCCCCCCATGGTGGCAGCTGGATGTGCACTGGGTGTGTTCTGCTCCTGCCAGGATGCTCCTGGTGTTTGACACAAGAGCCACAGAACTTCATCTCACTCTCACATATGTGGGGGAGAGAAAATCCTCTGAAATCCTTCCACAGTCCTTACTTATGGATTCTATAACCTTTTAGTTTTGAGAAAGCAGCTACTGTAGATATTGTTCTGATGTCACCATTTTTTAATTTAGCTACATAGCTGTGATGCATGAGCATTTCTGCCTCCATACAAACAGAATAAAGAAAATAATGGATTTAGAATTTTAAGTACTTAACAAGTAGAAATGTATGGAAATCAGTAAAGAACTTTGTGGTTTTAAATACTCTCACATTTTGATGGAAGGACTCACAGAAAAGAAGGATTTTTAATTATTTTTATTTACATATTTATATATATAGGCAGTTAATTTAAGGCTGGTAAGTCAAAGCTAGGTCTGAATTTTAAACATGGAATTTTAATACTGTTCTCCCTTAATCAGTTAGCCAGTTGAACCTCTCATACTGTCTCAGTATTTCCAGCAAATATGCATAAATACATAGAAAATGCCCTGCTGGTACCTACCAGAAAACTGTGTAGCCCATTATTTGGTCTCAGAGAATAACAGTAAGAAAAACCAGTGAGGGAGAGCACCTGAGCCTGCCACCTCCTGCAATCCAAGATCAGTGCAGTGGAGCCTTGGGGACACTGAGGGTGCAAGTCTGGCTTGGCCTGTTAAGTGGACACTGGTTGATGTGTTGCCCATGAGCTTATCCCACCTTTTTTTCTTACCAGCTGATGTTTGTGTCTAGGACCTCAACTGGAAGCAGGCTGTACAGTACAATCGCACTGGGTAGATTATGTTCTTTCATCCCTCTTAAACCCAGTTTCTTACTGGTGCCACTGGACACCCCTTACATTTTGTGTTGTAGGATCTCATGCACGATAGTTTTGCCCTCAACTCATTCACCACCACATCATGGTTTTAGAAATGTCAGTGAAAGCCTTCCTCTATCTTCTCTTCTCCAAACTAAAATGCACTAGCCTTGCTAGTCTCAGTAAAGCAGCTGGTTGCAGCATTTCCTAAGTTTAATTATGGGATTTCTATGTCTGATATATCATAATGTCTTAAGAAATAACTTTTTATTCAAGTTTTGAAATGTATGTGTTTTAAGTAAGTGTTTGCAGAATCAGGACAGTAATGTGAAAGATGCAATAAATTTAGGTAAAGATATGGTGCTGGGACTGAAATAATGATCAGTAAACTCAGTCCAGCAAACTGTCAGGCATGTGAGTTTAGGAGATGAGTGCTGATGTCACATAGCTACCACAAACCTTAATCATTAAGGGATATAGGTTAGGTATGACCATCCATCCTCAACAGGGCAATATATTTTTTCTTTGAATTAGGACATTCTCTAGGTAAAAAGTTTGCTGCAGCTATATTAAGATGAGTTGTAGTTTCTGAACAGTCAGAGGTTTGATTGTTGCTTAATGAAAAGTTATACACTTCTTATTTTTTATCTTTCTTCCTTTATCTTTTGTATAGCCCGGTTTCAAAAGAAGAACTTATCTCTATCCCTGAATATTCACCCATGAATGAACTCATGCCAGGTGTTTCTTTGGACCAAAATGGGACCAGTAATGCCAAGGCTCTTGAAGACCTCTTGGATTTCACAGGCCAAGCTACCTACTCCAAGATGTCCAGTGATACCCTTAGCCTAGATGACTGTAACAAAAACTTGATTGAGGGATTTAACAGCCCAGGACAGGAAAATACACTTAATTCTATCTGTTGACAACCTCGCTTTTCAGCAGAACAGATACAGGTACAGTATTGTGATAAACATCTTAGGTATGATAAATTGCTTTGACTTACACTCTTCCCAGGATATTGCAGCATTGTACACAGCAGTGTGGAGAGAGAAAGAAAGCTGTTCTCCAAGTATTTAAATTCAACATAATCTTTGAGATTTGCAGCTGCCTGTAAATTGGCATCATATGCAAACTGACTGTATCATAGCAACCACAAGTATCTGGTAAAGGGAAACATTTTCTTAAGGCATCCAGAATTTCTTCATTAATACAGTACCTTTCCTGTGTATCTTTGGGGCCTATTTGCATGAAGAAAACAGTTAAAGGCAGACCATGGTATTTATTGCTGCTGCTTACTCTTTTCTGCTGCTGTAAAACCTAGAGTGTAGAATCACATACCCTGAAAAGCCAGCATAGTAAAAACCCACAGTAGGCTTCAGTGACAGTTTCAAAATACAAAGCCATAGTCAGGTTTTTTGGAAGAGTATATTCTCTAAATTACAAAACTGAGGTCGTCAAACTTGTGTAGCTGACTCGATATTCTTCTCTTTCTTTTTAATTGACAGAGGTAACAATTTCTGGAGGATATATATCCCTGTGATGCTACTGGCAGTAAAATATGAGCTTGTCACTTGAAAAAGCTTCTGCAGTCCTTGAACACTGGATTTCAAATAATCAGAGCTGAATATAACTTGTCTTCCCAGGGAATATGTCGAATAATTGGCTGCTTTTGGTAGAAACCAATGATCTAGATCCTAGATGTTTCAGGGAAGACAGAGTGTGCATTAGAATTTGAGCTTTAGCTGCTAATAAAGCACTTACTTCTTCTTTAATTTAAAATTCATCTCAACACTTCACTGTGATTTTTACCTGTGCATTTTATTTTTAAATAATTCTTTCCTAAGCTTGATCATACATCCATTTAGACATCTTTTTCTTGTAAATAATGATGGGGTTTGCCCACAGTGCATTGAAACAAAATAATATACTGTACTTTAGTTTTGTGCCTATCTTTTTTGTCTTTAATAAGGAGGTATTGGCAACTTTTATGAGGTGTGTAATTCAAAACTGTAGCTGAAGGGGCTTGAAAAACATAGCTGCTGGAATCAAAAGAGCCTTCTTATTGACTGTGGAGTGTGGGAACTATCCCTTTATGATTGTTGACACTTTTAGTCACTAGTGGCACTTACAAGTTAATATTAATTAGTCTGGGAGCAGCTACCAACTGTGTTTAAAATCATATTTGTGTAACACTTGTAAGCAAAGTAGGCAAAATGCCAAGTGTAACCCCTTAATCTATGTGTAGTATAGCTGTAGTAGATCTGAGTGAGTGATCAGGAGGGTGACACATTAACCTTTGAATATGCAGACACTTGATTGATACCAGCAGGCTTTCTATCACACGGAGAAGTATTTTGTCTTCCTATAGCCTAAACAAAATGGGATTTGGTCAGCAGCAAAACAATATGTGAGTGTTAGAAACACAAAGGCCAAAATACATGCTGGGAACACTGGGGCCCCTAACATTCTGTAAACATCTGTATGAAACACATGGAGATGTACAAGTTTGGGACGTCACGTGCCATACAGTGTTAACTTCATTTCTGTTGGGGAACCTTTATGCTAGATCAGGTGCTGCTTTGAGGACATTTTGTCCGGTCCCTTATAAAGATAAATTATAAATACAACTCTCATTGGTTAGTAACACAAAATATGTGAAAACCTAGGGAGGGGATGTTTTTCTCTTTTTTTTTTTTCCTCATGTATAAGAGTTCACAGTGTAGATTGACCTCAGTTGTAGCACCATTCTTGTGCTCTTAACAGTCAGCAGTGGGAAAGTAACCAGTGACATGATGTGCAATGCCTAAAAAAGTCATACCTACAACAACCCAGCTCTATTTATGTTAGTGTACTTCAAAGAAATACTTTCTTTTGACTGTGCAGTAAGCTGTAGCATGGTGTCTTCCAAATTAGTCCTTCATCTATTTCCTAAATAATAAACAAACAGAAACAGTTTGTTTTGCTGTAATACATTGTGTTTGACAAATGTCACATTATATTTTATTATGGTGTCATTGTATAACCTGTAGATTTCTGTATTTGCATGACCTGTATAGCATGTATAAAGGTGAAATACATTTTCATTTATGAATCTGACTTGTTTCTTAGCGCTTCTTATTCTCACAACAATGACTGATGTAAAAATACCTGTACGTTAATTTGATCTGAGGTATTTTCTGAATGAGGGTATAATACTGAATAAAGGAGTGGTTGTCAAAACCTCAGAATATTTCACCATTGTTCCCATTGCCATGTATTAATTTGCTTTCTGAGGTCCTGCCAATACCCTGAGGAGGTGCAGGCTGGTGGCCGAAGAGCCTTAAGGTGAGGACTCCCAATTGAGGCATCCAGAGGGCTGGTGACAGTATAGGGGCCAGTTTGCAGCCCCAGCCTCTCCTCTCTGGCAAAGAAAATAAGCAAAAGAAAACCTGAGAGCTGTGGTAAGTAGACACTGTTCTGTTCAGTGTGCAAGAGCTGTTCTGTAAGAATACCCGTGACATAAATGCTGAACTTCTCTTCAAGCTACGTGCACACGCTGCTGCTTGGAAAGCAACCAGCCTGCAGCTGCTGATAGTTCTCTAGTGAAATGCTGAGGGAAAATTTTTAAATATATATTTTTTTTAATCATCACTACAGTCAAAATTGCAAATCTGGTTTTATGATAAAATATATTAATACTTTCCATGGTGACAGTTCATTTCATTTTATTGACTCTTGAAACATTTGTGTTATTTTTCAACTTGATTATTTACTAAGATTGAAGGAAACGAGTATTGGTGAAGAAATCGTGTATTTACCTTTATATTTGCTTTCAGTGGTAATTTTTCAAATCTGGCTGAATATTTGGAGTAGGTACTGTCAGCTGAGGGGTTAAATTCCTTCTTTTTGTTTCTGATGATGTAACTTCTTCATAGCAGCACCAACCCAATGTTCGTTGTTGTGAGTCAAGATGGTGCAATGAGCTTTACTTTGAATTTGTCAGTGGTCTTGCAACTGCAGCAAAGGATCACTAATGATTCACACAAGTCCTTGACTGAGCTTTTCTGCTGTTATTTTATATAATTATTAATAAGTTTCTAATATATAGCATGTGTGAGGTAATTGGGCATCACAGTAGCTTTCTGATTACGTTCAGCACTTTCCATGGTGTTGCCTTAGGAAGTGGCACCCAGTGCTTGCCTTGGACCTCTTGTGTCCCCAGGGAGCTAATTTCAAAATAAAATTGCATCAGTGAGGGGTCTGGACCCCAGGCTGTATTTTCATCTTGTAATGAACAGCTAAAAGCAGGGAAAATCATCCTCTCTCCTTTAATTGTACAAATGAGATGTGTGCAGAAAGCTGCAGAAATAGCACAGATTACTGCTCTGGCTGGCAGGGTGGGGTGGGGATCTTTCCTCTGGTGTAAAGAGAGCAGCACCTTTCCCTGCTTCCCCCACCCCACTTCAGTCCCAGCTTGACAGCATCTACAGCTCAGGTGCCCCTGCCACCACCCTGCTCCTGTTCCTGGCATTGCCAGTGTGGCACTGCCCAAGGTAGTACAGTGGATTTTAGCATTGATCACACTGGTTGGAGAAGCCTGAGATCCCAAGATAACTGGGATCTGGCTATCCAGATCCTTGGATAACTGGGCTTCAGTGCTGCACAGCAGCTGGAAACCCTAGAAGGGAGACATCCTTCCCATTAAGGTTTAAACTGTATTAAAATGTAGGTATTTCAATATTCAAGAGCTGAAATCTAGACTCTAAGGTTTAGCTCTTGTTTTCTCTAAGCCTGGCCTGTGTCCTGCACAAGAGGGAGACTGTCCTGTAAGCAGCACAAATGAATCAGTGGTAATATGCTGCTCCTTTTCCTCATTTAGTGACCTGTGGACTTCTGCCTTACCTCTCTCTTCTCCCTCCCTATTCAAGAATAAGGTAGAAACTGAAAAAAGTCTCTTCATTTGCTTTCATTTCAGGGTAAGGTTGTTCAGGCTATTGGTTGCCTCCAAAACTAGCGTGAAGAGTGGTGATTCACCCATGCTGCCACTGTTTATGGGTACACAAAGAGACCTAAAGGGCCTGACTTTGGGGATGATGATTTTGCAGTAAGCAATGAACTGCATGCTCTAGGAAGTCCTTTCTCTAAGAATACATTTTTAAAAAGTTATATAAATAGCTTAAACCAGCAGCTTTGCATATCACTTTAGATCTTGCTGTGCCTACAAGGAATGATTTGAGGTCCATTGCAGTTGTAGATGATTGACATTGTACAATAATTGTCCTGCAGACATAAAATTGTGTAACTGAAGAAAAAAAATGTGAGATATTCAGAATCAGGGAAATTATTCTGTCAGTGTCTTCTGTTTTTCTTCTAGAAATAATAGCCTCTCTCACCAGACTCAGTAAGCAGGATCAGAGCAATACCTGTAACACCATATTAACATGCACACACATACCTTTTCAGAGTAACTTCTCTTAAAATACAGATGGCAGCATTGTCTGAAAAATCAATTTCAGAACCTCAAATATGCAAAGCTTTGGGGGTTTATACCACCAAAGTCTATGGAGTAACTTCTAATTTTCCTGGTGTGAAATCTCAGTCAAGAATAATTTTCACTCATTTTTCACTCCTCTTTTCCCCTTAAACCTCTTATCAGTTTAAGAACAGAAATTCCAAAGAATACAAATTCTGGCCATTGCCTGCTAAAATGGGTTTGTTCTCTCAGTTCCTGGACAGAGACTGCCCACACCACAGCTGGCAGAGAAACAGAAGTCCAGGGAGTCTTTCAAAGACTGAATGTGTGCAGTAATATGTCAGGGACAGCACTGAAACCCTGCTGGCATGGGCAACAGGTAGTCCTGGCCAGACATGGCTAAAACTTCCTCAGCTGAAGACTGGGTCAGTTCTTCCCTTTTGGCAAGAAACATTTGTATTTCTGACCTACAATTTTACAAGGTTAATTTATGCCAGTGTTGGGGTTTAGGGCAGGTGTCCTGTAGCAAATGAAATGCTGGTGGATTTAGCAAATAAATGAGCTGATGGATGGGTGAAGGTCACAGTCACTGAAGAATGCCAAGATATTTTCCACATATTTACTAGCACACAATTACTATTAAAATTCCTAAGGCAAATCAGTATCAGTCATGCCCACAATGTTGTCTCAAGCTGGACACTTTGAAATTTTTTCTCTCCTCATTCAGACTTTCATCCTGCTGTTTTACTGCAATTTCTCCTGTCATCATTCCAAGACCTGGCTCTTGCACAAGCAAAAGAATTGCAGCCTTTTTGCACCTCTGCCTTCCTTCTCAAATTCATCTCAGTGGCCTCTTGGATGATAAGTTCAAAGCCTTTGTTTTTAAAATCCTCTTACTGCATTTATGTCCCACATTGGTATTAGTTCACACACTGAGATTGTTTTTGCTGGTATTTTGCCAAAACACTACCAGGTTCACACGGGCTGTATGCCCAGCAGCTGTGGCACATTTTCATGTGTTGTTACAGGAAAGCCGTGATAACCTTATAAATAAAACACTGGCTTTGTTATGTCAGGAGAGCCCGGGCTTGCTGGAGGCTCTCTTTGAAGAGTAATTTGGTGATGCTATCAGAGCCAAGTCATGCAGTTAGTCATCCTCTCACATTCCTTCAGGTTTTAATTAAACAATTACTTTCCAGCTTTCCTTAAATTTCAAGGCTAAAGAATATAGGATGTATTTCCTCAATGAAGGAGGAAGTTACTGTTGCTTTGAGCCAAGAGTGAAAAAAAGTATGATAGTTCCACAGAAAACTGTTAAATAAAGTTCTTATGACTGAATTTGGGGGTTATTGCTTCATTCTGGAACAAATTCTTGTCTTGTCTGCATAAGGTATTACAGATTTGAAGTTCCTTTGACAAATAACCTCAAGAGTTGACTTAAACCCCACCGTCTAATTTTTTATAAATTAAGAAAGAGAGCTGATACTCCCTTGCTGGGGACTTAGAGGTTTAGCTAATTTTGTTCCACTGAATGATAGAATTTTTTTATTACACCATTAGAAGAAGCAAACCACCAACATCCCTGCAAAGAATTAGGCAGCTCACTCTTATTTCATAACAGGAGAGGCATTTTGTGGTTTGGTGAAAGCATTTTGATTAAAAAAAGTGCTTGATTGCACTAAGAGGTAGGGAAGGGTGAGAGGTGGAAGAAGAAAGTATGAATGTGAAATTGCTTCAAAAGCAAAGATCCAAGTTAATGAAGCCATGCAAACTTAATCAGGAGGCATAACAAGATAGTGAAGTACAAAATAAAATATTTCCCTTTAGGTATTGTGAGCAGTTGCCAGGTAAAACCATGATTTAACCTTGGACAGTAGTCCTTGACAGTGAATGAAGATCATCTTGTGGGTGTTGACTCCACCAGACCCTCTCTGACTGTTCCAGGATGCTTCTTCCCTTTTAACTGTCACCATCTACAGACTGTCTGCAGACACCAAAACGAATTGTGTATGACATCCAAGCCAAACCACTCCTACAAGATTTTAATGTCATTTATCTGGTGCACCTCAGTGGAGAGCAGGTATTCAGCAGCAGCTGCTGTGGTGGTCAGCCCTGGCATTGCAGGAAGGTCCAGGGGATGCTCCCCAGCACAGTCTGCAGAGCACATTCCTTGTTCTGTGCCTGCTTCTGTGCCTGACCTTGCCAAGCACTCAAGGAGATTTTTTTTTTAATTGATTAGCATTATATGGTTCAGCAAAGGTTAGTGCCAAGAGTAACATTTTATGTGGAAAATGAAATGCCTCCTTGAAAGAACAGATCCATTAGATCTGTCAAGGGCTAGTTCCTGCTTTTGAATTTTAGGTAACTTCCATTCATCATTTCCAAGTGTTTAGCATGCAAACCACAGTTGTGATCTTTCCAAAGGGAATGTTTACTAAATTAAGCATTAAAGGAATATGAAAGATATTCTCTGTTCTAATGATGCTTAATTAGAAATAAAACATGGAAATAGATTAAAATAATTAGTCTTAATAAGCAGTAATTGCCAAGTCTTGTGCAATAGAATAGCCTTCCCAATTTAGAGGTGGAGAATAATGATGCTGTGGAGCTACTAATAGACACTGATTTAAATATTAATATAACTTGTAAAATATGTGTAAGGTTTTTTTTAACTTAGACTACATGGTCTTAACCACAGAGATCCTTGTGTGCTTGCTATCCATCAGGATAGTATCCATCCTGCTATCCATAAATATATGTTGGATCAAGACCATCTGAGGCAACACCAAGTAAAGAGATTGATGATGAAATTTGATTATTTTATGTCATGTAGAAGTTTACCCACACAGAGGCTTCAGTCTGTCCTGAGAGCTCAGATTTTATCTCAAGTCTGCTTAGTTTTAAGTCTCAGTGCAGAGGTAGCCCCCTACATGCAGAGGTCAGGCAAACCATTACACCAGCTGAAGCAGGGAATAAAACCAAATCTTTTTTACTGTTAGTTCAACTTTCTGAATCTTGATAATGAAGATATATCTTCATTATATATATATCTTCATTATATATATTATGCTTATACAGTGATTATCCCACATATTGACATATATGTCAAACTGGGACTGCGCCTTATTTGGCTGAGCCACCTAGGCTGGACCAGGATTTTTGGCAAAGTGCAGATCAAGGGCATCTCTCTGCTTCAGTCTCACTTTCTCCATCTAAAGCTCACTGAGCCAGTTCTCATCCTGAACTTCTAGTAACAAAAAGTCCAGCACAGCAAAGAGGAAGCAAGTATTGTTTGGTGCAGCTTGCCAGTGTAATTCTGTGCCTTACAGATCAGTAAATCTTCTGCAGTTCATTTTAATTGGGGAAATGCTACAGCTAAATTAAAAAAAAATCTTATCATTTTATATGAGAATTTCAAAGTATTTTGGTGAATGCAGGAAATTCTTTGATACAGCAATAATGTAGTGTTCCTTGCATTGGGTCCACAGAGAACTGAGCAGGATCCTGTGGACAAAAACAGCAACTGGATTAATAGCTGTGACAAGGGATCCCTCAGTCCCACCTACAGCTCCCAGGCTTGAGAGGACAGGAAACTGCACTCTTGAAAGATCAGTCCTATAAAGGAGGACAGCAAGATATCAACAGCTAAAAGTCCAAAGAACAGCCAAAGTGGGCGGCTCACACTTGTGTTCAGAACATAAGGAAAGTGAGACCATCCCTTTAAGGGAGCCAATAGTAAGTGACCCTTCCTCTCCACTCTATTCAGTGAATATAACTTCACCCTGTTTAGGCCATGGCTTGATGACAGAATAAATGCAACACTGTGGCTCTCAGCTGGATCAAAATGTCAACTGTGTAACACAGAGTGATGAGTCTGGGTCTTTTTTTGGCTTAAATTAAATTGTTTTTAAAAAAAATGTTGACAAGTAACTTGGTAAGCTTTACACCAGATCAAATATCACCTGCCTTTGCAGTTGTAATGATACTGTATCAGGTATCACCTGTCTTCCTTTAGCTACTGTAAAAATACAAAACCAGCCAAGCACCAAAACCATGCTTGGGCTAAAACAAAGTTGTGTGCCTGCATCTGTGCTGAATCAAATTTATATTAATGAGTTGATCTGACAATGCAGCAAAGTAATATTCAAGATCCTTGACCAACAGCCTTGGATGCTAATGGAATCTAGATAGTATCAGTGTCTCCTTGGTTTTGTGTGATCTATAAATCTATTTCTGAGTGGTTTTCAGCCATAAGAAGTTACTTTGTTTTGAAAGGGTTACAGTATGTTCAGTGTATGATTCTGTTGTTTATAGCTCCTGAAGGAAAAAGTGACACCAAACCTGTTGGGCCTGCTGGCTATCAGGACTGGCAATCGAGGGAATTAATGTATCCCAGCAGCCTAAAGAGCCTTCACGCCACTGGGACTGATCTGATCCCAGGAAGGAGAGTGCTGCCATCCTGTAGCAGATGTTCTGATGGGAACTCCAGGAACTTGCAAAAAGTCTTGGAGAGCACTACCTGACCCCTGCGAGGTGCCTTGACCCCCGCAGCAGCCGCCTCGGACCGGGGAGCCGGGGCTGCCTCACCTGCGGCCTGGGGCAGAGCCATGGTGGGTGCAGCTGCACGGTTGGACCCGTCTGGCCTCAGGGAGCCTTCGCTCCAGCCTTTCCTGCCTGACCTACTGCAGTGCAGCCAGGGCCAGTGAGAGGGCCAGGACTGTGACACCTGCCCAGCAAACCCAGGTGCTTGGACCTGCCCCACTCCAGCATCCCTGACCCTGCACAGGAGCTGCCAGCTGCTCCTTGGGCCCGAAGGGCACTGAGAAGTGTCCCAGAACCACAGAATATTCTAGGCTGGAAGGGACCCAGAAGAATTGAGTCTAACTCAGCCCTGCACGGGACAGCCCAGTGTGCGTGAGAGCATTGTCCAAATGCTTCTTGAACTCTGTCAGGCTTGCTGCTGTAACCACTTCCCTGGGGAGCCTGTTCCAGTGCCCAAAAACCCTCTATGTGAAGAAACTTTTCCTGATATCCACCTAAACCTCTCCTGACTCAGCTTCAGGCCATTCCCTTGGGTCCTGTCACTGGTTACCACAGAGAGATCAGTGCCTGCCCCTCCACTTCCCCTCAGGAGGAAGTTGTAGACCATAAAGAGGTTTCCTCCAGGCTGAACTAGGGAACTGAAGAAGTGAACTCAGCCACTTCTTAAATAGTTTCTCCTCAAGACCTTTTTGATATCTTCGTAGGCCTCCTCTGGACACTCTCTAATGCCTTTATATCTTTCTAATACTGTGGCGCTCCAAACTGTGGCGCCCCAGTGCCAGCAGAGTGGGACAATCCCCTCCCTCTCCCGGCTGGCGATGCTGGCCCTGATGTGCCCCAGGACACGGCTGACGCTCCTGGCTGGAAAGGCTCTGCTTCCCACAGGGCGTTTCAGGCGAGAAGCTGCTCAGAATTCAACACCCGGGAAGGGCCGGCGAACCCCGTGCTCTGCGCTACCGCGGCCGGGACCCATCCGCCCAGCGCGCACCCCGAGCAGCACAGCCCGGCTCAGGCGGCGCTCCGGGTAAGGGGCCCCGGTCAGAGAGGGGCGGTCAGGGGGCGGTG
>WEIU01008004.1:321474-350209 GCA_013389925.1 Aegithalos caudatus | reverse complement strand
TGTTTAAGCCTGATTGGCTAAAAATAGAATAAAGTGCACTGCTTTGAGAATGCTACCAGGCACACAAAACACTGATCACAAAGTCTGCTGTTGCTGCTGCTTCTGTGGCTGCTACTGATAAACACTCACAGAACACTGATTATGGGTGCTGCTGCTTTTGCTTGGGACTTGGAGACTTCATGTTAGAAGGTTTTCTGCATACTGGCATGGACTGTAACAATTTTGCTTTTATGAGGCTGATTTTAGCTATGTGATAAAGGACTTCTACTTTTACAAAGTATTCTGTAGTCTTCTGTAGTCTTCAATGAGGATGTGCAGGAAACTTGGCATAGGGCCTTCACTTGATTTAAGTAATTCTCCTATAGGCTTGCTACCTGATACCATCCTACAAAAAACTTGCTTTTGGTGTGGAACCATATTGCTGGTCTAGTTGAGGTGACTTAAACCTGGATTTAGCAACGTTTACAAATTCTGTATAGATTAATTTGTGATTCTGGTATTACAGTTGGGGGGGGAGTGTCTGCTGCCTTCATATGGTGTGTTTCTCTGAGGAAATCACCTTGCGTGGGTCATTTTTAGGAGGTGTGTTAGATGAGCACTTCTTTCCACTAAACAAAAGGAATGTCATCATTGGAAATTACAGCAGTCCTCCTTATCCTAAGGCAAGATCTGGGATGTGGTGTCACAGTCTTTCTCACGCTTTTGGGTATGATTGTTTAGCCAGTCTCAGAAAGAATAAGGAATTGGTCGTTATGTATGCACTGTTTCTAGCTTTATCAGTCTGGCAGATCAAGTTCTGTACAGAGGGTTGGGTGGAGTTTAATGGTACTTTTGTCTTTTTGGTATTTACTTACTCATTTGAAAACTAGGAGTAAAGTTTAGAACTGAAGGGAAGGTAGGAAGAAAAAATTTGATCACCATGTAAAACATTGTCACTTCTAAAAGTTTACCAGGAGAGATGGTGGTAGTGAATATTTGAAGCTTGTGGGACAGGCACCACATTTTGAAATATGTTACCCAGGGAAAATTGTTTTGTTTTGATGGGTTGTTCATTTTGTTCCAGAAAATACTGCTTTGTAAGGTGTTTTTGTGGGTGAAATATAGGAAACTATTTTGATCACAATATTGCTTTTCTTTGAAAAATGATGAATACTGGCATTGGAGCATCATATCTAACTTTGGCTAGTATGACCTTCAAGTAAGCAAAGGGCCTGAAGTCAGTTCATGCTATGCAGTCTTCAGATATATGTCTTTAGGATATAAGAGGCAGTGATAACTTCATATATGAGAGTTCAGGGAACAAAGGCTTTGTCTTGTCCTTGGGGTACTTTGGGGTTGGATTCTTTTTGCTTCACTATCCCTTGCAACAATTACAACTTCATGTTTTGTTACATGAAAAGATAGATTGTGGAGCAAAAAAAAAAAAAAAAAATCTAGAGGTTCTTCTTCGGAGCTGAGCTATTGCTAGATCTTGCAAATAAATGTCTGGTTAGCTTATAGTGCAAATTAATGAGCAGTTTCTAGTTTAGGAGGTGGCTTGTCTAATGGCTGCCTGTAAAAAAAGCAGCAGAAGTATGCTGTATATTCCTCTCTTAAGATACCACTGTTTCAGGCATGAGGTAATCATACCAAAAAGTCAAGTGTAGCAAGGAGTGATACTTTGTTTGAGCAACCAGTGTGACTGGGGGGTGTGAGGTGCTGGGTCAGGCATGGGGGTGCACACTACTTCAGGTAGTGCCTTAAAACTTGTGTGTTTTTCTCTTTCAATTTCAGTTCATTAGGCAAAAGGTTTAGTTAAAGGAATTATTTGAGCACTGGGAGTGTCAAAAAGGCCATACTTTGCTAGCTCAGACTAGTTTTCTGTCTCCCTGAGTGTCTGAACAAATAATTACAGAAAATACCATGGCATATATAGAATGGCATTGACCTGGGTGTATTCTTTCAGTTTTAAATGGTTGGTTGTTCATTAACTGTAGAGCTGTTGATAGATTTGGTTTTGCATCTATATTTCTAGCCTTTAAATTATTTTGTGGTAATTTAAAGCTGTGGGTATGGGTATGTGGTCCAAACTTCAGTTTTTAACCAGTTACCCAATAATTCCATTCTGCTTTAATCCTTTGTGTTTGCTAAATAATGAGCAATCATTTAATTCCTATTTACCAGTCACATTGCTGGTGAGTTTCTATATACTTTCATCACTTTTTCTCGAAGTTCCAAGGTTTTTTTTTCCCATTCTTTCATAGCTTTTATGAGAAGAGTTGCCAGGAGCTACCTTCAGGAGTCAGGAGCAGCACTTTGTCATAGTGCATCCATTGTATATTTAGTGTATCTGCTTTGTAGGTTATTAACAGGTGAAGTACTATGAAAAAAAATTGATCTTTTGTACCTGGTTTGATTTGGATGGAGTATTTGACGACCTAGCAGTTAAGATTTGATTGAGTAGTTAAAGCTCACAAGAAGTCTGCAACCACGTAAAAATTTTGGTGTATATGACAAATTTGAAGTTCAGTATATATGAATAAACTTGATGCAAAAACCTTTTCCTTTATAAAGTTTATTTTTAAAGCTGTCTGTTTCTCTTCTTTATAATCTACAGCATTCAACACATACTAAGATGTTTTTCATTGCTGCAGCTTGCTTGTTTGTTAGCATTTAACAGCAAATTGAATAGACAGCATTACAAAATGGAGAGAAAAATGGAGCAGTGATCAAATATTTAAATCTTTATAAAGAAAATATACTGTGTTTTAAGATCAGCAACTAGAGGAAAAAAAGGTTGCTTGCCTTAAAATTGGTATTAGAAGTTTACCTTTTACTTAAAACATCCTGAAAATATACCTCACCCTAACTTTGAAGCTTCTAGTACTACACTTGTTAAAAAAACTTCCTGTTGCAATTTGTAATCAGACCAATTATATAATATAGTAAATTATATAATTTTTACAGCTTCGAGAAACTCATAAACACGTGAGAGAAGATGACAAGGTCTAGATCCAGATCTCCACGATGGAAACCAAGGTAAACATTTACAGCTTGTGTTCTGGAATTTAGCTCTGTATAAGGATTTATAACTTGGACCTGAAACTTGCATTAAAGAAATAAAATTGCATACAGAATTACAATTTGAAAAGTGTATTTTGTAATTTATAGTTTATTGTACAAGCTGAACACATGTAATTTTTTTCCCAGCTCATGATTTTGTTACAATTTCTTTTAAGCTGAAAGTGTTCAGTTTTTGCAATCTGCAAAAACTCCTCTTTTGTGTTCCTCTTTTGTGTTCTGTGATTTACAATTACCTTGAGCACAAAATCCAAACTCCAAACTAGTTAAGGTTATTTTATGCAAGCACCACCTTGTGCACGGAATATTTGTAACTCGCTTCTGTTTTTCTTCTTGGCCTACAGGGAGGAACTGTTAAAAAAAAAAAGTTAGTTTTGTTTTTTTTAAAAAAAAGCTTCTAGTTCAAACACCTCAGACTTACTGAGGTTTGGGGCTGATTTGTAAACTGATCTTTAGCACAGTTAGACATGCCTTGCAGCATAACACAGAGTAAAAACCTGTGGAAATGTGGGAGTCATTGCCCTTCTCCTTGGACATGAGCCTAGTAGCGCTTGTCTTTGACATTTGTCACCAGTATGACATCCAGCTTACTTCATGCTGAGTTACCTGCCTCATTTCTGAGACTTGCAGTGCATATTTGAGGTGCTGAAACCAGGAGGGTGGAATACAATTTCAAGCTTTTGAGAATGTGAAATTACTGCTGGTTTTAGGAATCTCTTCAAAACAGACTAAGCTGTGATAACTAAGACCAAGGGGGTTTGGATAACTCAGAAAAATGTGGAATTTTTTGTTTCTTTCGGTTTTAAAAAGAGAAATCCTACCTATGTCCATACTAGATTGATAGCTGTGGATGTCATTTGATTAAGGTCAACCCAGCTCTCATTAAAAGGCAAGTCCTAACCAGACCAACATGGGACAGCAGCCACAGTGTAGATGCTGTTGGAAGTCAGCCATTATGGTTTTAGGAGCATCTGTGGTTCTGACTTTGAACTCATTTGCAGAAATGGAGTAAATAGTTGTGCCAAACTGTTCATTTGCAATACATGCACAGAGGAAGTGGTTATTTCAACTTGTTTTTTGATGTTTTTTATTTAAGAGTGTGTCAAGACTGTGCAGTGAATACCTGAATACAAGCAGAACTGTTATGTCTGGGATTACTTTCTGGTTCCTGTGGCCTGTGCTTTTTTTTTTTTTTTAAGTTTTAAGGAGATTTTGGCTAAAGATTCATAAGAAATTGCCCTTATGTGAAAATGCAGAGCTGAGTGATGCAGTTGAATCTTTAATTGCAAAAGCTGCAGTAAGTGTGGAAGTGTGTGTTTGTACGTGTGTGAACATGTACATACAGTTATCCAAAAGGCCAAAGCATCTTTCTCAAACTTGTTTTTTTTTCTGCAGGAAAAAGCCTACCTGTATGACAAATATTCTTTTGTAATATTTCAGTCTTTCGGTTTTGAAGGTTGTTTTGGCATGCCAAGAAAACCTGAAAAGGCATTTTCTTCCCCTTTTAAATATTTTTATACACTTCCTTCCTTCCCTTTTTTCCCTTCACCCTGTAAAATATAGATAGGGAATGCTTGAGAAGTGTGAAAATATGTATAACAGTTGTTCTCAATGTAGTGGAAACTTCATGTATATGAAATTATTTTTAGCTTTAAATAAAAAACTTCAAAGAGACAAAAATTATTGACTTACTACAATATCAAGTGGGTATTTTTACTATAAAAACTTTAACAGAGTAAAAGTAAGCTTGGTGCTGAGCCAGAAAAATGCCACTTTGATATCTTGGTGTTAATTTTTTTACAAGCTGATTAAAATATGTACTAAACTCTACTTCCTTAGGAAATAGATGTTCTCATTAAGAAATGGATTCAATTTTATGGAAGTGCTCAAAGTGGATTTTATTTTTGCTTTTAGGTCCTTATCTCCAGCTTTTAGGACTCCAGAGCACCATAGGCAAAGGCATGATCATATTAATTATGACTGTGATTATAAAAGCTTTCGTAAGGACCCAAAAAAGTCTCTGCCTTGGAGAACAGAAGATGAAAAGTATGGACAAAGCAATTCCAGGTTTGCACCTCATTTTAATAACCACCAGAGAATATATGAACGTAGGTCACCTTCACCGAATCTGAAAAGAATTCCTATGGAAGAAGCTTACAGTCATAAGCCCTACAGAACACATTCATCTGAAAGGACTGAAAGCAATAGGAGATGCCAGTTACCGCCAAAATACTCGGAAATACCCTATAAAGAGCACGATCGTCCGTTTTACCAGCACAAAATGGAGGACAGATACACGTTTGATCACTACAAAGTCACTGGAAATGAAAAAGGAATGAAACCTTTCCATAGACCGTTAGGGGCTTCATGCAAACTTGAAAGAAAATGGCATGAAGATGACTTGAGGCACCAGAGGTTACACGAAGAGAAGTATGGTCAGTCACCCAGAAGAGTTTCTGATGAATTTACGGCAAGGAGCTCTTTACAGAAGAGGTATAGGAATAAAATAATTAAACCCTGGGTATTATGGTGTAAAGCCTCAAGTGAAAGTCTGTTTTCATTATAGTTGAAGATATCCACCTTGAAACACCTTGGCCACTTTGTAGTTTAATTATGGGCGACTGGTAGTAGTGAAGTATTTGTCTTTTAAGTAAATCGTATTGCTGGCTAGAGTATGAAAGGATAATGTTTCCCTCTTAAGAGCCCCTGCACATCTGTACCTTGGCGCGAGGGATTATGGGTTAACTTGCCACGCATTCTGCTGTCCAACATTCTGCACATATAAGTTCTCACTTTCTTCTCTAGTGCAAGTGTAAATTGCTTTATGTCAACACAGGTATCCTGAAGATCACGATTACAGAGAGTATGGGCACGCGTCTAAAAGGGCTAAGGAAATGGAGAGGTATGACGGTGGAGATGTAGCAAGAAATTCCAAGTGGAAGCAAGAACGTTCTTTTCCACCCTGCCAAGAAAAGGAGGAGCAAAGATATCCGGGTCCCCAGTGCCACCGGTCGGCTGAGAGGGAATACTTGGGGGGGTCTGTCCCAAAGATAGCCTATGAGTACAGTCACAAACGGCGCAGGCATCCGGAAGGGGACAAGCCTTTTCCAGACGACAGAGCTCCCAAGTACGTGAAGCAGGAGGAGCAGAAGTATGGCTCTTCCAAGGGTGCCCGGAACAGCAAGGAGTCAGATTACTTCAGTGGTGGCAGAGCCAGGAGGACTGAAGAACGGCACGTTGAAGAACCTGTTAAGTACAGTTCAAAGAAGGGCTGCAATGCTTGTGTTAACTCTTCCAAAACGGATGTTGAGCTGAGATCTTTTAAAAACAAACTGAACGAAAGAGTGAGGAAAGATGGGGAGTTGAGGAAAAACTTAGATTCCTCCAATAGTCAGCGTGATGCAAGTCATAATGTTTCAGATGTGAGAATGTCAGATGCCAACTGTATGAGAGAACATCTCACAGTCAAAGTGGATATGAAGAAAATGGTGACCAAGTACAGGTATTGGTTTCCTTTCATCTCTAATTTCTTTCTCTCTCTTTACATTTTATGAATATTGGAGGGAAACATGGTTTCTTTCAGAGGTAATCAGCGTTAAACAAGTAAAACCAACCAAAAAAACAACATTTTGTCGAGATGTAGGAAGTAGAAAGAGTAGATATGCCTGATACAAACCTGTAGTTAGAAGTTGGTTATGATAAGTAAATGCTATTTTCATTTAAAAACAAAACCCTCAATAAACCAAAACCGAAATGCAGAAAAGCCTAGTCCTGTGCCTTCATCTGAAATATGATGGCATTTTTTTAAACTGTCTTCTCTTCTTTTTTCTAAAAATCAGCTAACCTTTAAATGCAAAGATCTCAAGCACATACTCAGATGTTCAAGATCTCAAGTTCAGTAAAACTGCCAAAAATGAGAGCTCTGAGTTGTCATTTATTGTTATAACGAAGGGGCAACCTGTTGAGGCATCAGAACTGAAAAGCAGTAGTCTGCTTACAAATGTCTTCTGTGTAATACTTGTTTGCACTTAGCGTTCCCAGTGCTGGCTGCAATGGAAGAAAAAGTGGCAGTACTGTAAGATTTTAGATGATAAATACATGGTAGAGAGTAAGCAGCTTGGTTTTTGATAGATTCTTGCAGGGTTTTCTGGTTTGTTCCGCTGTTGCAGGCCAGAATATGTTATATTGGTAGTAATTGCTTTTGGATGAGATTACCTTCCTTCCAAAATGATCAGCCTTCATTTTAAAGGGATTTTGGCCTTTGTCCCAAATAAAACATCTATATAAATGTTCTTCTCTTTGCACTACTTCAAAAGTATGTAATATCTGAGAGTTACGAAGACAAGTTACTGCATGTGAGGGGCTAATATTAGAGACTGAGGGAAGGGAGGTGGAGTAATGCCCATTACCCATTGCTGGACTAGGATGAGGATTTGACTTCCTGAATGATAATGTAAGGAAAATTGTTGGGTTTTGTTGCAAACCCATAGGATGATTCCTCTATCTAGGAGCTTCTCACTGCTGTTTTGAAGGTCATGCACACTGGACATGGTGGTTGTTTGCAGACCAAAGAAACTACTGCATTGATTACAGCTAATTTAATGTATGGACAGTTTGCTTCTGCAGCTGAAAGTGCTAAACGTTTTATTTTTTCAAAGATAACACTAATTTTACATAAGCTGATGACTTGGAATATTCATGCTGCCTACTTTAGGCATTTAAGAAACACCCAACTTGAAATGACTCAGCTAAGAAGAATAGTTTCTTTATAAACCTGGGGAGCAGGTGGATAATTCAAATACCTAAACCTGAGGTTGCTTGGATTCCTTCTTGCATGCATTTATTCCCAGTTTGCTAGGGGAAAATAGATGATTTCTGGCATCTGCTAGAGGCTATTTCTGATACAACTTCTGTATGGCATTCTAGTCTTGTATGCTTCTGATACAGTGTGGCCAGGCACATAATCACTTTGCAGAACAAACAATTAAAAGTCTTCATCCTAAAAGCTTTTCCATGAGCTCTTAGAGTCCTTAATTTTTCTTTTAGAATGACAAGCATTTTCCTTGCAGCAAGAACAGTAGGGTTGTCGAAGTGTTGGCTTTCTTGTCAAAATAATTTTTGAGCAGCAGTGCAACCATTTGGGGTGTAAACTTACTTAGAATGAGTAAAAATTTACAAAAAGGTGTCAAGCACGTTCTTGAGTTCACACACTACTACTGAAGCAGTTTCACTGCTGTTTCACTAGGTTGAAGTGATGATTCAGTTCCTAAAGATGTGAAACTTTTTTTCTTATCTCTGAACTGTTCTTGAAAATTGCCTGGTAGATCCTTATAAACAAGACACAGGCGTAATTGCCTTTCAGAATTATTCCGAAAAAGTCTGTCAGGATCTTAATGTTATCTAGATTTGGTAATCTAGTTGAATTAAATTTAAAATTCACAAATTTTGTATTGCATACTTCACAGAAACAAAGATTTCTGAGAGTGCAATTATCTCTTCATATTTTATTACAGATTTTCTTCCTTATGGCCTTACTATTTTTTAATTAAAAAAAGGAACAAAATGAGATTTTGGCTTTTAATCCCACTTATTCCTAAAATGAACTTCTTAATTTGTTTTGTTCTGCTTGTCTATTTCAGATTTTCAGATTTAGATATTTGCTTTAAAATAAACTATATTTTTTTTAATTCTAGGGCTGCTCCTAATCACACAACAGAGAGACAGATGTCCCATGATCTGGTTGCTGTTGGCAGAAAAAATGAAAATTTTCATCCGGTGTTTGAGCACATGGAATCTGTAACACAAAATGTTGAAAACGACCCATCAAAAGAATTTACTCAGGAAATAATCACAATTATTCATCAAGTTAAAGGTAGTTGTAATATTTGGAGTATATGTATGTGTTTGAGTACTAAACCCAAAGCTGATGGTTTAGATATTGTGTCCCTGTAAGTCTCAGATGTTTGCCATTGGCTTCATTTGAATTTTGGCTTCCTTTTGTATTGTGTAAGGAAAATGTTGGCTGAGGATTTAAAGTAGTTGGGTGGAAGATGACTGCAGGAAGGTCTTGGGCCATAACTGAGGCATTATTGTGGAGATTAAAGATCAAAAGGATTTTATGTTAGTATGGCAGGGTAACCTGCTTGTTTAGGAAACATGACAGGAATAAAGGAGCTTTACTGTAATCACACCTCTTTATGTAGCTCCTTTAAATTTTCAGATTAGTGTTTAGGCAGTGTAGATTAGTGTTTAGTTCATGGTCAGTTTTGAATTTTATAGATTCTAATAGTTTGAGTGCTACCATGGTAGAGCTGACAATTGAGTTTAATCTTATCATATAAGGTTATCTAAGCTGGGCTGGCCTAATCTTTCATTTGTGAATATTTAACTGCAAGTGGAAATAGTTTGAAATTTCATTTCAGTAGAGTTGTCATGATATCCTTAAGAGTTAATATTTTAAAAGATAGATTTTCCCACTGTGCTTTTCAAATACTACAAACAGCATTCTTATATTTAATATCTCTTCACAGCAAATTATTTTGCATCTTCTGACATAACTCTACATGAACGGTTCTCAAAAATTCAGGATAAATCAAGTGCAAATACTAATGAAGTTAAAATACATTTGGATCCCGAAATTCACAGGTAATTGTTGAACTTCTTGTCTTAATTTATTTGCATTCAGGTAGTTAATCTTCAGTAGACTTTACACAGCATGAAGTTTTTATTCATTATTTTTACCTTCCTTTATCTTTAAAACATTCTGTTGCCTGGTCAAGAATGCTTTTGCTCTTATAGTGGTGGCATTTGATTTTATGAAGTATTTTTTGTGTTCCAGGAGGATTGACATGTCTCTAGCAGAACTTCAGAACAAACGGACTGTGCCATCTGAATCTTCCCAGGTACCTTGATTGCTTAACATTTTTGACAAGCAGTGGGTTATTATTATAGATATATTATACATGTAAGCAATGTTTTCCTCTTGCTGTTGGGACATAATTTTTACATGTTTTGAGGACCACCAATAACTGAGTATTTTGAAAATAATGCACAGCTGAGCATCTTTATAGATACCACAGCGATGCAAGTGTGCTGTGTTCACTGAGCAGTAAAATGCAGATGTGTTCTCCAGAGTAGCTGGAGTGTGATTATTTCTGCTGCTCGAACCCCTGTCTGTTTTTAAATAATGTAAATACTGAGTCTGTGACTGATGTGTGGTTCTTGGTTTTCCTCTGAGGTTACAAAAGGCCTTCATGTTTTTTTCAGCCTTGATGTTACAAGGTCTCAAAATCCACATAATTCCTCAGAATGCTGTTTTATCCAATGCTTTCATCTGCGGTCATAAGATTTTCTGTCTTCCCCTTTAAAGCTCTGCTTGCTATGATTTAGTTACCATTCCTTTTCTGTAGTACAGGTATGTGGAGATTCTCCTTGATTTTCTCCTTGATTAAGGATACTAGAACTTAAGATTTACTGAAACTCACTTGAATATTTCTGCCTTGGCAACTCCATGCAGAATTCCAGCACTCTCTTCACTGTTGTTTGGAAACTTGTAAAAAGGCAGATGGTGCAAGGAAGGATAATTGCTCAGAACCACTTTTTATTGCTTTAGGCTTTGGATCCCTGGGTTGATGTGAGCCTGTTCTATGAGCAGACAGCTGAACTGTTAACAGGTTATGTACAGGGTGCAAGGACAGAATCAGGCTGGTGTTCAGTTCTTAGCAGCTAACTTGGCTTCAACCCTTCCTTTTAACTAGAACGTTGTAAGAGTATTAGAAGATCCAAATGATCTACGGTATGATATAGAAAGGAGAAGAAAAGAGAGATTGAAGAATGAAGATGAGAGAGTGTTTCATGTAGATGGTGTAACTCCAAGGTAATGAGCAAATAATCTTGTTGGCCCAAGCTTACAGCTCCCTTGTGTGTTCATTTTTGGGCCCTTCCACAGTAACATTCACATTTGTGGTGATTCTTTTCCACAGTTAGGCCTGGGGCTAAAATTCAACTGACATATTGCAAACTGCTCTCTAATGAGATGTTGCCTTGAAAGAGTTAAACTGCAGTGGGTAAAAATGAAAAGCAAGCACAAACTATAGCACTGAATGAGAAGAGAAGACAAAACTAGTTTTAAAAAGTTTAAGTATTTTTAAACTCCTCAATGTGCCACGTAACAACATTCTCCTGGTATTTTGCAGTTTTGTAAAAGCATTCTAGAATTAATATATTGGTTTGTTGCCCTACTGGTTTAGTAATAAAATGTGGAATATCTGCAAATAATTGGAATTTTTCTGATTCTTGGAGAATTTGAAAACTTAGATTTTTTGGAATATTGTTTTACTCCTGTTTATTCCTCCAAAAGGTTTGTTAAAGGTTTTTGCCCCAAAGGTATTTGCTAACCTCAGTCATCCTGTTTCACTTTTGATGTTGTAAGGTTGGTTGATTAGAGAGAGGGACTGCTAGCAGAAATGTTAATTAATGAATTTCCAGAGTGTAATAAAATGTATCCACACAACAGTCATAGTTTCTTACGTACATTGTTCCTTGTGTGCTTCTGTTTGTTCATTTTAAGTGTAGTCTGTAATGGCACTAATGGCAATGCACACATTTGGAACAAGACTTGTGAAGCTGTAAAAGAAATTTCTCGTATTTGAGATTCCTGAAACAAAAGAAGTTAAGGTTAACAAATGGAGGAAATAAATCCCTGGACTTGCTGCATTTCCCCCAGCACACTTCTTCAGTTACTGTCTTGCTTATCTTTTGTGAGAAGTGTAAATTTCCCTGCCAAGTATGGCTGTCCTGGAGTTTGTTGTCAGGGGTTCCACTGTCAGGGTAATGTAGGCTGAGGGCAGTAATGGCATGAATGATATGTAGAATTTTCCTGAGGTTGAGAGGTTTTAATAGTAAACATGAGATACTGGCAGTGCCTCTGAGCTTATTAGGTGTGGTGCTGTTTTTTCCCTTAACTTCCCTTATTGTGTAGCTATGAGAACTGTTTCTGTGTGTTTTGTAAAATAGAAATTTTGACTTGCGGTGGTTACTTTTCATGGTAAATGTTTTATTTAGATGGATGCATCTGTATCAGCAATATTCTTGGTTCAAAGAAAAAAACCAAAACAACGAAATCCAACAAAACAACCAAAACCACAAAAACAAGCAAGCAAAAGCCCAAAGCCAGAATCAGCTGCTGGCTGAGGCTGAAACCGGAGGATGTAGCTGTCCACGTAGAGCTTCGGTGGGATGGGGATGTGAGGGAGGGCGGGGTGTGCGCAGCTCCCCCGGCAGTGCCCGTCAGGGCCGGCTGCAGAACGCGCTTGCACCAGCAGAGGGCAGCAGCGGCCGGCGGCGGGCTGGGCCGCGGGAGCCTGCGTCCGCAGGGATTCCAGGGAGCGCAGCCTCCCCGCTCCTTTGTCGTTGCCTAAGAGAGCACAGATCGCTGTGGAATTCTGTGCGGTTTGAGCTGGGACTAGGAATTCGTTGATTGTCCTAGGAAATTTTACTTATAAGCTGTCATTTTGCACTTGTGATGCAGAACGAGCTAGTATAAAATACAGGGTGTTGATGTGCTGTGGCTTTAGGTATTAATTGTTCTCACTCTCTCTCTCTCACACATCAGGAACCAGCAAAGCTGCGGTCTTTCAAAGTTACATGCATCTCAAGTTGATGGTTTCCAAAAGCCTATGAGGTTCATTAAGCCACCCTTCAGGAAATTTATTGGGAGACCTCATCTGGTATGTCTAAATGTAGAAATAGTAGATCCTGGACTGTTGATGTATAATTCATATTTTGCTGCATTGTCTGTGCTGATGTAAATTTAACAATCTCTGATGTCTTGCCCTTTTAAATTTTGAGTGAGGTTTTTTTATCTTCTATCTGTGCTTGACAATAAAACTACTCATAATTTCACATTTCTAGTGCAAGAATACTTCCTTGGGTATTTTTTAAAGCAGAGCTCGGAGTACATCTGAGCTAAAACCACTTTGATACCGCTCCTTTTCATAAAAGAAGTTTGTCTCTAATATCACATTTCTTCCACATAATGGTGCAATTATCTAAATGATAAAATAGAAGGCCTTGTTATTGAGCAGATAATCTGAGCTAATGTTAAGTAGTTTGAGAAAAAGAATACTCTGCTGCATTCTAGTTGTGAGTGGTATGAAGGGAAGGCCTGAATCTTGTGTAGGTGGTATTGTTACTGAAACAGTGTTTCTTATCTCTTCATTATGGTAAAAGTTCTGAAAAGCACTCATTTTAAATAAAAATGAGGAGCAAATCACAGAAATAACAAGAAATATCTGAAAAATATTCCTGAGGATGAAATGTTAAACAATGGAATATCACATCTCTTGAATATTGCATTTATGAAAACTAGTTTTGGAGAATTATTCTTTAGGCTATCTTTCTGTGGTGTACTTCAGTACTGATGTGGGCAAGACAGTAATATTAAGTCCAGTAGAAATAAATTTGTCTCTTGTGGAAAGTTCCTTCGAAAGAATTGTAATCAATTTCAGGTGTTTGTGCTTGTTTAATTTGAGGAACTGGTGAGACCAGAAAAGCTTTTTTAATGTGTGCAGAGTAATTGTAAGCCACTTTCTTTTTTTTTTCTGACAGCTGTAAAATAAGGAGAGGACTAACATAAGTTGTCATTCTTTATACACTGTAACTAATACCCAATGGAGAGGGTTCCAGGAGCCCCTACAACGTTTCTCAGGTCCATCAAAACTAGCTTTCATGTAGTCAATTCTGAAATGTAGCTGCTTTGCAGATAAAAAACTGCCTCCTTCAGTGCAAAGAAACACAAGTTTTTAATGGTAAAAAAATTTACTTCCTCAAGACTAAGATTCAAGTCTCCTAAAGAAAGTAGTAATGGCTCATTAAGAAACTGCATTGGATCTGGCTGAGTTCATTTTCCTGTAGCAGCCCTCACAGTGCTGTGCTCTGCATCGGTGGCCAGAAAGGTGCTGGTAACACACCAGTGTTTGGCTACTCCTGGGCAGTGTTTGGCTACTCCTGGGCAGTGTTTGGCTACTCCTGGGCAGTGTTTGGCTACTCCTGGGCAGTGTTTGGCTACTCCTGGGCAGTGTTTGGCTACTCCTGGGCAGGGCTCCACAGCATCACAGGTGCCTCTCCCACTTTCCACCCCACACTAAGGCTGGCGGGGTGGGCAAGATCTTGGGAGGGGACATAGCCAGGACAGCTGACTCAAGCTGCCAAATGACCTCCTCTGCTCAGCTAAGGGAAAGGAAATAGTAATAACAGAAGCTCGGAGAAAGGAAGGAGAGTGTGGGAGGTAATTGGTTATTGTGGTGTTTGTCTTCTGGAGCAACCACTGTGCACTGAAATCCAGCTTCCTGGGCAGTGCTGGACATTGCCTGCTGGTCATTGATCTCCTGGGAAGTAGAGAAGAAATCTTGTGTTTTCCTTTGCTTCTGTGCAGACTTTGCT
The DNA here is from genome assembly GCA_013389925.1 of Aegithalos caudatus. Classification (NCBI taxonomy): domain Eukaryota; kingdom Metazoa; phylum Chordata; class Aves; order Passeriformes; family Aegithalidae; genus Aegithalos; species Aegithalos caudatus. Next base: position 335,707 of record WEIU01008004.1, on the reverse strand, counting down.
TTATTAACTGCCTTTTTCTTGATCCATGTGGTTTTTAAAGTTTTATTTTCTCTCTCCCAGCCCTGCTGAGGAGGGGAATGATAGAGCTGCTTGGTGGGTACCTGGTATCCAGGCAAGGTCAATCCACCACAATAATGCTGTAATTGTAAATAAAAAGGAGGTTGGTTTGAAAAAGGCACTGAGTTATTGCTAAGTGTGGTGAAAATTCAGGAAGATTGCATTTTCATATTTAATAGTGAACTGCAAACGTGCAACTTTAAGAAAGTCCTGCATTGCAGTAAGGAGTAATTCCTTTGGAACAGCAGTAGCTGTGAAAGCATAGGTATTAAAAATGCAAGACATCCTAAAGAAGGAATGGTTCTTCATGGTGAGCCTTACAGAAGCTGGTTTGCAGACAAGTAGAAAATTCAAAAACTTTAGTAATGTAATCAAAATATAATATTTGTGATGTTAATATTCAAAAATTGGGAGTTGAGCTTAAACTTGAGAAAAAGTTAGGTCTGGAAGGTACAGCTGTGTATGTAAGCTTGACTGTAAGAATTGTCCATTTGACCTTGTACCCTGCTGACAAAAGGAGGCTAGCTAAAGAGAGAAGTAGGAAATCAGAACAAGTATACATGTGTATTCCCCCCCTCCCTTTTTTTCCTTTTAAATTTTTTCTTTTAAAGCCTCTGGTTTAAGAAGTTCCTAAAAAGTGATTTGCTGTACCTTTGCATCAAGTAGTTCTAATGTTAATATTTCTCTCAATGTACTTTAGTCTTAAGGAAGGTGGGGATGGGGAAGGCTGTATCTGGAGTTAATTAAGGCAAGCTTTGTTTTAATTCCTAGAGGTTTATTTTTAACTATGATGGGAAAATTTTATAATTTTTTTTCATCTTGCTGGATTTCCAGCTTAAAGGAAGAGTGTACCTCAGCTGAGAGCTTCCTGATTTAATTGTTTTGTATGTAGAAAGTTAATTTGATTTTGTGGAGTGTCCTTAATTTCTTAGAAGGGAGCTGGGAAGTTCCTATCTTTTCCTTGGAAAAGCCATTTTGATCTCACTTCATAAAATCTTTCTTCCTCTCTTTTTGTTCTCTGAATTCCTTCCTGTCAAGTCATTGTAAGAAGCTGAATAGTTGACTTGTAGGCAATAATATAGTCTAAAAAAGAAAAAAGAACTCTAACTTAAATCCTAGTTAAAAGTTACCTTGGATTCTAACATCATTCCATTATATTTATAGCCCCTTCTCTCCCCACACCATTATTAACAGCGTTACCAGAAAGGTTTGGTAGTTAGAGGACAGAAATTCTGGGAACAGCAAAGCATGCATTTGTATTTTTTATTAAATGTTAGTATATATGAAATACTTTAGGAGAGTTCTCTTCTTAGGTTCTTTTTAAAATGTATTTCAAACTGATGAAATTTCTTTTGAGAAAACAGTTCAGCAGCATTGGAATGCTATTGTGATTATTCAAGAGTGGACCATAATTATTTGATTGCTGATTTGATGAGTTCATTAGCATGTCTGTTATGTCTGCATAGAGTAATGCAGTATATGCAAGTCTATGTCAATGCTTCTATATATATTGATAATCATATGCAATGATGGATTGCAATGACATCCTCTAGAAGTACCTGTCATAGGGAAAGATGGAAAAAAGCCAAAATGTGCAGGTAGGTCAGTGCCTAGAGGAGTGCCCTGTTTTAGGCAACCACAGCACAGTTTGCCTGCAGCTCAGTTCAGTGTGTTGACATGACAATTTCAATACTAGTAGTCTGTGTGACTTGCTTTTGAAATTGTGCTTCTGTGGCAGACAAATAATTCTCAAATCACTCCTGAAATACTGAGTTAAAAGTAGCATTTCCTAAAGACCTGTGTGCTACACCTTGTTTGCTGTGGAGGTGTCTGTGCTGCACACTAACCTTGGTGGCCATGTGCTAACCAGGAGATCCAGAGTACCAGTCTTGCTGCCCTTGTTCCTGATGCAAGCCATGACTGCTGTACTTGATACATGCAAGATGAGGCATCTGTTCTGGGAGGGAGGGATGGAGAACTTTAACTGGGTTGTTAGCTGCTTAGATCTCTCCAAGAGGATGACATTCCAGGAGGATGGTCTGTATCATCTTGAGCTTCTTGGGCTCTGCTGTCCCTTCAGCCAGCCTGCACTGCAGGCCCAATGCTCCCTGTTACTCCTGTTCCTTCAAACAGTGTTACTGTGTCAAACGCTATAAGATTCAAAGTGTTGCAATATTTAGTATTACAGTTAGTATAACCTGAACATTTTTTTTCTTGAATAATTTAATAACATGAAGTTATAACTGTTTTCCTACTAGAATTCTTACTATTCTTCAAAACCGAGTGACACTTACCCCCACAGACGCATTAGAGGACACCTTGAAAATGCAGGACCTATCAGAAGGCACTTTAAGGTACAGATCAGCTTTTATCAGATGTTTGTTGTATAAAATGGTGGTCAAACCTGTTGAGTTTGGTAACAGGAGACACGCTTTTGAAGGTATTAAGTGCCATGAAAAGTAGTGCAATCGGAGCCTAATTGTTTCTGTTGGAGTAATGGGAGGCTTAGCTTTTAGTAGGTAAGAGGGCTGGCAGTGGATTGAGCAGGGTTGTCCAGTGTTGTATGCAAGCAGTTGAAAAAAATGGGTTACTGCAGAGTCAGGAATAAGAATTGGAGGAATTGCACAATGAGTAGAAAACTCATCTATCCAAAACCCAAGCTGCTGAGCTTTTTTCCTTCACGTGACAGAAACCTGAACTTTTTCCAAGAACTGGAAGACATGAGTTGTGTTACTTTCAAAACTGTATTACTGCTGTTTTATTAACCCATTCATGTAGGGATTTCTGGGGAAATAATGTCTTGGGAATACCCTGCATACTGCTGGCTATGCATTAAAAAAATTAAAAGAAGTGAGGTAGCTAATGCCTTTTAATTGTAAAATATGTCCTGGGTTCAGCAGAAAAACAAAACATTTCCTTTTTTGCTGATAGTGGCATGCTATTAGAATTGTTGATGTGAGAAAAGTATTAATCAAATCTAGAACAACTTATACTAATTTTCTGCCTTAAAATTGCCCCTACATTTTTAACATGCATTCTTAAGAGTAAAGCAATATACAGAATAGGTAGTCACCTTTTCTGTTTTGTAGATAATGAAGTAAAATTTTAATGGCTAATTAGCTGTGTTTTTTGGATGAAACTTTGAAAGGTGGGGAAATGTAGATGTGGGTTGTGGGGTTTTTTTCCTATACCCCTCCCCCCCCCAACATAAGAATTGTTGGATAAAAAGACTTTCTCCAATTTAGGTGTGCTTTGCCAGCCAACCTTAGTCAGATAGCTAACACCAACAAAAATTGCTGTCTTTATTCTGCTGGAGAAAGTCTTTTTCCAAGTTAACCAGTTCAAAGTGTTCAAAGCCTGATACAACTATTTCAGCACCTAAGAAGATCTTAGCCTGTTATTCTGTAATCCCCTCTGTATTGTCAGCCTCCAGGAGATGGAGGAATCCAGCACTGGCTGCTGGATCCCTGAGGCAGTGTTGGTAGTTGATACTCCTTTCATTTACATCATTCTGCAGTTCTGCTGATTCTACAAGCAGCAAAGTGTCCATTTAAGTTGTCACCTCACGTATATATGAATATTGTAGTACCCAGTGGTCTGTCCCATGATGCTTTAATATTTATAGGGAAAATGGCATATGCACTTGGATTGCTGTTTGCTTATGTGTGTAGCACACTTATCATTGCCATAGAAACAGTGGTGTTGATTTGACTTAATTTCTTTAAATTTTTACATGTAAATTTCTCTTGCACAACAGAGTTTTTTCTTGCTGTGCTGTTGGTGAAATGGAGGTGACTTGACTATCTTCCACACTCAGGACTTTCTTGTCTAATTATTTAAAAGAACAACAACATACAAAGAAACAAAATCCTCACAGAAAAACCCATATAGAATTCCATTCTCTGCCTTCCCCTCTCCTCACCTCCCAAAAAAATCAAGCCTCACACAATTTTTTATTGATATATAAGATGGGGCATTTAAACTTAATAAGCAAAAAGTGATGACTACTAAGAGTATTTAAAAAAACCCCAAACATATGGTCTGCACCGTGTTAAACTTTTTGGGAAAAGAAAAAACTGCTGTTCTGAAATATCTTATAAAGGATTTGGAGTCTTACAAAATTTAAAAGGTCTTTTTTTGTAATGACCCTTTACCATGAATCACTAAGTCAGCCTTTAAGTAAGTGCAAAGTAATCTTTAAAACTAAACTGCATTCACTGCTTAAATCAAGTTCAGTGTATTCTTGGCTGTGGCAAGTTTACCCCTGCCAGCAGCTTGGCACCACACAGCTGCTGCCCACCCTCCCCTCAGCTCCCTTCCTCTCCCAGCCAGGATGGGATGGAAAACAGGGAGAGCAAGAGTGAGAGAACTCATGAGTTGAGATGAAGACAATTCTAAGTAGTGAAGAAAAAAGTGATGCAAAGGCTCACTCAGCAGCTGTCACAAGGTGACTGCTGCCCAGCTGGTCTCCAAGCAATGGCTATTTGCTCCAAAAGCCCCTTCCCTCAGTTTCTGTTGCTTAGAAGGAGATCATGTGGTGTGTAACATCCCTGTGCTCAGCTTGTGTCCCCTCCCAGCTTTTTGCCCACCCTGGTGTCCTTGCTGAGCAGCAGAGCAAGGAAAGAGGAGAAAGTGTTGGTGCTGTGCAGGTACTGCTGAGCAATAGCCAAAAGAGTGGTGTGTTACAGTGCAGTTGTAGTCACAAATCCAAAACACAGCACCATGCATGCTGCTGTGAAGAGAATTAACTCCCTCTGTGCCACACTCAGTGCAGCTGTATATATTTGCTCATATACCCTTACTTTAGAGCTTCAGGCTTCTAGGAATTGTCATTAGCATTATTTATAAAGCAGTCCTAATGTAAAACTAGGTGTCACTTTAGCAGACTCTTATTTCTAGAGCAGAAGTTAATGATGTTTTCCACATACTTCAGATTATCTTTTGCTCTAAGTTGTGTGTGACTGAGGTGCCTATATGCCAAATGTATATATAACCTGTAGCTTTGTCTACAATTGATGCTGTTGTACATTAATATTACTGCTGTGTCCTTCCCTCCCCACTTATAGAACATGTGGATGCTTGACTTGAAACTTTTAAGCTGTTTGTAAGGCAATTTTCAATACCTTGCTGCTCTTCCCCATCCTTACTGGTTCTGGTCCTTTATTTATTGTCATACAATTGCAGTGGCAGACCACCAAGGCCTCCTTTCTACTCACTGAAGTCAAAGGGAACCATAGCAGGAGTGGGGAAATGAGAATTTTAATGCTGTGTTCAGGGAATTAATCCAGCTTTAAAAGTGCCCTCAGTTTTCCCTGTGATAGGCATGTACCCCTGTAATATAACCCAGTGCAAGGAGATTCTTTGTGCCTGCACTCTGATACTCTTCAGGAAAGTGACTGGCTCTTGCAAGTGTCCTCCATCAGAATAACCCTGGGGGAATGATGGGGCCAGCTTCTCACTTGTCTTCTGCAAAGTAGGTGGGTGAAATGATTTGGGAAATAACAGAACCTCTGCATTTGCATAAAGAAACCTCTGTTCTCTTCAGTTCTTTCTTTATTGTTCACCAGCCACACAGTGGAAAGCACAGTGGAAAAAGTGCTACTAAAGTTATTGCAACCTCAGAGCATGTGATTTTTCTTGAAGTGATCCTTATTCTGTCAAAAGGAGACAAATTTCAGCAAAGGAATTTTGTCATGCTCAAGAAGGACTATTTCTGTGTCATATTTTTTCTTCTGTCCTTCAAAGGTGTTTGCAAAAGATAAGAAGAATTTTTATCGTTAGGAGTTTTTCTCTGGCTTTAGATGAAGACCCATTGTTTAAATATGGAGTGGATGTTGGAAAATGTAAAATAGCAGTGCTGGAAAACTGGAAAATTAAGATAAATAAGGGTTTTTTACTCTAAAGATTTTTACTGCCTGTTATATTGAAGATCTGAGTACCTAAAAGTGAGAATCTTTTTAAAACTTTAGCTGCTGCAATCACTGTTGATATTTTATATCCTTTCTGTGTTTTTATAATGCCTTTCAACTTTAAGTCTTCTGATACCTCTGTGCCCTCTGCTCCTAGTTCCACACTAGGTTAGTTTGCAGTATTCCAGTGTGGAGGTATCAAAGGCACAGAAAATACCTGTGTGTCAGACATTAAAGCTTTAGGAAAAACATATGTACTGACTTGGGTTAATGTAACTCTTTAGACTCAATGCATGCCTGCTGCAGGCTTGACATTGCTAAATTTGGTAGTGGCAGTGAGGTGCTGCCTGAAAGTTTTTTGTTGATGCAGTGTGCCTCATTAATGGTTGAAAAAATGTTAAAGTGTTGTACAATACATTTTTTTCTTCAAGGAAGATAATTTCAGATGTTTTAAACAGCAAGTGCACCAGTTCTTTGAGCCATATAGTCTGAGGAATAATACATGGATGTAAAGGGAGAGGGTGTGCACTTGTGAATGCATGCTTCTGTCCTTGGGTACTGGAAGTTTTACATGTGTATAGCTGTAAATATGAACTTTTGAGTCTTAGTGCCCTCATCTTGCACATTTTTTTCTTCCTTTCCCCCACCCTTACAGAGCAACTTTGCAGATGGCCGTTTGCAATCCCATTACAAATCAGGCTTAGTGCAGAAGGGTTTATATATTCAGGCTAAGTACCAGCGGTTACGTTCTGTTGGTGTAAGGGGATTTGCCACTAATAAATTCAGAGATGGATTTTTGAGGAAAGAAAAGGTAAGTTGGATTAATTTATTTTTCACTGAGCCATTTGTAAAATATGCATATTCATTAGATCTATTTCAGTTTTTAAATCTCCATGGAATGACTTGGATGGGATTTTCTGGGATACTGGCTCTTTGTACTTCACTGGCAAACTTGACTGTACACTTGTGTTTCCTCCCTGTTTATTCTGTGGAAACTTGCTGAAACTTGCTTTGGGTAACTGCAAATCAAAAGTGCCCTCTGAGATTCTGTGGTTGCTTCTGTTTCAGTATTTTTTCCTTGAGCTCAGCTGATCTTGTCCTACTGACAGGACCAGAAATTGTGCCTTTGTGGAACAAAATATTCTGTCCTGTTTAGTCTAAGAGAAGGATATTAATAATTTTTAAATACATCTATGTGCTTCTCCTTTTAGTTGGGTTACTGTAATTATGTGCTTTAAAGTAGGTAGTGCTTACTCTGAACAAAACTTAATGCACAATGTAATGTATTGTGTAAAATGGTTTGATAAGGTTAAACTTGAATAGGCACATCTGATTTATGGTGTTTTGATTTGCACAGTGTATGGGCCAACAATAATCTTAACTGCAGAAGAACTTCTAAATCATATAAAATGTTGCAGCTTTTGTGAGGATCAGTTATTAAAACATACTAAATAATTTTTTAGAATTTATGAAAGTGGTATGAAGTTACTTGTGACATCAGGGAATTGGATTAGGTGACCTACACAGCCCCTTGCAGTTCTGTGCTCTGTGAGTTTTTGTTTTGTAATTCTCTGTCCACCCAGCTACAAGTAAATACACTTGAATAAATAAGCATTTGTAGTTGGATTAGAGTTTAGCTCTTGGAGCACAGAAGCACCTTCAAGCACAGGTTCTTACAGCTGTTTGCAAAACTCCTCAAGCTTACAGCCCAGTGGGCAGAAGAAAAAGCCCCCCAAGCCCCTTAAGGAAACCCATATGTAAGAAACAATCAAAATAAACCCAACCAAACAAAAAAACCCCAACCATCAGAAAGAAAACCAAGCACTTGAAACAAGGCAAGGAGATTACTTGCTACTGAAGTAGTTCGGCAAATGTCTCTTATATTTGCATAGGCTCTGAGAAGTGTTATCTATGAAGGCTAAATTGAATTGGAATTAGTGGAAAATAAAAGGACAAAGTTATCTCCTCTTCCTCCCCAAAATTATGACATTGTAAAACAGGTATAGAAGTGTTACAATTTTGTTGTAGTGAGCTATTCCCAATAATTTCCAGTAACTGACTGTTAAGATTCCTGTCTGGAACCTATAAAGGATAGTTAAAACATTCTGGCTACAAGATATTATGATTTGAATTAGACAATCATCACTGAGTTCTGAATTTTATTTTTTTTTTTAGGCCTGATGAATTTGAGTGTGTCTGAGTTAAAGTAAAATAAATCCTGAAGAATAAGTATAACAACCATTTTTTTAACAGCATACTGTTTGCTGGTTGGCTAATTCCTAAAAACCACAGCCATTCCTGAAATTGTAGCATTTTGCCTGTTGTAATGATAAAAACTGTCAAGATCTGTTAAAACAGGTCTGAATATCTTTATTTCACTTAATTTCATTTGAAATAATAATGCTGCATATGTGTCTTTTAAGGTACAGTCTTTGTAATTGTGCTGTTTGAATCCATAATTGAAAGAATCTTGCATTTTACATACAGTACTTAGGAAGGTTTGGGAGGGTTTTTCTGCTATTACAACTGACAGTAATGATTTTTTTTTTTTTTCTCTGTGTAGGGAAATCTAAGTATTGCAACAGAAACCTGAACTGACCTAAGATGCTGAAGTTGAAACAGATAACACAGCAAAGGGATCATCTGTTTGGTTTTTGACAACTTTCTCAAGACTTATAATAGGATAAAGGAACTAACGCTGTAACTTTCTTGATTAAAAAATAACTTTATTTTGAATGCTGCAGAACTTTTTTACAGTTTTAATAACTGCTTTTAAAGTACAGTATTCAATTGAAACATTGTATTACCTACCTTTAGTTCTGTTTGCATACCAGTCTCAAGTAAGGAAGTCATTGAAGGGAGTCTTATTTATTGAATACTTTTTTTCCAAGCATAATGTTACAGATGGAACTTGAGTTGTTATACCCAGAGGTTTATATGTTGAAAGTTTATTGCTAATGTAATAATAAAAAATAAAAAAAAAGTGCCTGAATTGTTTGGTAATAGCACATTAGCTCAGGATTTTCCAACTAATGACCTTTTAGGTTGTGCAATAGATTTTACACCTCTGTTCAGTCATTTCCATAAAACAGTATTTTGTATTACTTTGGATTAATAATATACCTGGGTTTCTGATGCGTATACACATTTGTAAATTGTTGGAATGTTGGGACAACTTTCAGCATTTGATTAAAATTAATGGTAACAGGCAGATACGTAAAGTACTGTAGCAGTAGCTTATAACTGCACTGAAAGCATGCTTGGATTTGTTAGAAGATTAGTTGGTCTGTATTCAAAGTTATTCTGTCTCATTATATTTTGGTGTATGAGATTCTTGACCAAGCCACATGTTCTCTAATATTTTTTGTCATAAATGATTTGGTGATTTTGTGAATTCTAAAATTGGGGCCTGAAGTATTAAATTACAAGAAAAATAAACAATGTAAGTTTTTGAAAGCATGTCTTCTAACAAAGAAATTGTTCACAATTGAAACTGCTTTAAATGCAGATAGCTGATGATTTTGTTGAGAATGATTCTCTGAAGTTTACCATACTGCTTTATTGTTAGGCTGTGTGCAAAACTCAAATAGCCAGACCTGTTTCATAAGCAGCTATAAACAGTATTTTGTTTATTTCCTGTTTATAGCCTTTGCCTTAATTCATTATTTATGGTAGGGTTGTGTGTATCTGCAGATTTGTTTGGACTTATTGACAGTAAATTAAAGATAGTAGTCTTAAGAGATGTTCTTTTTCAAGAAAAAAGTTGTCACCATATCCTCAATACCTGCAGGCAGATGTATTTCCATACAGAATGCAGGCTAGTCTCTGTTGTGTCTGGTAGACCAGGATTCCAATTTTGGGTTAGAGGTATGTTCACAGAAAAGGAAATTTGTTTGTTTTTCTTTTTTTTGTGGAAAGCCAGGATGTGATTTCTGCACGCTTTTTTGTAATGTTTTTTCCACAATGCCTTCAGTAGAGAGATACTTTGAAAATGTAGTTAGAGTTCAGAACAGCTAAAATTACTGTGACTTGAGCTCTTCAGTTCATGGGTGTTCTGCTTAGCGTTCATAGGGAATAAGGCAGGAAGTGTGCAACATTCATTGATAACAGATGGTTTGTTTCTAAAACACGGCTTTTCAGTTGAAATAACAATCATTAATAATTTAACTAGTTTTTCAGTAACTTTGACATGCATAGACAAAATGGGAAGTGGAAGGGAAGGAACTCCCTTGGACAAATAGAGGCAGGCAACCTTCTGCAGATAAGAAAGTGGTTTTTTACTTAATGTTGTCAGTGAAGAATCTGGCAGGGTCATCCTGTGTAGATTTACTGGGAGATAAAAATAAGGAACTGCAACAACAGGTTAAATGAGTCAGCCCAAAGCAAATGTGATCAGGGTGCTGGCAGGGGCGTGCTGCACATGCCCTGCTGAGGGGAGCAGGTTTACCCTGAAGCCAAGTCCTTCACACTGCTCTGAATGTGCACTGTAAAACATGTGAGAAATGAAACCTATATATGATAGAGGACGAACTACTGAGGCTATATTGTCTTATTCAATAGGGTACTACTGTGTTTGTAAGCTTCCTGTAATGTTCTTACTAAATTCTGGAAGAGAACTCTTTGTTGAGCAAATAGGAAAAGTAGATACACGGAGAAATTCTGATATGGTAGTTTTGATAACACTGTTTGGAAATAATGCTGGAGTAGTCAGACTTCAGTTAATGCTGCTTTAACCAGGTTTCAACATGTGACTGACTCCTGATTTTGTGCTTTATTTTATCTATGCATGATTAGATATCTCTAATTTGTTTTGTACTTTACAGTTCAGCTTTGTGTTTATTTCTACAACTGTGAGCAAGATATTGCAAAGAAGTTTGTGGTTTTTTGACTTGTTTGCTGACATTGGTCCCCCTACCCCTTGGTCCTAAGATGAATGTTATATGAAATGTAGTCACTGCTTCAGTTGGTTTACCTTTTGTATGATCCTGTTTGCTCAAATCACATTCTTTACTGGTAATTTTAATTAAATAATTTTGAATTCTGTCATGATAACAACTATGACATTCTAAAAAAATGCACACAGAAATAATGAGTTTTATAAAAAGTCATGGCTTAGGTGCTAGAAGCATCTACTCTGTGATATGATGTCACACATTGTTATGTAGATTTCTCTTTGTGAATTACAGAGACTTGTGTGTATATACTCTTACCTAATTCAGCTTGTTTATTGTTTCAGCAAAGAAAATTCTGTTGTACTGGAATACAATGTTTGGTTGAGGGCAATGTATTGAAGTTACTGGTTGGGTTGTGAAGGCACAAGAAAAAGGGTTAAGTAGAAGAAAGGTCAATTTACTTGAATAACCTGGTGCCTTTCGGTATTGTGACTTCATTGTAGAAAACACATGTACAAAGACTTAAGTACATTGCATTCTTTCTTGTGGGAGCATGGACTGATAACAGTTCTTGTTGAAATAACTGTTTACTTTAAATAGGTGTGTAAGCCTCTGTAGGAAAACAGTGACTTTCATTAGTTAAGTCTGTCACTGTTTACATTGGAAGGGCAAATTAAAAATGTGATTGTCTTAAGAGCTTTCTAGCTTTCTCTTTTATACTTTGAAAATACAAATGTGAATTGCCTTTATTTTGTTTAGCTTGAAGTTGCATTTTCAGTTGTTCACATGTGAAATTTTATTTTTAGTTGCTATCCAAAATGCAATGGGTTTAATATGACTAGAGTCTTCCTTTTAAGTGTCTGAAATACTAAGTTGCTATGATGTTAGCATTTATATTGCTGATCCATTTAATATCTACATAAATTGATTAGAATACTTATTTTTGTGATGATTGAGTTCACAAGGCTAACAAAATTCTGGGGCTAGTAAGAAGCAACACATTGCAAGGTTTCTAAAAGCCTGCCTTAACTCTAATAATTACATTTGAAATCATTTTACCTGATGGATATAGATGGTCTTGAGACCCGAATGTAACTGTCTCAACTCAGGTAACTGATAGCAGAGGATAGGAGTAAATCCAGCTGATCAATCACCTGCTGGGTAATGGTTGCCTGCTCCCATCCTCCCTAGGGCCCCAGGCTGAAATGTTGAGTTTTCTTTAAATGAACTTAGTTGCTTTAAAAACAGAACCAAACCCCAGGATTACACTTTTGTGGCATTAAAGGCAGAGTTCTCAACAGTTGCTTGTTATGTATCCGAAGGTCATTTTCTGCCATGTCTGTGAAATGGATAATGAGAGTTGCTTGAAGAAGATGATAAAAGATTATAACAAAGAGAGACTGATTTCTCAGTATTCACCTTAGACTTATTTAAACAGAGGGATTTCTTCAATTTCCTTGTTTTCCTAAAGGAAAGCTTTTCCCATACTGTGTTGAAACCGACCTCTTGCCTTTCTTTAAGCATCTGAACAGCAATCTACAAAGTTCTTTATGGAGAGCCCTCTAAAAAACAGACTTCAGACTTGAATCCTAATGAATTTGAAAAAAAAAAATGTTTCTGCGCATAACTCTGACCCTTGACAGACTTCATTCCATTGCTGCAGAATTTGAAGATAAGAAGTTCTTCAGCCTCTTTAGGAAGGAGAAAAAGAATAAAAGCCATTTCAAGATCTTTGAAAGCCTCCTTGTGACACTTGACTCCCTAACAGACCTTAAGGATAGCAATGAACATTTAAATGTGTTCTGTTTTGAGCTTTGTGAGCATTATTTTTCAGTGTCAAGATCAGAGAAAACTCTTGTCATAACACCTGCCCCTTCCTTTCATGCCTGGTGGTTTTTGTTGGAGGGATTTTGAGTAGGTATTTAGCCACATGGTTTAATAGCCTGCCACTTTTAATGCAGTTTTCTTCTGTTCACTGTTCATTGCTCTGAATTTTGTCTAAGTAGTCTAAGTCTCATGTTGTCTTTTTAATATTTCATTTTCTGTAAATAATGTAGTAGATGGCTTTCATTTTGTGACTGGCTTCTCACATTTTTAGTATTGAGGGGAAGAGGCAGTGGAAACAGTTGTTGTTCGAGTATGTTCTTCAAGGAATAAAAAAAAGCCTCATTGTTTTAAGAATAGCAAGAATTTTTTTACTCCCAGTTGAATGAGGGGAACTAATGTCCACTTCTAAGGAATAGATTGTTGATGTTATTTATACTGTAGTTTCTCAAAGACTGTCTAATGTGTGTATGTGTACACTTATGTGCACATGGAAACACACTGTTAGAGAAGCCTTTAATGTAATTATTTGTAAGTGTGGATAAGAAATGACATTTTTAAACTACTGAAGCTGGAGTTAAATGCAAATGCATTTTAAGTCTGTAGTCTTTGAGTCCACAACGGTGCTTTTGACAATGTTACCCCATATCTAAAAGCCTCGTTCATAAGGATATATAGTAAGATGTAGGTATGTTTATATGTATGTTTAACATAGTTTATATAAAATAAATGTAAATTTTGTTTCTACAGACAATAAATGTTTTCATGAAATTTTTACTTATAAATAATTCAGTGATTTGATTCAGTATTAATGTTTGTGATTTTCAGGGTAAAAAAAAAAAAAAAAAGCTTTTTTCAAAATCTCTTGTGCAGGAAGTGGAAAAGAACGTTATAATATTTTGTTAGTGGCAGTTTTCTGTTTTCATACACAAATTAACTACCTGAGGTTAGAACAAGCTGGTTTTGCTTATTCTTTCATTAGTAGCCAAGGTGCTCATGCACCTATATGTTACCTATACTTTATCTTTAATACCAGGTTTTTAAAAATTTTGTTTTAGACTGTGTGTCTCCACTGCTGCTGTTGCAGGTTTTCTTCCTGAGGGTCTTTACCTGGGGGAAGGCGTGCCTGTGCAGAAGCCTTCCCACCTCCTTCCGTGCCTTTCTGTCCAGACATGTCCCTGATCCGTGCACCCTGTTACTGTACCGGGGCTTCGCATCTTCCTGCAGTACGAACAGCCCGTGCTCCTATGCGACGCTGCTCTTTTTAGTCAAACAGCAGCACCACCCCAACGGCACCCTTCATCTTCCCTTTTTGTCTTTCCTTCCTTCCTTACTTCCCTGCTCCTATACCCAAACCTGTAGCGGTGTGTGCGGGGAAGGTGGGCCGGGCACAGACGAGGGGCACCTGCGGCGCTGCATTTCCCTCTGAAAGCAGAGCCCCGGGGCAGGGCCGGGCACGGCTGCCTGGGGTCGTGCGCGGCTGGGGCAGGTGCGGAGCAGGAACGCGCGGTGAGGTGCCCGTCCCGCCGCCCGGGAGCGCCCTTCATCGTC